>JAGUCJ010000013.1:600000-1164001 GCA_019670975.1 Acidiella bohemica
TGGCCACGTTGGACTTGCAAATGGACGGGTCATCCTTGGGACTGGATCGACGAGAAATCACAGAATTTGGGACCGAGAAGGTTGTGTAAGGGTACATTATTCGACTCGGCTCAACAATTACAGGCCCATGTTGTGCACGATCACCTCCTCACTGGCTTAAGGGCGGATACGAGGATTTGTCCTTGGCGGGAGAGACAGGGCGAGAGTGTTTGCGCATTCATGACGTGGAATCGGAGGGAGATGTTTGCGCATATCTGGGAACATCATGTTTCCAAGATCTGCTTTGAGGGGAAGGCAGGATGTTGTGCTTGTGGTGTTTGACAGATGGAAATTGCATCTTTAGGCGCAAGACACGCCACACGAATACACGACCTTAGGTCTTCTGCGGATCATGACCCCAGTTCTTCAAACTCTTCGCCGACTTCGAGTTCGGATCTTGCTTCGCTTTGCCCTCCTGTGCGAGATGGCGCCTGCAGTAACTGACGACCTTCCGCATGTGCGCGAGATCGTCCTCGTCGTAATGAGACGGATCTTTCTTGGGATTCTTTTTCAGGATCTCGATGATCTTACGGCCGCTGTCAATGACGTTAACAAGATCGATCAATCTCTACGATACGGTGACGGGTACCTCTCATGGCCGATGGTCTCCCCAGAGCCGTCGTCTTTGGACCAGCCAGCGCCAGCGGACTCTTCAGAGCCGAGCCAGTCGGTCAGCTCGTCGGGCGACATGTTGACGATGTCGTTGAATTCCCTGGGTGTTGTCAGTCGAGACAAGAAGGCGTCGAATTAGTCGGTAGACGTGCTGAATGACCGTTTCGTCGTCTTTGACCATCTTGGCGGTTTTGCGGTGGTTTCTTCTGGTGCCTTGACTGCTTATTTCACCTTACCAATAGCCTGAGCTGTGACGGTTGCTGTACTTCGAGATGTGTCAACGTGCAGTGTTCGGTAGCGGTCTTTCATTTTGCTCGGCGGCGACGTTCAGTTTACTCGTTGATGACGACATTACCCGAACGATCAGAGATCCTTTTCGAAGCTGTTTCATCTGCATACTCTTGGCTGCAGAAAGAGGACTTCCCTCGGATATGATTGTCTGTTATCCAAAGCGAAACTCTTCGGGGCGCAGGCAAGCTGGGCGGTATGAGCACCTAACCAGCATTGCATGGGAGAACTCGCCGTCGCCGCGCGGGTGGCAGCGGATAGCGCTTGCATTTGATTGCCGTCTTGGCGGCCTGGACCACGACCCGCACTTACGCCTGGCGATGTTTTCCGGAAACATGCAAGCACCGTATGACTCACAACGTGTTGTCGGCCTCGGGGGGAGCGCTGTGGGAATCTCTGTCTCTCTCCGTGAAAAGGCTACAAGATCGAGCTGAGAGACTGTGGTATTCCGGCTTGCGGCTGTCAAGCTTCCGGCAAAACAGGGGTCCGCGAAGTACCGGCGCAATGTTTCCCGGGTCCCTTTCCCGCAAGCAATGTCCTCGTGGGCTGCTGCAGTGGAAAACGACATTGTGCGGCGATGAAACTAAACGTGGAGCATCGTGAATCCTGGGAGCGGAAGTGGCGAAGTGTTTGGAGAGAGACACATCGCCAGAGCGATAGCAACACCGCGGTGTAGATCGAAGCAGCAGTTTCACTTGCATGTCTGATTTCTAGTATCTCGACGAACAATGATGAAGCCTCCTTTCTTTGCCTTGTCCCGAACAATCACCGTGCGCCGGCGATTTAGAAACGAGCCAGTCACGACCCTGTTTCCGTGGCTGCTGCTGCTGCTGCCCACCCCCCCCCTTCTGGTCTTGTCCACCAATTGTGAGTGCGACCTGGATTCTGTCAATGCCAGCGCACCGCGTGCCTAACTCCAGTCGCTCCTTCCTACGTTGTTGAGTCGTTCCTTCCATCCACCTACAGCCGCCCTGTTTGTCGACATCCTGACCGCACTATAGCGATAGCGGCGCCATATAATTCGGGTTCGCTATTGACCAGAAATAGTAGAACTCAGGGACGAAGACGCGCCTTCGACGCGCCTTCACTGCCGCACCACTTGCTACCGTCGACATCTTCTCGCCTCGCTTGCCGCCCAGCTGCCTGATGCCCTTCGACAAACAGTAGAAATCCTCGTTCGGCAGTGCCGTCGCACCTTTCCTGCATTGCGACTTCCTCCAAGATGCCGCTCTTCTCCCGGCTTAAGAGCAAGGGAGCGCAGTCGGCAGGCAAGAGCAAGACGGAGCAGGACTTCACCAACGGCAAGCCGCAGGAGCCATTACAGCCGAGGTGGGAAACGACGTGGAACAGCAAGACGCTGCAGCCGGCCGAGGTGGAGGAGCTGGTGCATGCATGTACCGCTGAGCTCAAGACGAGAGGTATGTGATGCGCTGATGCTATTTCATGTATGTTAGCTTGACCCAGACTGACATTGCGGCGTAGCGGAGGCCCTGGATGCACCGTTCATGCTGCTTCCCTTCCGACCCGATACCGATCCAAGCGGCGCTCGCACTTTTATCCGCAACTACTACAAGCACAATGCCGAGGGCTCGCAGTCATATCGCGGCTCGAATCTTGCCCAGGAGCTGCGACTCAGCAATGCAGTCGTTCTGTGTACTATGCTCAAGTGGTGCTGGAGCCGCATGCCTGGTGGCGTTGTGACATGGCCGGTCTACGAAGGCTTCCAGATCGGCGAGCGCGAATCTAGAATGGCGCGCAATGCCTTTGCTACGTTTATCCCAATCGGCGCCGGGTCAGAGGCGCGGCGGAACATCATCTTCGACTTCTTCGATCTTCTGGCTGCAGTTGCGGCGCATGGCAAGATGAACGGGATGGGAGGACGCAAGCTTTCGCGATTGGCAGGTTGGTGGGCATTTGAGCACTCGGATGTCGGCAAAGGGTTCGAGGGAGGCTACAAGTCCTGGACCGCAGCTGCTGATGCTGCAAGCCATCTCTTCTTCGCATATTTGCGATCCTGCTCTCCGGACACGGAACCGTCGCTAACTGTTATCGAGCGGATACCGCGATCATTGCAAGCGCTGTTGGGCTCCACCGAATATCCACCGGAGACCCCGAGTCTGCTTCAGCGCTCCACGCCACGAGTAGTGATGCTAGTGGACTCGGTTTCTCCAACTCCATTCGCGCTACTCCGGCGCGCGAAGCATTTCGAGTTCCGAGACAACGACGAAGTTCTCCGCGAATACTCCGAATTTGAGGATCCAGTTGATGCGCTGACAGACGAGTGCAAGCGAGTGCTGTATGCAGTGTCTTCAATCAATTCGGCAGCCGCACTATCCAGGCACGGCAATGCAGCTCAGTCTGGGCAGGAGTCTTGGTCGGCCTTCCAGAACATGGGTTTCGGAGAGATCGATGCGCGAGTCGCTTCGCCTGTGGCTCCAAGCAAGATGAACGGCAGCGCTAATGGTGTTGGACGTGGCCTGAGTTCGCAACCTCGGTCTCGAGCTGACGTTGATCGTCCGACAACGCCGTCCTGGGCCGACTTTCTATCTTCGGGGTTCACCGAGGACGACAAGAGAAGCGCGACGACCCTGACCCTGCCCCACGACAAAGTGTTGCCACCAATTGGTAGTAGGACGCAGACTCCGGCACACCTGAACGATGGCAGCGACCGGCTGGCACCTGGCGAGATGGCCGCCGTCACCACTGTTGAGCTTGACGACGCTTTCTGGTGGGTCTGGATGACGAGCTTGTCTGGTGAGGAGCCTGCCGACCGAAAAGCCGTCTTTGGACGGTGCGCGCTAGTTGAGACGACGGTCATGAATGGCAAGTGGCTCATCATGGAGGAGCAAGTAAAGGGTGCTTCGCCCGAGCCGACCGAGGGTGTGTTCATCGCCCCGAAGAAGAGCATCTTCAGCTTCACGAAGCGCGGCAGGAACAAGGAGAAGAAGGTCGCAAAATCACCGACGCCAACGGAGGCGCTGGAGCGCACAACTTCGACCGCGCCCAGCAAAAGTAGTCTTGCTCCTGATCAGGCTTCGAAGATCAAGATGGCTGCGGCTGAGCTGGCGCGTAAAAATGACAAATCGAACGACAACAACCAGCGACGAGGACGACTTGACGACACTTCTTCGACAAAGACAACCAGCATGATGACGATGGGTATGATGAGCGAGGCGAGTCCGGCGATGAAGTGGGCTAGCGCATACGATAAGAAGGCCATCCGCGCCCAGTATTTGGGCGACAACTTCGCCGGCAGAGGCATGAGTCGCGAAGATCTCTCGAAGCGATCGTCCGCAAATCTGATGAGCGATGGTGCAAGCACCATTGGACCGCCTGCGCCGGCCTTGTCGCCAAACTCTGCCGTCTTTCCATCGGATGATCGCGAGAAGCGGAATCTGCCTGCTTTGCCGAACGAGCAACCAGTACCTGCTACAAACGTCCCTGCTGGTCAAGAGCCGGAGGATGCGGTAGCACTCGTCGAGCAGACTGCGCCAGCAGTGGCTCCTGCGACGAAAGTGCCTGCAGTGAGTGTGTCACACGCGGAGGCGCACGACACAGAAGACGAAGCCGAGAACGTCCCATTGGCAGCGACGATTCGCAGCGAGGACGTTAACCCGCTGGAAAAAGAGGTTGGCGTGGACGTACCAGTGACGCCCACAGTGAAGGTCGGCAGGAAGCCGGTGCCGCGGTCCAGCCAGCTGCCAGAGCACCCAGCCTTCCGCCAGAAGAGTGATGACTCTGCCGACACGAGCGCGCCGCCAGCACCTGAATCACTGGTTCAACACGCTGCTCCTCAAAGCCCGACGGCGACCGCAGCAAACCCAGCCGCAGTCGCAGCTCAGAGGGCCATGGAGGCTCACGCTGGCACCAGCCCGGAGTCCCAGAAGGGGAAGCCTAAGAAGCAACCCAGCACTGCAGGATTCAAGAAGCTCTTCGGCCGCAAAAAGGACAATCCGAATCGTAACTCAGTCGAGTTCAACAAGCCTGACACAAACGGCCTCGCGCCTCCATCTGAAAGCAACTTCGGCCGCCGCCTGTCTCTCATGCGCAAGAAGCCGTCGAGCAAAGCCGTCCCGACGACGACGCACCCAGCGCCTTACGTCGAGCCTGACGTTCCAGCTACACCCGATACCTACGTCCAAGCTGCTCACTCGATAGCCGCTGTGTCTCACACCGATACTCGCTCGGACGCCAATGCCGATGATGAGTTTTCTCGCTTCGATCAAGGCCCCATGGAAGACATGCCCGCAGCCATCCCACATGATGAAGAGGAGGATGACGGCACCTACGAAGGCCTCCACGCGCCCGCCCCGCAGCGCCACTACAACACTCAGATCGCTTCGCGCATCGCTCCAGAACGTCAAGAGACGCAGGATGATTTCGCTACACCTCCAGAAACCGTGCCGAGCAGGCAAGAGGATGCTCAGAGTGAAGTCACCCTGGACGACCCGCCTGTCTCGACCATGCTGGAATCCGACCGCTGGGCGAAGATCAGGGAGAATGCTGCGAGGAGGGCTCGCAGGGCGAGTGAAGAACACTCATCCATGCAGAGTCGGACAGGCCAGAGCATGAGGACCACAGATGATGGCGAGACTAGCGGCGAAGAGAGTGAGTACTTTCCCGGCCACGACCGAGACGAAATGATGGCTAACAAACCGACAGCCATCGAGTCCCGCGTCGCCCGCATTAAGGCCCGAGTCGCCGAGCTCACAGGCAACATCGACGGCGAGCAGCGTGCTCTGCGTACCTGAGCAGCAGCGCAAGCCAACAGGTCGACTACGTACGCCACGGCCGTCGCTCCTTCCTTCAGCGACAACCACAAAGTCGCACTTTCCTTTGTCGATCCCCTCCCTACTCTTGTCTTGTTTTGCAAGAATTGCGTGCTTGACGCGTCAGAGATACCACTTTGCAGCGGAAATATTTGTGAGACTTGCTTCTTGATTTCGAGCCTATTTTGGACCAGCGCAATGTGGATGCTATACTGATACCAACGGAGTTACTGTATGCTTTGATGAAGGCGGAGTGGACAGGAGAGAGATTCAGTGTAGAATGGTTGTAATCTTAGCGTATATATAGTAATAACGGAGGATGTACATGGTGATGGTGGTTTCCCGTTGCTTCCGCGGTGCCTGCAGCTTCGCGCAGCTATTCAGCGTTGCGAGGAAGGTGGCTTTGCAAATGTGTCTGAAAGCGTCTTCGTGTGCGCGCATTGAGCGCCAATCTTACATCGCATGAGGAACAAAAACTAAAACACCAGTCCGCGCTGTATGTGCGCAGCAGACCCCAGCCGCACCCAGCGCCCAAGTAAGCCTCCCAATCTCGCATCGCAGCTTGTGTTCTCGCCTGAACATACCGAACCCCCCTTTCCCCCTCCCACTATGCCGTCCTGAAGACCGAGCGAGACAGTACCGCCCAAGAACCATCCGCAAACTTGCTCAAGCCGCCGTCTCAGGCATAGCCTCTTCCGGCGCCGTCTGCATGCTCACGTCACCGACTTCTGCCTCTCCCTTCGCATCGTTGCCAAGTTCAGCCTGGGTCGGCTTCTCGACTGGCTCGTCAGCAGCAGGAGCAGCGGCAAGCTCAGCATCAGTCATTGCCGTGTCATCGGTCTTCTCCTGGCCCTCAGTCTTCTCGTCGATTTTTTTCTCAGCCTCTTCAGAAACCTTCTCCTCGCCCTTCTCTTCTATTCCTTTCTCTGCGCCTTCCTTTGCCTCAGGCTCCTCCTCCTTGCTGTCGCCATTGACCGCGGGCGCCTCACTCTTCTCCGGCGCATCCTCCTTCGCCTCAGACGTAGAAGCAGCGGCGGGCGCAGCGTCGCCACTATCAGACTCCATCCTCTTGTTCCAGATTTCAAGCATAGCGGCGCTACGCTTCTTGAAGTTATACTCCTCGTCCTTCGGGATGCTGTTCAGCTTCACGATAGCCTTCAGAACTTTATGAATCTTCGTGTTGCGGATAATAACCGGCTCGAGATTCTCATAGTTCTCCAGCTGGACGAAGAAGTCTGCCATGGCCGCCATCTCGCTCTCCTGCGGGGCCTGATCGCGGGAGAGGAAGCCCTTTTGCAGCCTGTGGCGGAGGTAGAGAACAGCTTTCTCGCGCTGTTGAATCTTCTCGGCTTCCGTGAGTTGCGGCTTGGTCTCTTCTTCGCCCTCATCAGCCTTCGGGGCGGAGACTTTCTTCTTCGGCTTCGCGGATGACTTCTTGGCAGAGGCTTCGCCATTCGGCGTCTTCGGCGCGTTGAGCTTGGTCACCTTGGGCGTCTTCTTAGGCTTTAAGTATCTGTCAGTGCAAGGTCGCAATATTTGAAAGTTGAAAGGGCTCACCTTGACGCCCTCGCCATCGCTCTCGGCATCCTTCTTGCGCTTCTTAGACGACTTGGGCGCCTCGGCGTCGGCCATGTCCACATCTTCACCACCCTTGCTCTTGCGAGGCGCTTTCTTCTTCTTCTTTTCAGCATCAGCCTCGCCATTCTCGGTAGCCTCGGCGGCACGCGCAGCCTCCTCCTCGCGAAGACGGGCCTGCTCGGCCTCGAGCTCGGCACGCTCCTTGGCGATCCGCTGCTCCTCCTCTTGCCACTGAACAAGCATGTCTTTGTAGAAGGTGATGTCATGGTTCTCCGCGGCGAGCCTGTAGGCGTCTTGAAGAGCCTTGGTCTGCTTAGATTTGGGCGAACCCGTGCACTCGGAGGGATCGAGCGGAGTCAGAGCGGTGTTGACCAACCAGGAACTGTTCGCAGTAAGTCAGTATGATGAGTAGAGCGCACACGAAGGACCCTGGTGCACTCACAACTCGTTAGTGGACAAGAACATGATGGGGTAGGTGCGCTCTTTCGCGTTCTTGCCACCCTCCTTGAAGTCGTCGCGGAGCGAGCCATCAGGACGTGCAGTGGAGACGGGACGCGACGCGAGAAGGGACTCGGGCAGCATCTGCTCGTCACAGACTATGGCTGGCCACGGAGGGTAGCCCTTCAGACGCGCCCAGTAGTGCTCGCCTGGCTTACAGTCGAGGTGGAGCGAGGCCATCGACTTCTTCTTGCTGAGCTTCTTGCTCTTGTGCTCAGGCACGCCGCCGCTAGCTCGCCTCTTGCTGTGGTCCTTGTTGTCTGACGCCGGTGTCGCGTCGGTCGCAGTCTCGGCTGCACCCGGGCCGACAGCAGCCTCCGTGTCGGCACCATCCGGCGCAGTGACCTCGGCGGGGGCCTCCTTCCCGGCGGCCTCTTCGTCCTCCTTCATGATCGCGGTCTCCCCGCCGTGGGCGTCTCTGGTCTCGGTCGGCTCGGCGGCAGCAGCGGGCCAGGAGGTGGTCAGCGTGGCGATCATAACATTTGACGCGCGCAACGCGTTCACTTACCGCCTGCGCGTCGACAGGCGCGGTGGTGGGAGTCGCCTCGGACATAGCGGCGGCTGCCTTGCAGTCGACCTAGTGTGGGTGTCCGTCACGGCGCGCTGTGGTGACGTGCGGCCTGCTTGCTGCGACGCGATAGCTCCGAGACACGCCCTCCGTGTGTTGTCGCAGTGCAGGAGAGGTCTGGCGGCAGCGGGTCCGGGTGGTGCGTGGATGGACCGGGATGTTGATGTCGAGGTGTTGATGGAAGTGGTGGCGGGGCGGGTGAGCGAGCAAGCGTGAGCGAGGATGAGACGAAGATTGGAGAAAACGGGAACTTCCTGCCTAGACGCACGGTCCACCGGCAGTAGCGATCAGAGGTCGCACGAGAGTTTCGTTTCTCACCGCCCTGCGTGTTCGACGTGAAGACGATATGTCGAGGGGCTTCTCGTCGGCGCCTTCAACGTCCGCAGTCGTATTTGGTGCTTCTCGCATTCCAGTGAGGCGCGTGGTGATGGCGAGAGTGGTCTTGGCGCACAAGCTCAACCATGACGCGGGCCAGCGCAGCTCCAGCGCCCGCTTTCATTGGCTTCCGAACACCAGCCGATGCATCCGGCCCTCCCATTTTTGCCGCAACGGCGAGCTTATGGAGGTCGTCCTTCTGTGTGTGTGACGGTGAAGACCACCTGTGTTCGCTGCTGTCGTGCATTCTCTGCACAGCCTGACCATGCGTTTGCGACGGGCCGGGCGTGCGCTTCGAGATGCGCCTGCGATCGCGACGTGGCGCTGAGCGCCGCTGCAAGCTTCCTCCGTTGGTGCGTCGCGGAGCCAAGCGTCCCCCGCACCTTGCGAGAATCGCCGGGAAGACACGGCCAGCTCCAGCACAACAACGCTTCTCGATGGTGCAGCGATAGTGGCTCTGGAGCGCTAGCGCGCCCATATTCATCCCGCAGAAGGCTGGTGGGCGATGCCTTCTCTCCTGGCAAGTGGTATACTGCGATGTGGCGGTGCCCTCTCACGCCGTTAATCCTCTAAGTGTGGGCTACTTGTAATTCGTAGTGGCCTTCAATGTAAAATGTGGACTCCAGGCCTGGCGAAGAGCGCTTCTTGCTGCCTGTCGTATCTCGTCATCTCGCGGACTTGTCTGCCCATGCGGATGGAGACTTACCAGGTACTACGAGCGTCTCTCTCTCCTGTTTCAGATTGTCTTTGGCGTCTTGCGTCCCTCCGAGCATACAGTCAGGTTTATGCTCGCGGCCCGTCTCGGCGGTCTTGTCTCGCTTGTGTCAATTGCATGTGAGAGCGCGCAGGCGCTAACCGGCGCGCCAAGAGTCTACCAGAACCGGAGGAGCAACAACCGCGAGCTTGGATGTTGAGATCATGCTCACCTACCGCTGCTGCTCGTATGAGCACAGAAAGAAATATAGTGTATCTTAGGCACCGTCTTCTCCATATGCCAAAGCAATCGAAGTCCGCACCTCACCTAACATCATCAAGACGTCGAAAATCCGTCATCTGTTATACAGTCGCACAGTCCAGTAGCACAAATTAAACAATGGCAGCCGCTTCCATCATGCCTTGTCCCAGAGCCAGCATAAGACAATGGCGGTGTATCTTAGCGCTCAGATATAGCCTATGCCGGTGTATTGTCTCCTAGCCAGCGGGCGACCAGCAGCTCTGCATGGACCACCATATTCAGTGACAGCATTCCTCTGGGTCTTACGCTCACACCAGCGATCGGTGTCCGTCTCTTGCACCGGGAAGAAGGCATTTTGCGCCTAGCGGAGGAGAACATTGATTGACCAGCGGCGTTCTGCGGTTCGGGCGTGCCAGCTCGGCCATTCGTGTACCTCCAGTGTGCTCCACACTTACTTTGTGACGTCTGAAATGTTTGATGTTCCTTTCGATGCTGTTGGCTCGGCCGTGGAGGGATGAAGTGTGGTGACAGAGAAAGCTGAGAGCATGAAACGGCAACCTCACGTGCAGCCAGAGCGGGACGGGCTTGTCCAGCGGCTCTGCCCGGGGACGTTCAATTGGCGGAAGCCCAACACACCACACGCCTCTTTCAAGCCTCGTGACGGTAAATACCATAGAATCCATGATTACGTGCGGAGAGACGCCAACAGAACAGCAGGCGCAAGAACATCCCCGTTGGAACGCCTTCTTGTCATTCGGCAGCACAACCTGGTCGAGCGACAGAAGCGCATCGCATAGTCTCCCATCTCGAGCAAGCAAATATCGACTGACTATCATCGTCTCAACATTTCACAGTGTTTCGGGTACAAGTAGAAGCCATTTCCTTGTGTCCCTGATCTATGATACGCTCGAGAACGACACATGCTTCCCCCGCCTCCGCGACTCTCTAACAAACCCACCATGCCACCCATCCCCATCGCCCACTGCGGTAAAAGCCCGCATGGCAGCCTCCTTCGCCAAATCAATGCTTCCCGAATGTGAAGCTGTCCCCTTCATCGCCTCTGCGACCACTCTGAAGCCCACCTGATCAAGCTCCAAGTGATCCACCACTTCTCCTCCACACAACGCGTCCATCACGAACCCCCGTCCCTCCTCCAGTGCAGATCCATCAAACCCGAAGCAGCCGTAGGCTGCCACTCCCTACCCCAATCCGCGACTCCACGCGCCATCATTGTAGGTGCAGGTTCCGCCGAAGCCGAACTCGACGATGTGCGGACGATCGAAGGTGGCGGCAAAGTCCCCTGGCTTCATCCTGACCCGTTGAAGTCGGCTATTTCGATGGTAATGGCACTGTTCTTGATGACAGTCCTTTTGAAGCGAGTTAGAGTGTGTTTGCAAGCTAATGGTGTCGTTGGAGGGAGCGAGGCGAAGCGGGGGGAGGAGCGGGGGGTGTGGAATTTTTAGGTGTGGGATGATGATACATGTTGCTAGATCTACAGCTCGTCGTGCCCTTCATCACCCTGCTCTTCCGCTTCTTGCTGCACCGGCTCACTAGGCTGTGCGCCCTTTGCCGTTGCTTTCATTGCCTGCTGCATTAGCTTCTCGTATGCTTCATCATTGGTTTCCTCCATTTCCAGCTCGACGCCTTCGGGCAACTTTCCTTCCATCCGTTCTTTGAAATCGCCTTCGCTTTCTCCTGGCTGCGGGCCACTGCCAAGATCGATCTTGACGGGTTCAGCGGGGAGATCCTCGGCTGGCATGACCAGCTGATCTGGAAGGGGTTGCTTGGAACCTTCGCCCATGCGGATGGCGTCGATCCAAATCTCCAGCTCGACTTGCGAAAACGACTTCTCTGGGTAGCGGCGATGCCACTTCCGTTTGCCGTTAACGGCTAAAATCTCCACCGTGTCCGCTGACAAGCCAAGTTCGGTCCGCAGCACTGTGCCTTGCGAGTTCGTGGACGGCACTTGGTAGAACGGGAAGAGCTTGCGTTTGGCCTGCTCGTGCTCATGATGGATCTCGCTGAGGCCAGCAATCGCCGTCACCATCTCCGCTGTGAGCTCCTCTGGCAGCAAGGCCAGGATGCAGGCCCCGGCTTTGGTATTCAAACATTTCTGCTGCAGCGAGAGTCCATCCGGCAGAGACTGGATCGGCGGTGCGACATCTGGCACCTTGACTGGATGCTCGTGCTCGACCTCAGAACTCGGCGACTCGGTGGGATTGCTCTCATCCTCAAGCGTTTTGGACGTCTGCGTAGCTCTCGAGCTAGCCGAATCCCCCGACTTATGCGAAGCCGACGCCTTGGAGAATGCCGAAGAGGACCTGTCAGCCTTCTTCTCATCTGTACTCGACGTCTTCGCCTTCTTGGCATTCGGTGCCGGGTCCGGGTTTGGCTCTGCCGCCTGCGATAGAAACGCAAGCATACCCTCCTTCTTCATCTCGCCTTCATAGGTAATCGGATCCTTGCCATCTCCCGGCAACAGAATCAAAGTCGGGAACTTCTTGACTCCGAACACCTCCACCGCCTCACTCTCCTTGCTTCGTATCTGCGCCACATCCATCACACCCAAGAAATCTACCGCCAGCGCCTTCAGCAACGCACTAACCGTGCCCTTCTCCGTAAACAGGATCGCCTTGGGCCGCTCCACGCCCTCCTCTAACCAGGCCTCATAGTCCTTATCACTCAACCGCTTGACATGATTAGGTATCTTCTCCACCACCGCATCAACAATCGCCTTCGCCGCCCTCTCCCCCTTATAATCCTCTACGAACGGCTTGCCCTTCTTCTTCCCGGGTCTGACAATCTTCAACGTCGGGAAGCCCTGTACGCCCATCTCCCCACAGAACCGCTTGTTACTTTCTTCATCGCAGTTGACTGCTGCGACTTTTGCTAGGCCAGCGAGTGATCTGGCCGCTTTCTCATACTGCGGTTGGAGGTTCTTGCAATGACCGCACCAAGGCGCATAGAACTCAACGATGCTGGTGTGGTTGCTGAGGGCGATGTGGGAGTGGTAGGTACGGGCATCGAGTTGGAGGACGGGGGAGGATTTGGAGTAGAGGCCACTGGCGAGTATGGAGGGGAGGAGAAGGAGAGTGGAGAGGGCGAGGGATGAGTGGACCATGATGGGATGGCGTGGTGGGTTGAGAAATTGGGGACGCAAGATGGTGGTTCAGCTCATCATGATATCGGATACGAAAGTGAACAATTGTTCAATGGCTATATTGGGAGCATTGATGGTGTCACATGCAAAGTGTCCACTTGAAACGTGCCTTCCCCGCCACATGGAGTGCGGGGGTGGGTCTGTGATCGCTACAAAGAAGGCACCCGCAGTCATGCACCACCTACTTCCGGCTTCGCTGTTTACATCCAGGAGGAGAGTATCACTTTGGGCGATCCGGAAAAATGCATACGGGATCCTAGGGTTGACTGTTTTCGGCCATTCGACGAGTCCGGACGCTCAGGCAGGTTGCCGGCTGACGCCCTCAAGAGATATTTGAAGACCGTGATCACGAAGTCCGCATTTTGCCGGTCGTGAACATTCAACTGGAACCGATCACGTGCCAGCTTGATTACCGCATCCCAAAATAATGCTGACGGTGAGGACCGGTCGATTTCCTGGTACTCGAGGAGCATGTCACTCACGATCCGCAGTGCAGGCGGCAGCAATGGTGTGGAATAATCGACCTCCAGCCTCAGCTCTGAACGCAAGTTGGGAGGAAGCATCGGCAAAATTGCGTAGACCCTATCGTGCGGTAAACGGCACTGACTGTCACTGTTGATCCAGCAGCCGCCGAAGAGCTGTCCACGGCTTTGGCCCTGGGGCACCGCTCAAGTCGATCTCGCTGATCGAGTGCTCCTCACGTCCCTCAATCAGGCCCATATGTTTAGCCTGCATCAGCTTCCTCGACTTGGGACGAAGGGCCGACGCAGTCCTGATGCTACGAAGACTAGCTGCTTCCGCATCCAAGCAAAGCTTTGCGAATGCATCCCTGTCCATCCAATCGCTTTCGCAGTACATGCGGACACGGCGCGCCAGAACGACTTCTTGCTACAGAAAGGATCAGCCGTTAAGTCATGTACGCATGAAGTGGATCAGCTCATGTGCATTAATCCGCAGACGACTCCAATACCGAAATTTGCTAGAGTGCCTCGAGAACATTCAACGTCGACCGACGGGTCTATTCCGCCGATGGATCAGTAGTTTGGAGAGCCATCAGTGAACGTCCAAGACCCAGGCAGGAAGCTACCATCTCGGCAGGACTGTAGATCAGACCCATGGCCGCAATCTGTGCGCTCTGCTCCGCGATGCTTTGCTGGTTGATGGAAATCTAATCGATTCAGAAGTTCCTGTGGTGCTTGTGGTGCCGCGTCTGCCACAGCACGTACCAGCAGTCGAGTTGCACCTCGGATGAGTGGCCGTTGATGGATATGCTCATCATTGGAAGGCGATCGCCCCACGTTCACGAGACGGCGGAATACGGCGGCCATTGATCGAGGTCGTAGACAGACAACTCGCCTTGAATGTCTGCACCGTCGGTCCCATCACCGTCGATAGTCAACAATCTGATCTGCTTGCTCGGATCCCGCAGTTGGACCGCATCGTAGTTGAGCTTCGTGGTAGACATGCTGGTGTCACGCAGTAGCTCAGCCTTGCCTTTCGTTTCTTGAAATAGCTCCGGCAGGTTGTAGATCCCAAGAACAAAAGGCGCAGCGATCAGGCTACAAGAGCTTGATACACCAGGGATATCCCGGATGGTCAGGACATGTTGATTCAGGAGGCAATGGTCGAAAGCATGTGGGAAAAGCATGTTTACCAGATGGTAAGGCTGGCAAGGCCGCCATGCTGATGCTTGCGCTGCTGTTCTTGCTTCCGAGCCTGCAGATCGCGAGAGTGTGCAATTATGCTAGTGCATCTGACAGACAAATTGCCTGCCGTGGGCAGATCATAGTTCTGGTGAAGTTGCGCGTCGTACTTTGATTGCTCTTACACGTGTATATACGTGTCCACGTGGCTGACCAAATTGTAGCTGTCGATGGAAGAGCGGAGGAAACGCCGAAACGTGCTTTCCCCGCCACGAGGCTGTGGGGGGTGGGGCCACCGGCGCTATCCCATCCGCAGTGGGTTGCACCCATCATGCCTAATGCGGAAGCCTAGCTGCAATGACGAAGACGTAAACAATCAAGAAAGACTCTCACTCCTCCCTCCCCAGTGCGCAACATGGCTGGCCCCCTCCCCGCCGGTCTCAAAGCAGCGGGCCTTCAACCCTTTGCAACCCGCGCCGCACAACTCGAGAAGTATCGTCCAATCGTGTGGTACTGGTGCGAATACTACATCCTCCAGCAAATCCTCGCCAAACAACTCCACCTCGGCGACGCAGAATGTCAGGAACACGCTGTGCAGCTTATGGACAAGCTCGAAGCCTACAAGTCCGCCAATGCCTCCAACGACGCTATCGTAGATGATGTAGCGGCGAAAGCGTACATCGAGAATTTCGCGCTAGAGACGTTCAATCGCGCAGATGAGGCGCAGAGGACCAACAAGGTCACGAGGCAGACGGCGGATACGTTTCAGGCTTCGGGGACGTTCATTGAGTTGCTGACGATTTGGGGTGCTTTGGAGCCGGATCTGGCGGCCAAGGCAAAGTTCGCCAAATACCATGCGCTGAGGATTGCGAAGGCGATCAAGGCGGGGCAGGATCCGAATGAGACGAACCCGAAGGTGGAGGAAACCCCGGCGGGGGCCGGGCTAGATGCGGAATTACAGGCATTGGAGCAGCAGAATGGTGGTGGACGAGCGTACCAGCCGCCTAGTGTGGAAGATGCGCCTGTCAGCGGGCAGCCTTCGCGGCCGGAGAGCGTGAAGTCGGGGACAGAAGGGGCGGGAGAACCGTCCAGGTCACACCCCGTACGGCAGTGGAGTGAAGCTAGCCAGATGATGCCGACGATCGATACGGCGGCCAGTCCCGCGCCGCAACGGCAACCACCGCCTGATGTCTCCCCCATCGATCCGGCGGAGTCGCACAATGAGCGGCAAGGCTCTGTAGGTGGCGGCTACTTCCCGTCGGTGCCAGATACGCCCGCAGACCATGCGCCGGAGCCAGATTCGGCCAGGCCGGAAGATCCGCCTATTACCGGATCACAGCCAACGAAGCAGCAACAGCACTTCAGCCCAGGCGACTTCTACACCAGTAGCCCCCATCCCAACACTCTCATGAACAGTAATCCTACCAATCCAGGCGCTACTTCGTCGAACAACTTCAACACTGACCATACTACTCCAGCGCCTCCTCCGTCAACGTTCCAGCAACATCAGCCGCGATACACACCTTCCGCGCCCGCTCCAGTTGCCCATGTGCCACCTGCACAACATTTCTCGAATTCTAGTGCCCCTCCAACTGGTGGATACAGGACGGATGACGAGTCAGTGCTCGCAGCGCAGAAACATGCCAAATGGGCCATTTCTGCGCTCAACTTCGAAGATGTAAACACGGCTGTCAAGGAGCTGAGGATCGCGTTGCAGAGCCTTGGCGCTAGCTGAGAATGACCCGACACGAAGAACCATGTACGACCGCCACTGCTCTGCTCATGGAGATGCCGACCAACGTCGTGGGAAATGCGCCAGGAGCCTGACGAGCCTCTGAGCTTCAGGACCTTCACGCAGCATGAAGATGCCCAGCGTGCTGTAACCGATGAACTGCTGACAAAGACGAACGCACGACGTAGCGTCAGAGGCTCACGATCGCGACTTCTGCATTGAGCGGATGGCCAAGAATGGCCACCACTTTCTTGGCAGGCTTTGGGAGCACGAGTCCGGTTACGGAGTGCCCGAACACATGGAGCGGTTCTAGCAGCTGCGAAGGTGGGACCGAGGGCGTTGCTGCAGGAGCTTCGACATAGCAGCTGGCGCGGGCAGTAGGTACAAACCAAACATGCATGCGCACACACGTGCGCCATACCACGCCACCTCACTCCTCCTGCGCAATGGGCTCCCATCCCTTTCCCTTCCCCCTGCCTCCCCTCACGATCCCCACAAGATCTTCCCACTTCTCCCTGACGAATTCCGCGGCGGACGTCTGGAACACTTCATCCATCTCCTCCAATTTCACCCCCCTCGTCTCCCTTACGAAACCCCAGCAAGGCGCCCAAGCCACCAGGTTCAATCCTGCATATAGCCCGAAACTCCCTTGCTCTCCTAGTCCCTGCAGCAAAGCTGGGAAAGTAAGGCTGAGTACCGTAGCCCAGACAGAAGCCGTAGCAATCGCGAAAGCCATTCCCACTTCCCTGACTTCTAACCCGAAGACCTCGGCAGAGTAGGCACACGGGACGGGACCCATGCCGGGGGAATACAGGGCACAGAAGAGGTAGATCAGAGCAGCAAGGAGGACGAAGCGGGTACTCGATACTGGCCACGTGAAGGTGAGGCTTGCGGCGAATATCGTCAAAGCCATGGGTGGTAGCGTCCAAAGGAGCAAGCGTCGGCGGCCGAATGTGTCCATTGTCCAGATCGCGGGTATTGCGCCGAGGAAATTCACAAGGCCGAAGGCGGCAGAGGCCCAGAGGGCGGTAGTGGAGGAGGAGGTCGAGGTGGAGAAGAGGGTGGAGGAGTAGAAGGCTATGATGTTTATGCCGCTGAGCAGCTATTAGTGCGGTGGAGAAGGGTCAGGGAAGGAAATGGGAGATGGTTCGTACCAAAGTTGCTGGCTCAACATGACCGTGTAGCTTGCATAGACTGCGTGGCGATTGCGTGGGATGGTGAAGAGGGAGAGGAATGTGGACTTTGAGGCCTTTGTTTTGGACGATTCAGAAGTCTTGATCGCTGTGAGGCGGGAGAGGTGAGTTGAGTAGAGTTCGATTGCTGCTTGAAGGTCGGTGTTGCGGAGTTGTTGTAGAGCGTGGTAGGCGTCATCGTAACGACCGGATTTGATGCTCCAAGATGGTGACTCGGGGCAGAAGTAGATCAGTGGCAGCAGGACGACGGTCGGCAGGAGTGGCGCGGCTAGCTGGAGCCTCCACGAGAGGTTCTCGCTGAAGTCGTGAAGGACTAGGTTGGCGATGAAGCCCAGCAAGATGCCGAATGCCTTTGTCACCACGCATCCCATCAGCTTCCCTAACCTCTATTGCTGCTCATTCGGTCAAGTCCTTACCGTAAACATCTGCCAACTGACAGCCAGGCCGCCTCTGATGTACGTCGGCGCAGACTCAGCAGCAAATACATTGACACTGCTCGAGTTGAGACCCAGCCCGGTCCCGAGCACCAACCTACACAATACCATGACCTGCCAGCTGTTGCTGAGTGCAGAACCAATGTTACCGAGCAGACACAACGTTGTGGCGACGAAGCAGGCTCCTCGACGACCAATCCAATCATTGATAGGCGACGCGAGTACTGCACCGCAAAGTCCTTGAGCCAGATAGATCCCGCAGTTGATCAGGCCAAGGATGAAAGCATTACGAGCGGTAGGTGTGTCGATGCCGAGTGCTTTAGGAATGTAAAGGTTGGCGCCGTTCATGCCGGTCTGAGCAAAACCTTGTTCTATTGCAGCCTTTGGGCAACGTTAGCTTGAGGTATTGAAAGACGGCTCAGGCGATGCTGTCTTGGCAGACAAATTTGGGCCGGCGAGTCGGGAAGGGAGAGAAGTACGAAGAGGTGCAACGGTACGGATTGCACAAGGAGAACCGGGCTAATACCACTCGAGCTAGATTTTGCACCATACTTACCAGCGCACAGAGGAAGATGGTGAAGTAGAGCATTGGACGTTGCCGCCATTTGTGGCTGATCTCTCCCTCCAGGGCCTGGGCTTCGGCAGCAGTAAGATCGTGGCTGTCGGCTCCAGCTTCGATATAACGTGCGCGCAGCTGATCGGCAGCCTTACGAAAGATGTCGACGTGGTCGTCTAGCCCATGGCTTGCTACAAACCCATCGACCTCTTCCACTTCGCCTTCGTGGGAGAGCGTCCGCCGAGGCTGGTCGTCACCGACATCCTCCTCGTCAATGTCGACTGATGCGCGAGCATGGCTGCCCTCGCCCGCGATCCTTTTCGTCATCTGACTCTGGCATGCATTGCGTTGGTTTGGGTTGTGATGGTGATGTCCAGTGTCGCGTCCATGGTGACGAAGGAAGTTGGAGCCGCACTCCCCAGTGGATGATCTGCATGCTGGCCCGAGCACCCGTCAATCCCTCCCGAACCCCCTCCACCCGCCGACAAGGTGAAACACGAAGCAATCTGCGCTTCCTACACCTCCGACACCAGGTTCGGGCCAAACATGGCGTCGGACGAGGATCTCGAAAAGGCGTTTGAGATCATCGGCGAAGCACTGTCAACCGAGCCTTCCGAATTCCAGGACGACGAAAGCTGGAAATTTCTCGGCCTCGGAGATCTGCTCGCCTCAGCCACAGCGTCGGATCTGAGGCTGCAGGTCGGCCTGGACGTGGAAGCGAAGGATTTTGAGAGATATCCCACCGTGGGAGCTTTCAGGAAGTATCTGAGAGGCGAGAAGTCGACCGTTCAACAACCAGCGTCCAACGGCGCATCTAACGGGAATCAACATACGAGACCGGAAGCTCTAGGCGACCCATGGGAAGGCATTCCAAAGCCGAAGGTGCCGCTGTCAGTCGTGCTCCAGAATGAGCCTTCAACGGCCAAGAGGGTCGTGTTCCTTTTCCCGGATGGTAGCGGAGCCGGCACAGCTTACGGCACATTGCCCAAAATCGGGAACGATATTTGCATCATTGGTCTCAACTCTCCGTTCTTGCGTCAAGCACAAGACTTCACTTGCTCCATCGAGCGTATGGCCCGGTTATGGTTTGATGAGGTCCGAAGACTGCAACCCAAGGGCAAGGCGTACATTCTCGGAGGCTGGTCCGCGGGCGGCTACTATGCCTTCGAAGCTGCCAAGCTGCTGGTAGCGGCTGGCGAGAAGATTGAGCAGATGATTCTTATCGACTCACCGTGCCGGTTGGTCTACGAAGCTCTACCGGGGTCAGTCGTTGCTGAGCTCACGAAAAAGGGGCTGATGGGCGCTGTCGGCCAAAAGAAGGCGCCAGAATGGCTGGTAGCACATTTCACTTCCACGGTCATCTCAGTGGACAAGTACATGCCAACTCCGCTGGCTCAGGAGTCAGTGCCAAAGTGGGTGTCTTTCATCTGGGTCAAGGAGGGACTTGTGAAAAGTGTTGCGGACTCTGGGCTGGAAGTTGATATGAACGTCAAGGTAACGAGGTTCTTGCTGGAGCCCCGAGGTGATCTGAAATCCGAGGGTTGGGAAAAGCTGCTGCCAGGAGCGAAGTACGATTACAACTACATGACTGGAAACCATTTCCAAATCACGCAACCCTTCCACGTAAGTGCAGAAAAGGATCCGTCGACCGACCTTCGCTGTTCGCTAATTCGTTCGTTTATAGGCCGATAGCTTGGGCAAGCACCTTCGGAAAGCGCTGGGAGTGTGAACGATGCGCGTCAACGACGGTATATGCACGGAAGGGGTCCATCAGACTCAAGGCGACCGTGTGCTCCGGGGCAGTGCTTGAAGAGCGCTGCGCTCCGCCCAACGACCACGGGGAATGGAGGCCAATGATGATGCAGAGACGACCGAGTTGGAGATTGAAGATACGCATGCGGGGATATAGGAAGACCTGCTGCTCGCATTCGCGATTCACTGAAATCCTCTTTTGAGGTTGCCCGCAACTTCCGTCTCGGTGCTCAGACTTGATGACCTCTGAGAAAAGTGGGTCGCCTCGGCCGACACCCACTTCGCCCCGATCCGCGCGTCACAACAGGCATCTACATTCGCATCTCGAGTCTTACAAATGCCTCTGCCACTTTGCACCGAACAATGTAGGTCAAGGCTATTCATTACGTGTCGCTCACGCATCGCTCCAATGCAGGCATGAGGTCATCCATCCTCGTCCCAGTTCTGGCCACTCTAAGCCTTGCTGCCAGCCTCGCGCAAGATGAAGCCGCATCATCGAGCTCGACCATCAGGGAACTCGATCCCAAGAAGTTCCTTGAGCTGGGCTCAAAGAGGGTTGAAGTCAGCTATGGAACTTACGCTGTCACTGCACGCTCGAAGGACGATGGCATGAGCCATTTCAAGACAGCCATTGCGCCGCCATGCACGGAATGCCTGATCACCTTCATGCAGGCTCAGCTCCAGTATACGAACGGCACACGAGCTGATGCAGAGACTGGCATGTGGCTACACCATGTGGTCTTTCATAACCGCGCTCGTAATGACACCGTTTGTCCGTCCTCGAAGCAGCGATTCTTCGCTTCGGGCAACGAAAGATCGCCGATTGATTTGACGGTAAGCCTACGGCCTTCGTTACAAGGACGACGATATCGCTATAAGACACCGCTGATACGAAGATGCCTGTTGGCAGGTGGGCCTGAAGCCATGGGTTGGATACCCGCTGCATGATCACGACGACCTATTCGCATTCGGCGAGCTGATGAACATGATGGAAGACGCCGCTGAGGTGCTCTTCTCGATGGTCTGGGAATACATTCCCTCAATTCCGGCCCACTTTGAGCAAGCACTCCCGGTCTGGCTGGATGTGACAGGCTGCGGAGGCTCCGAAGTCCCAGCGAAGCCGCACGAGGTATTCACGTACTCCAGCCCGCCGGTAAAGTCGGACTTCAACGGCAATGCCGTCCTCATCGCCGGACACGTTCATGACGGTGGCACCCACATCGATGTCGTGCGGAACGATCTGGTGATCTGCCAGACCCAGGCCAGCTACAGGGACGATACGTCCTCCGCCCACATTGATACGATCGACACTTGTATCAATGCTGGGCGCATTTCGAAGGGCGATGAGTGGAGTATCACCGCTCATTATGACACCACCCTGCATGCGCCGATGGCGTCCAACGAGGGCTCGCTTGAGCCTGTGATGGGCATTGCTCTCGCGTACGTTACTCTAGGCGACCCGATGAACATTCACGGGCTTCATGGCACGTCGCTGGTACTTTTGATCGTGGGTGTGATCATGGCCGTAGGCCTGCTCGGTCTCTGGTATGTCCGGCAGCGGACAGAGAAGCAGAGATCTTCATGGACTCCCCGGAAGCACCAAGGCTGGCAGCGGGTTCAGTCGTACGAGATTGGCGACGACGAAACTGAGGCCGAGGATGACCATTTGCTTGAGCGACATGAGGACGAAGCCTAGCCGCATGGAATCATCCTACTCAATCTCGACATACCATGAGTCCTAGACCCAGGAATGACTCGGCTACACGGCGTCGGTATTGACCAGCGACTGTGTGCATTCACCTTGTCAGGCAAGCTCTGGAAGCTGTGCCGCCCAAGGCGTCCATCTGGGATCGAATGTCCAATTTCCCACGGTGCGGAATACCTCGGTCGACGCCGGCTGATCGAACAGGAAGCGATCATAGAAAGCAGCAATTTCGTTCTGTTGGTCCGCTGGAAAGCTGCAGTGCTCATGAGGACCATCTTGCGAGAAGCCCTGATGATCCTTGGCGTCGAGCGCTTCGTACTGTAAGAATCGAAGCTGTCAGTTGAGATTGCAATCCATCACGGCGTCCGACTTACGATGAAGTTGGCGGCTTTCATGCATTCGTAATTCTGTAAACTCGTCTCAGCTAGCGAAATCATGGGCGAGCGACAAGCCCGATAATCCTTCTGCATACTTACCGACCAGTCTCCGAGCCACAGGAAGCCTACGTTCTCCGTCGAGTACAGACCGCGAGGCGCGACGAGACACGCAAGCTCATGGTGATCTTCTGGCAGCAAGCCGACCGTGTAGTTGTCACGCCCGAAAAAGCCGAACGATTCGGCAAACCAGACGTTCTCCGTCACAATCTCCCACTGTAAGCCCGGATCTCAGCACTCTCCTTTGCCTCGACTTCCAGGACGAGGTACTTACGGCCGTCTGCGTCGCGTGATCCCGATTGACGAGCATGTCGCGACTGGTTCGCCAGCAAGCATCGCCGCCCGAAACGGACTCTTGTGGGATAGTAAGAGCGATCCTCTCGTCAAACGCACCAGCTACCAGTGCCCCTTTCCCGTTGCGAGAGCAGCCAGTGACAGCAAGTTTCTCCGGGTTGACGTTGGCTTCGGGATGCTGTTCCAGTGCATCGATGATCCGGCTGACAGCCCACGCCCATGCCATCAGCGCTCCGGCAGTATGGGTGCCGTTGCCGTACAGCTCGTAGAAGAGGCCAATGCCCCGGCTGGCAGTCGAGTCCTGCAGGGCAATTTGATCGACATCGAGGACCATTGTCGCGGCTTGCGCGGGTATAGGTACGCTGACGGCGTCGAATGCTAACACAGCCGGTGATGGATCCTCGGTCGTGACATTTGGCGGCGTGATAGGCACGCTGAAGTTGATGGTCTTCGTCTCTGACAAGCCGGCAACAACGGTCAAAGTGCTGTTGCTGTATGTCGAGCTGAACACAGGTGGCCTTGGTGGCTTGTAGCCCAGCTCATACTCCATGATTAGCTCTCGGAGCTGCGCGCTGCGACAATGCCAGTCAGCAGCATCATGTACTGGGCGCCCGTCGAGAAAGCGGAAAGGGTCTGGAAGAGTATATGTCTGGTTGATGAGTTTTTGACGATGCGGCAGCTGGTAGCAAGACTGTGGCACGCTGCCACCGAACTCTGCGCCGTACGCCGGTGATTCATCGCCGTCATGCCGTCCGGCGACACAGCTACCAAGAAGCAGCGGGAGAAGGTGGCACGATCTCATACTGGGCTGAAAGTCCGGCGGAACGCATCCAGGTCTTGGTTTGCTGCAAGTTGGTCAACCTACAATCGCTCAAGACTGTATGAATTGGAACGAACTTGCAAAGCCCTTGAGGAATTGTAGGATATACTTGCCCATTGATGGCTTGCTATTCAACAGACATCTGCTGCACAGATCTGCCGTGCTGATCATGCGGGGATAATTGCGAGCGGGTAAGATACTACATGATGTCCCGTCCGCACAACGGCAACGCGACGGGTGATTGATGGAAAGCGTGTGGTCCTAGAAAGAAGACCTCCGACCCCTCCTCGTGAGAGGAGATGGTAGGAGGAGTTTCGGGTAAAGTTGAGTGTTCGGTCCACGGCCGGCCACTCGAACATGGACTAATGGAGGTCACTTTGCCATAAACGATGGGGACGAAGGCAGTCAGTGGATATCAGCTCTCGCGCGGCATACCATTCGTGATCGCATCGCACCCTAACCGTGACAGCGTAAGTGCCGCTCGGAGACGGATGCAACGGCCTCAGTGACTGCTTGCAGCCTTGCCGTGCCAGACTGACGTGCTCCGACAACTTGTGGAGGGCGACACACACAGCGCTCGCCGGAGACTGATATCGTTCTCTGACACAGAAGGCGGCTCTCCTTGGTGCATTTGGAACGCCCGTGACAGGCCGTCAAAGTCGCGGCGATTCGACGGTGGCGGTGATCGCACATCGTGTCATCTACGAACGACCAACAAGTTCGAATGGTGCTGCACCAATGGCGGGACTGTCAGACTGCTGTCAGCAGGAGTCCGAAGCCGTCGAGTCCGTCAAACTAGCTCCGCAGGGCTGTAGTACACCTGGCGCAAGCAAGCTAGTCGTGATCGTGCCGACAACGTCTCCAGGTACCTGGATCGCAACCTCTTGCAAGTCGCTTGCCTACCCAATTCTGGAAATTGGCACTTGACAGCAGGTCGCAAATTCGTAATTGGTTCCTCCTTGTCTAGCAGTAGCAGTTCCGATCGTGAATCCACCACGCAAAGACAGTAGCAACAGCGCTGTAGTGTTTTGTCGTCGCTCAGGAGCAGTCTGGCCTCACGATAAAGCCTCAGGTTAATACCAGCTGCTAAGGTCGGCGGGGTGATGGTGCTAGTAGTTGACAGGGTCGCTAAGCCGATACTGATGCCTGTCCTGTCGCAATTGCTTTGCCGAGAGGAGGAGGGGCCGGCACTGTCGTGTCGACATCACCAGTCACAGTCTCTTCGACACGCGTTGGCATCTTCCTTTCGTAAGGACACCATTGTCGTGTACATGTTGCCCGTACTACTGTACTGCTGGCGGTGTCGAGGTCAGGGGCGAGACTCCTCATCGAGCGTCGTCAGCTTCGATAGCTCGTAGGGTGCCCCTGCCAACTGCTGCGTTCAGGCCGAGGCAGCTCGCCAGATGACATGGGGTCAAATCTGCTGTTGCTTTTAGCAGAGGCCGTGGCGCCGAACCGTTGGCCAACTGAGACACGCAGGACAAATGTCTCGGATCTTCGTGAACGCCGCCACGGGAGCGGAAGAGTACGTATCTGATTAGATAATCCATGCATGGCTGAAGAAGTGGGCTGCGGCAAAGAGCCTGCGTCCGACTTTAGAAGCCGCGCACGCGTTGGGCAGGTCCCCTCGACATCCGCAAAGGATGCGGCGTGGACCGACTCCTGCTGCCCGCGATCCTCCATGATCGACCAGACGCGGAGAGTGTCGGGGACGTGCCCGATCGCGGCGAGTCAATTCGCGATATTGGATACGTGCGCGACATTGCGCAGCAGGACGCTAGGGCGCCCTATTCGCGTCCAGGAACGGGGCTAAAGGTAGCGAGCGAGCGGCCCGTCGGCCAGACGACGCCTGCAGCAACTCTCGAGAGCGAAGAGACGCGAGTCAGGCGTCTGGCTGGATGAAGCGGGTGGGCCCGGCGGTGCTGAGATGGAGAGGTTGGGGGCTCCTGCTGCTCGTGCTGGACGGCCTCGGCGTGCGCAGACGTTCGCATGCACTGGACGACGACATGTCGCGCCATCCTGGGCCCCCAGAGCATGCGTGCGGGCTCCGGGGCAGAATGTGATGGATGAGCTCGCGTGCAGGGCCGGATCCTGCGTCCCAGCGTGGCCAAGGAGCCGAGGGAGAGGGTCCGGGCGAGAAATTGCGGCCGACCGTTTGGGCACGGCGACACTGGCTGGCGGTCGCATCGCCGCACCCTCGCGATCGCGACCTCGACTTGCGACGCCGACATTGGTGTGCCGCGGACAGGCAGCGTGCAGCGGCTGTGATTGTGCCTTGCGCGCCCGCCCTGTGCAGCTGCTGAGGGGGGGGGCTAATCACGCCTCGTACACGCTCTCGTACCAGCGCACACGCGATGCAGGGGAGAAGTTATTCGATTGATGCTAACGCAGGTCCGAAGCTGACGGCGTCGGGTCGCCGGCGCCGCGGCGGATTCTTATTGGTCGCGGGCCGCGCCCTGGGCTCGTCGCCAGTTCCTGGCCGATGAGAGCGCTGCATCTCCGTCCGCGACGCTGCTTGGTGCGACGACGTGGGTGGCAGTGGAAGCAGGGATCCAGCGCTCGGCATTCGTCCTCGATGTGACTGGGCAGGCCCGCCTCCGGCCTGGCCCTCGGCGCCCGCCAACCGCCTCGACGCCCACCGAGACTACCAACCAGGGTGCTCTTGGTGACTTCGCTCCCTATCCAGATGCGCGGTCCGGTAGGCTGCTGTAGGAGCCAGTGGGGAGCGGCGTCGCGTGGCCTAGCTATCCCGGGATGGAGACTGGGCCTTCAGCCGGCTCGTCTATGCCTTCCGCCTGCCTACTTTGCTCTGCGGATCATCTATACATCTAACCCTATTTCCTCCCTTCTCCGGCATCTGCTGCCTTCCTCATATCGATATCGGCTCGCGCTGTTCGACACTCTTTTGGCGTTTTGTTTCATCCGCAATCTTGCGTGCTTCTCGTTTCTTGTGCGCCCTTCCACAGCGAGCGCCTCTGCGACGTCGAAATCACATTCGATTACGCTTGGATTACGCTAGAGTGCGATGCAGGCAAGCATGTGCTCTTGAGCTCCTCGCTGCAGCACTGGGTGGCCGATATATATCTACAAAGGCGCTCACGCACACTTCGCCACTCTCGCCCGAAGTTCGGCTACTTGATATCTGAGAGCACGGGTCGTGATCATTCGGGACCCGCTGGAGGAGACTGCTGGAAGAATTCGGGCATCATGGCTAACGAGACGGCCCTTAGAGGGAGGTGCCCGGCACCTTTCTTCGATGAATCGAGCTTCACATCAGGTGGCGGATGTGTGTTGTTCTGCCCCGCATGGAATCATGCCACATGCTGATCAGCGATTGCAGTTGTCGCCGGCCGATTATGTGCTCCTGTGACACTGCTACCGGGAGACCCAACGTGCTGCTTACCATGTCCGGCGACTTCATGGACCTACCCGAACAGCTTCGACACTTACGTCTCGATTGCCGAGTGGCTGAACGTCGTCGGATTAATACTGCTGGCGTTCATGCTAGTATCATACATCGTGCTGCCGGCCCAAAAGACGAGGAGCCACTACTTATCAATCTGCCTGATCGTCTCGGTTCTAATGGTCACACTCGGCTTCACGATCCCGCTGGCGGCGCAACCTGAGCAATGTTACGACAAGATCACGCCAAACGACATGTACTCACTGAGCGAATACGCATGGAGCGGCGCATTCATTGTCGCTGGAGGTCTGTCAGCGACCGTGTGGATTTTCATCCGGGCATTGTCGATGAATCTGCAGATCTGCTTCGACATTGTGCCCGGCCAGAGGTTCTTCTACGGCTCGCAAGCACTCGGGTGGGGCATTCCGGCGGCGCTGTTCACCGCGACGATGACCGCGACTGGTGTCAGCTTCAGGTTCGGCAGCGCCTGTCATGTCAACCATGTGAACTCGATGAAGGACTTCTGGGGTCCACTCCTGGGCTTTGCAGGTGCCGCTGGTGTCCTGCAAATCATCACCTTCGGGTATTGCATCAATGTGTACCTGCGCAACCTTTGGAGCGATCAAGCAGGGCAATCAACGCAAGGTTCCAGCTCCGGACTGCCGTCTTACAATGGCAGTGTCCGCACCCAGACGGCCCGAGCGGTGTACCAGCGGCTGAAGAAAGTGCTGTGGCTGCAGTGGAGAGGCATCAGTATCGTCACCATCATCCTGGTCGACGTCGTCTTCTTCTCTATAGTCTTCGTCTACCTGGACGATTTGCAAAACTCGATCACTGGGGACTGGCAGAAGATTGAACCGTGGCTGGCCTGCTTGGTCTTCGCAACCAACCAGACAACGGGACAATCAGACAAAGGTCAGTGCCTATACCTCGTTGACGGCTGGCTGGTGAATCAGCCCACGGTCATCGCTGTGCTACTCCTCCTGTCGCTCGCCGGTATCCAGGTCTTCTTATTCCTTACCCGCCCATCGATCTTCCCAGCTTGGATCGACTTCTTCAAAGGCCGCTTCCGATCCCCGGAATTCGTGAGCCTAGACGCCCGGCAGGACAAAATGCGCGCTACCACACATCATCATCCGTCACACTACGACCACCTCCGAGGCCACCAAACCACAACCTTCGAGATGCAGAAGCCGAAGGCGCTCAGCGTCGAATTCGACATGAAATCTTTCGGCCAAACTACCGTCTCGAGTCCAGACGAAGCATACCGAAGTCCACTAGTTCCATTAAACTACGACACCCCCCAAATGCACGAGTACGGCCACGGCACGTCACCATCCTACTTCACCGACCCACACACTCACCACGGGCTCTCAAGTCATAGATACCCCCCCAACGCCTCCCCTGACCCCATCAGCCCCCTCTCCCCGCCCCCCGGAGCGTACCACAGCACAAGTCCCAGTCAGGAATACTCCACCTCATATCGACGCGGCTTCGCCCGCCAACCCTCCATGGACTTCGTGCACGACCTTGGCACAGGTCACGGCGGCCCAGTGCATCCATCATCCTCACCACCTCCCTCCTCACGACGGCGGAGAGAAAGCTCAGAACGGAGGTACAATCCTCCGAATTCCTCGTTTTCGGCGCCGATTTCGAGGCAGTCGAGTACGAGGAGTAACTATCACGTGATGGATGCACGAGAGGCGTATAGTAGGGGAGGATTGGGGTTGAATCCGCCGAGTGAGATCGGGGAGTCGGAGGAGGATTCGAGTAGCCAGGCAGCGAGGCCGACAAGTCCGCCTAGGAGATGATGAGGTCCGATGGAGGGTGCTTTGGGTGTAGCATGCTGCACGTTGTATAGCAGATCTTCACGGTAGCGATGCCGATGTTGTATATATCACGATTCCAACGCTGGTCAAGACCTCTCGATTGAGATAGATGCCAAAAGTACTACACTGTGGGTAAAACAACATCGCCGGCATGACCAGGCGCACATGCTGACCTCGAAGAGTGGTGTTGGCTTTGGCAGCGAGCTGTCATGGTCCAATGTAGATCAGATCTGCCAACGTCCAACAAGCGTTTCGGCCGGAGCGCGGATCGCGCATGTGAATGGAGAGCGATAATTGACAAGGTCTAGAAAAGAAACTCCGAGGGTCCGAACTTTTACCAGCAACAATTTAGCAAGACATCACCAGTGGCCTCTCTAATAGCCATCAACAACTAGATGCAGTGCAAATGTCGCTATTAGCAGCTGGTGTCACGTTTCATCAGCACCTTTTTCAGGGCCAGAGACGAGCAGGGCAACTCACGGCAGTAATAATCAATATCACGCAGTAGATCTCCCAACCTCCTGCGTGGGCTTTGCCGATGCTCATAGCATGTTGCTGCCGGAAGTAACGAATACAGCCGAGGAGAGCAATGGCAATTGCGCAGCAGTTCAGGGCTGCGGCCATCGGTTTGCTGAGGATGAAGTAGGTCAAGGGCTAACAGCCGGGTCAACAACCTCTCAGCGCTTCGATGAGCATGATCCGACCTACGGAAGATGAAGATGGACCGGGCTGTAATCTGTACAGCTGCGCCACTACAATTCCTAGCATCGCCAGAGCAACAGAGGTGCGGAGGTAGGCGAGGTAGGTGCGCTCGTTCGCTGTAGATCCAACGTTAGCTTCCGCGGGGCCTGAATGACAGGACCTGGACAAGCC
This sequence comes from Acidiella bohemica, assembly GCA_019670975.1. NCBI lineage: Eukaryota > Fungi > Ascomycota > Dothideomycetes > Mycosphaerellales > Teratosphaeriaceae > Acidiella > Acidiella bohemica. The sequence continues at coordinate 629,511 of JAGUCJ010000013.1, forward strand.
CGGAACATTGGGGGAGGGGGCGAGCCGACGCACCAAGGTGATCCCGACAGTCATCATGCGGCACTGTGAGCCGGACATGATACCGCCACAGCTTCCATACCGGCTGGTACCATCGGTCTCGATGCCGATTTGGGGGCAGGACTCGGGACTTGGACTTCGCGGCGTTTGTGCGAGAATCTGGACTCTGGAGGCTGAAGGCCTCCCGCTCATCGTCGGCGGTGTCGTCCGGCAGGTGAGCGGGCTCTGGTTCGGGAATTTCTTGTCGCTGGCTTGGCTTCCGCCGCCTTTGTTGAGATGAAGTAGTCTCAGAATGGCCTTCGGACTGCTGGGGTGCGGTCTCTTGCATCGGTGTCGAGGTCGAAGGCATGTTGGGCATGCTGCCAGATCATTGTCGGTCTCGGCGGTCCGTCTTGCGGCAAACCCGTGACTAGTCTGCTCACTCGTGAATGGACTCGTACACCGTCTTTATCACCTGGCACATGGCGCTCACATAAAGCAGCTGATCATCAATGCTACCATGGTCATCCCACCCGGCAATCTCTACAGATACCGCGACGTTACTGTCTCGGGTAGTGCCGTTCCTTCCTCGCCGGTGTTGCCCCACATGACAGGTCGGCTTCGGTGGGCTCGCGGACTGGAGGCGTCAAATTGGGCTGCTGGCCGTCAAGTTGCACCTCCGCACTGACGCAATGTCGGGCAAGCTACATTGATGGCAAGTCTGTGTGTAATGTTTCTTCGAACCCCTTAGCAGTCAACCCGAGTGGCGATAGTAATAATAACAGTATGATGAGCGGCTTCGACCAGGCTTGAACAGCACCTCCCGTCTCGTCCCGACCAACACCTCCACCTCCGCGTCCAGCTCGACCACGCTCCCGCCACCACGGCCTCCGAAGACCACAAATCCATACCACCACCTCCGCACCAGCGGGGAGACAGCAAGATGACGCTCACGAAATCCCAGCGCATCATCCTCCTCCTGGTCATCGACGTCGCCTTCTTCTTCACCGAGCTCATCATCGGCTATGCCGTCCACTCGCTCGCCCTCGTCGCCGACGCCTTCCACATGCTCAACGATGTCCTCTCACTACTGGTCGGCCTATGGGCTGTGCGCATCGCCAGCTCAAACAAGGCGACCAAGATGTATACGTACGGCTGGCAGCGCGCGGAGACGCTGGGTGCGCTGGTGAACGGGGTGTTCCTGGTGGCGCTGTGCGTGACCATCTTCCTGGAGGCGATCCAGCGGTTTGTGGAGAAGCCTACGGTCAGCAACCCGAAGTTGATCTTGATCGTGGGATGTTTGGGGCTGGGCAGCAATATCCTGGGGTTGCTCTTGTTCCATGATCATTCGCACAGTGGGCATGGACATTCGCGGCGGGAGGGAGAGGCAGACCATGAGCACCGCGATGAGGTGCGGCATGCGGAGGAAGGGCATGCGCACCCGCATGATGGAGCAGGTGCGCGTGTGGCAGACGAGAGCGGCAATATCGCCGATGTGTTGCCGCAGAACAAGATCGCCGGCTGGCCTACCACTCAAACGGAAAGCAGTGATTCCACAGCAGTCGAGGATAGCTTTAATGCTGGCAAGAGTCCCAATCGCTTTGCGAAGCGCGCGCACAGTCGCAGTGGCTCGCGCACATACTCTGGCTTCAACGACATTGAAGTCAACCCATCTGCTTTCCGTCGATCCATCATTGCTGCATCTCGCATGGAGCCGGTAGAGTCGGACGACGATGCTGAAGAAGCTGTCTCTGACGATCAGCAAGATTCACATACCCACGCCGAAGAGTCTAGCAGCCTCATAACATCCGGGCAGAACGGCGGCTATGGGACCACCCCGCGGCGCAAATCAATCAGCCATCATCAACACATCCACCGCCAACCGAAAGAACCCGGTAAAAGTCACGGTCACTCTCACGGCGACCTGAACATGAAAGGCATCTTCCTTCACGTCATGGGCGATGCGCTCGGCAACATTGGTGTAATCGCCACCGCGCTCATAATCTGGCTCACCAAATTCCCCGGTCGCTTCTACTTCGACCCCGCCATCTCTCTCGTAATCACAGCCATCATCCTCGCCTCCGCCATCCCGCTCTGCAAGGCTGCTAGTCGCATCCTTCTCCAAGCAGTGCCTCTCGGCATCAACGTGGACGACATCAAGTCCGATATCGAAGACCTTCCAGGTATCATCAGCTGCCACCACCTCCACGTCTGGCAACTATCCGACACCAAATTGGTCGCTTCGCTGCATGTCCAAGTCTCTTTCGATTTCAAAGACGAAGGGTCAGCGCGGTACATGCATCTCGCGCAGAATATCCGGCAATGTCTGCACGAGTACGGGATCCACTCCAGTACCATCCAGCCGGAATTCCGTCTAGATCCTGATCACGACCATACGCCAGAGCCGACGGATGGAGCTTGTAGTCCAGGCTCCTGCGTAAGTCCAGGTGCGGGGGTGACTAGGAATGCGAGTCAGGCGGGAAGTGTGAAGGGGGCACCGAATGATGCTGATGCGTGTCTGCTGGACTGTGGTGATACTTGCGGGGAGGGGAACTCGTGTTGTGGGCCTTTCGCTAAGGACGGGAAGGATGCGCATGCGCATGCGGGCCACTCGCATTGAAGCGTTCCGCAGCGACATGGCAGTCGATGACTACTCTTAGACTTCTTTGTACATTCTCACGCTCATTAAGTTTTGGATCCATCAGCGATGAGAGGATCTGCTTGGGAAGGGCTCATGGCGTAAACATAGTTCATACACCTAGATAGGCCTCGACAGACTGGCTTCTCAGTGGGAATAGGCGGGTAATTGACTCTGCGGCATTTTACAGGAGAGTACGCAATACTTCGACCTTCGGATGCTCCCCGGCCGTCTTCTCGTCTTGCACAGGCTTTAGCAAGCCGTGTCCGTCCCAGGGCAGTGGATGGCTGTCGCGGGGGCTGTCGTGGCACGCAAGGCGCCTCCTTCAGCTGGCAGCATCCAGTTCGTGTAGTCGCACAGCGTCGTGCATCTGCAGTCGGCCGTCTTCACCGAGCCAGGAGGCATACTTGCTGTGCGATAGAGCTTGAAATCTCGACGTTCATTGGCGTAGTCCCTGATAGAGTGGCGGCCTCGCGGATAGCAACATCTGAGAACCGCATTCAGAGACCGGAAGGCTTTCTGATCATGCCCTGCGTGTCCTCGGCATTTCTACCCTACGTGCAAAGCAGATGCAAGTGCAAATAGGAAAGGTCCTGCCATTTACGACCTACCGTGGATATGCTGTGCATTTGCGTCGGCTGAACCAGTCGCGTGTCGACAGTGGCGGGATGCAAGCTGGTGTCGATCTCCCCAAAGTGGTTACAATTTTGTCAGTATCAAGCTCCGAGTTACCAAACGTGCGAGTATATCAATCGCATCGTCCACCAATCAAGCCACTCAACCTCGCCACTCGTCGTCCACAGCAACCTTAACACTTCAGCATCTGGTCTGCATATCGGTCATGGCCGCTTGAACGGCCTTTTAACGTCAAATAGAGCACAGGATACGACCAGCGGAGGCGCCTTCCGACGGTGCCCAACGGCAAGAGCAATGACATGAATTCCTTGAGTGGGTGATGTTCGCTGATCTTGCAGTGGCAGATTGTGGTTGTGTCGAAGATGTCTAGCAACAAGAAGTCGAAAGCGAGCTGGAGTGCTGTCGATTAGCGCCGCGCTAGTGAGCACTACGATAAAGTGTATCTTATCTCAATCCATCTGCTCTCTCAGCCCTACGAGCAGCCGAGCTTCGCAAAAAGTTCCCTCTGAAGGGTGAGAATACATCTTCTTCTTGCATAAAGTAGGCATTAATATGCCACCATCTCAGTTGAAGGCTCTCAAAGCCTCGTTACGCGAGAAAGGTATCACTGGGCCCCAGCAGTCCAAGAAGCAGAAGAAGTCAAAGCACGCGAGACAGAACCCCCATGACCGCCAGACCGCATTGCAACAAATCCGCGATTCCTTCAATCCCTTCGAACTACGGCCAGGGAATGCGCGACCAGCCAAATTCGAATCCGTATCAGCCAAGTCGCAGAATGGCGCCGCGAATGGCAAGTACGCGGCGGTGCTCCACCGACCTGGAGTTTCGAAGTCGGTGGGCGAGGAAATGCGTCGAGCGCAGTTATTGCCGGAGATGAGACGTCGGAATAAATTTGGCGGCCTAGTCGACCGGAGGATAGGCGAAGGTGACGAGGGAATGACGGCGGAGGAAAGAGCAGCGCAGAGGTTTGCGCGGGAGAAGGCGCGGGGCGGCAAGTCGGCGAGCTTGTTCGACTTGGAGGAAAGCGACGATGACGGTGCTGATGCCGGCTTTGGCTTGACGCACGGCGGGCGGAGGCTTGATGACCTCGCTGTGGATGACTTCCAGGCCTCAGCCTCGGACGTCGAAGGCAGTGAAGATGATGCCTTCCTCAAGCGCAAGCGGCCACGGGAGGATGCTGACAACGGGGCCGCCGATGCAGAAGCGGGAGGCGACGACGAGCCGGAACGTAAGAAGACCAAGAAGGAGGTCATGCAGGAAGTCGTCGCAAAGTCTAAGCTGCACAAATACGAGCGCCAGAAGGCGAAGGAGGATGACGAGGATCTTCGCGAACAGCTGGACGCTGGGATGAGCGACCTCATGGCACTGCTTCGGGGCCACAAACCGCCGCCGAAAGACATTGACGATCAACCTGAAGCCATGGCAAATGCTCACGGGCCGAAGATGGACCCAGGTAGACAGGCGTTGCTGGAAGGCATGAGCCGAGCAGACGCCGATAAGGAGTATGAGAGACGATTGCGGGAGCTCGCTCAAGATACGCGGGCCAAGCCTTCTGAGCGCACCAAGACGGAAGACGAGCGGGCGAAGGAGGAGGCTGAGCGATTGCAGAGATTGGAGGAGAGGCGGATGAAACGCATGCAAGGACAAGAAGTGTCCGATGAGGATGGGGATGCCGGAGTGGACGGCGACATTGACGTCTCCAACGGGCTCGACGCTTACGGTGAAGACGACGCGCCTGATGATGCAGAGGCATTCGGCTTTACGAATACTGTGAAAGATGATGCGGACGAGGATGAAAAGGTGCAGCATGTCGACGAAGACGACTTCGAGTACGATGACGATCTGATCGCAAGCGACTCTGACGCGGAACTCAGCGAGGACGAGTCGGAGCTGAGTGGTGCATCTGACGCCGAAGTAGGGGCTACGAGAGACGAGAAGGAAGAGGACGAGTTCGTCAAAGGAATCCTCGGCGATGGTGGCGAGTGTCCAATCTCAGGCGCTAACGCCATCACGAAAGCAACGCCAAGTGGGCTTTCGTACACCTACCCATGCCCTCAGACCCATGACGAGCTTCTGGCCGTTCTTGAGGGCACGAAGGTTGATCAACTGCCCACAGTCATCCAGCGTATTCGGGCGCTCCACCACGTATCACTGTCTGCGGCGAACAAGGAGAGCATGTCCGACTTCTCGACTGTCCTTGTCGATCATGTCGTCCATATGGCCAACAATGATCAGCCGATGGCGGTCACAGAGCAAGTCATCCGGCACGTCCATTCCCTATCACGAACATATGCAACGCCGATTGCTGAGCGTTTCCGACATCATTTGCTGCAATGGCATGAGAGGTTCAGCGTTAAGCCAGTTCAGAAGGGAGACCTAATGCTGCTCGTCGCAATAGCTGCAATCTTCCCAACTAGCGACCACTTTCATGCAGTAGTTACACCTGCCATCACACTTATGGGACGATGGCTCGCACTGAACCTGCCAGACCCACAGGAGAAAGCTGTCATCGGAGGCAGCATAGTCGGAATCTGCTTGCATTACCAGCGGCTCAGCAAGCGATACATCCCGGAAGCCGTCCGCTTCACGTTGCGAGCCCTCAGCACTGCCGCAGACAAGTCCGCGCACCTCACAAATCTCACCACCATGGCCGATCTGTGGAGTGACAAAACAGCCTTCAGCGAAATTTTCAGCCCATTCCTCCCCATCCTGCGCAAAATCGGTGCCAAGAAACAGCACCAACACCTCACCGTCCTCCTCCGCCAAGCGACCCTCCGCCGCCGCCCGCTCGAACTCCACCACCACCGCACACTCCCGATTCGCACGTCAATACCCAAATTTGAAGAAGGCTTCAATCCCGACAAACATTACGACCCTGACAAGGAACGATCGGACGCCAAGAAGCTTCAGAAAGAAGTCAAGCGTGAGCGCAAAGGTGCTCTGCGCGAGTTGCGGAAAGATGCGAACTTCATGGCGCGAGAGCAGTTGCGGGAGAAGAGGGAGAGGGACGCAGAGTATGAGCGGAAGCAGAGGAGGCTTATTGCGGAGATCCAGGGCGAGGAGGCGCATGAGGCGAAGAATTATGAGAGGGAGAGGGAGAGGAGGAAGAAGTCGAGGAGCTGAGTAGCTGATCTGCTGTGACCGCTGCACCTTGATTCGGTACCTAGAAGTATTCATTGGCATTCGCACTCTCGTGCCTTTTCAGATCATAGAGTGAATGTACATACCTGCTACAAGGCAATTACGCTCTTTCTGCGCTAGTGACGGGTGCGCCCGCTGTTTGCCGTTGCGCGCGCTAGGCAAGCACGCCCATGTGGCCGTGGAAAGCGCTCGCTTCGTTTCGCAAAATGCGCTTTCATCACGTCCCATCATGTCAACACATTTGAGCCATCATATGAGCCGCGTACGCAACCATGGCGTTCCGTATGAATGACCGCGACCTCGCTATCGGCCTTGGCCTCTTCCTCTGCGCGGCCGCGTTTGGCATCCGCTACGCCATCAACGACATTGTGCGACTCACCGAGGTAGACTCTATCGACAAGATAGAGGCAGCTTCACAGCCTGAGCACTGTGAGGATGGTAAGGGGTAAAGCTTTTGTTGGTCAAAATAGATAGCTAAAACACGAGCAAAAGCCATCACCCTCGAAACCCTCCGCACCCTCGCCACATCCCCGAATGTCAAAGTTGCAAACGCAGCCAAGGCCATCATCCTGGAGAGATTCAACGGAGATCCTCTTGCCACCACGATCATGACCAAAGACGCCCATTCGGAAGATGAGAGCGTTCGTCGCCGAGCCCAGACCGCGATGGAGTTTCGCCGGCGATTTATGGCGGGACGGCAACTGGTAATCCAAGATCATCACCCACCCCACGAGTGGGAGCTCGAGAGCCTGCCAGATGAATTACGCTTTCCGCCGCCAATGACAGGTGTCGTACCATCGGAAGCTGATCCAGTGGCAGGTTGGGTGAACGTACCGCGCGAGAGGCCAGATGATGATGATGCCGAGCGGGATCCGAGGAGGAGACGGAGGGAGGCGATGGTGATGCATGACGGCGGTGGTCATATGTGAAAACATATCATCTCCGTCGTGGCTTGAGTGGCTTGAGCCCCGTACCCCAATTCGAGGAGCAGGTCGCTTGGTAAGTGCCAGTGGCAAGCGACCCAATACTCCTCGTCGCTCGATTTTGAGCCCGGTTCGGCTGCAAGAGATGATGAGCGCCGTTTGTGTCGATCTCCGAGATCTGCGGGGCTTGATGACGCGCTGGCGATTGCCTCATCAGCGCTGTCGAGCGCGTCCTGCTGCGGAGAGCCGGCAGAGTGCTCCTGAGGAGCAAGCAAGGGCCGTTGCACGCGCTCTCCGAGGCCCGGTGCTCCAATTTGCGGGCCACTAATCTCCTCAGCTGCGCTAGCGCTCGTCTTCCGATGCGGAGAGGGAGCATTCTGCTCCTCATGAGCAGCTGGGACCGGCGTCGCGAGCTCTTCGTCGCCCTGGAATGGGTACGGTGCCAACGAGCCAGCCAGCGCACCAACGATGTTCGCTGCCGCGGCAGTGTAGAACGTCATATGGCCGCGCCCATCGGCCACGGCGGAAGTTTGCAGCATTGTATGCAGCATTATCGCTGCGAATGCGGTGCCGTTCGGCGTCGTCCCCGGCGTGTAACCGATGGTGAAGGTCACCGGAAAGTCGCCAGGCCCGCAAAAGACGTCCGGCAGGACGGAGAGCTGGGTCCAGCGGTACCCGAGCCCCATCAGCGCGACGGCGCTGGTCTGGTCGTCGAAGCTGAGGTCGACGCCATTTGTGCCGCTCTCCTCGAGGCGGGCTTGCTTGTCGGCATGCCGACATTCGACAGGGCTGGTCACCGTGCCCTTGTTCACCCCGGTGAAGGTGACGAAGAAGTAGTAGGCAGGCCTGTCGGCTTGCCAGCTGACGGCCGTGTAGAGACCGACGTCTTGTGGGGCCTCTCCGTGGTAGGCCATGGGTGCGTGAGGTGTTGTGCTGATGATTGTGGTATTGGATAGGTTCGATATGATGGAGACGGTATGGAATGAGATTCACCACATAGGCTGGCAAGGCTCGCTTTAATACTGCCGGCTGTGAGTCTGGAGGACATCTCTTGGTTGAGGACAGACAGGCAAGGCTCCATCATACTGGTTGGCAAGGCTGGCTCCGATCCCCCTGCTGCGAGTCTGAGAGACTATCGTCGGTAGAGGACAGTAACGCAGGCCCCAATCACAATTGCTAGCAAGACTCGAAGTCACGCTCGATGCTGCGGGTGATGAGCTCGCCCGGTGTTACAGGCCAGAGACGCGAGGCTGTACCGTGATCGAGTATCTGAAGACAGCGGAGACAAACTTTATCCACAGGAATGGCAAGATCACGTCGCTGACCTTCACTACATCCCTATGCATCCAACCTACAAAGGGCCATTCCTCATTCTCTCCATCATCTCCTTCGTCGGCGCACTTTCATTAACCTCCCCACACTTCCCACACGTCCTCGCTTTCTCATCCGCCTTGAAGTCCTCAACCGCCTTCTTGATCTGCGTCCCCAGATCTGTACAATAGAAACTGCTCTCATGCACCTTCTCCCCACACTTCCTACAGTACCATCGCAACCGATCCAGGCTCGTCGCTGGCCGTGGAAGTTCAAGGACAACTCCCACCGTGTCCTCAAACCTTACGGGGTTGTGGGGAACATTTGGTGGCAAGAGGAACAGTTCGCCTTCGTTGATGTAGATGTCACGGAATTCGTTGGTCTCCGGTACGACTGTCTTCAGGAGCATGCGGCCTTTGTATTGGTAGAAGAACTCGGGGGTTTCGTTGATGTGGTAGTCTGTGCGGGCGTTAGGTCCGCCGACGATTTGGACGGTCAGCGGGTCGTTGTAGATTAGATGGTTGTTAATGGGTGGTTTGAGTAGATGGGAGTTTTGTTCGAGCCTTGTAAATCTATTAGCTCTTATCATACTTGGTGTCTGCGAGGACCACAGTACAGACCATTTGGGCAGGTTTAGTGGATTTGAAAGCACGCTCGCCTTCGAATTTGCGCCTGTCTCTGAATTCGATGAAGTTGCCATCGCTTTTACAGCTGCTCCTCGCGCAAATCCAGATGTAGTTGACTTCACGGTACTGCGCAACACGATCCGTTGTGCTGCTGTCCTCAGCGGCGTTTTCAAACCTAGCATAGTAAAATCGTCGTTGACGGACGATGACATCGACGTTCTCGGGATGGCCGAAGTTGAAGACAATTACGGGTACAACCGCTAGCAGCTCACGATCCTGACCGGATTTGATTGGCTGATGCCAATTTGACGGCACTATGGTTTGTCTGGTGTCAAAAGTTACCATTGAGAGGTCGCAGGAAGACACGGGAGGAGCACTTTGGTCTACGGCGCGAGGTATAGCAGGTACATGTGTCTGTGCAATGAGCCACCGAACGCGCCCCGACTGCGGGCTCGAAGAGTTCACATTCCCTCAGATCAACTTGGTTTAGCAGCGCCCGATTGCATGTGATTTGAACGCCAGAGGTGCCTTTACCATGCTTTTCTGTATCATCGCGCGCGAGAACCTGCCCAGCTTGTGCCCGTCCACTCCGGTCTTGAATATGCGGAGCGCATGGCCAAGCTTCGAATTGCGGCATGCTGGCATGCCGGCTTCAGGTATATAGCAGCCGGGCGCCAGCTCGTCAGATTATTCTAGTCGTATTCGGCCACATCTCCAGGCAATGATGTCTAGTGCGGTGACTTGGCGCATGCTTAGCCATCTGCTATGGCAGACAGCCTTCTGACGCGCACGCGAGCGCTGAAGACTCCTTCGTGGCGCTTTGCATCCCAGCCCTGACAGTCAGGCCTTGCACAGGCCATAGAACAGTGTCCAAGTGAGTACAAATGACATCAAACCGCCAAACATATCTCCAGCCCAGAGATCCCCGAACGGCCGATAGAAGTAGGATTGAGGTTTGCTCTCCGCTTTCAGTACGTAGATCAGCGTCGAAACGATTGCGGTGCCGATGAAGTAGAATATGAAGCCAGGCCATGATTCCAATCCAAGTGTGCCTGCTGCTACTCCAAAGAGGGATGCAGTCAAGGAGCGGATGTTTGAGATGGTCTACAGAAGTGGTCAGAATCACACCCTTTGTGACATCAGGTAAGCGTGGCGTCGACATACTCGTGCATTGTGCTGGACACTCTCTTGCACAATGGGGCGGAGCGTAAGCTCCTTCTCGTCTAGCATCTCCACAGGCACAAGGACGGGAGTGAGTCTTGGCTTGGTCCTGGAAATCGCGTTCGACCAGTAAGACCTCAGGCCACAAATTGACACTGCTCGAGAAGGTCTGCAGCACTCGAGATGCGCTGCACAGCAGTCAATGGCTGGGAGTTCGCTGATCGGAAGGGGTGATTTACAATATGGACCGCCCAGAAGAGTTGGCGGGCCTGCGTCTTTCCGAGAACCGTATCGATGTAGATGCAGACGCACGAAGCAGGCGCCTCAAATTTCAATGGATGTTGAGCGGAAACCCCAGGAATCAATCAGATGTGGATGGGGGCAAAGTGATTGGCGGCAAAAGCGTACTTTGGAGCGGGATGTCCAACACACAGAGCATGACTCGCGCAGGTCCTTTCAGCCCTACCGGTGGGCTCCGTCCTCCGAATTAAAGCTATCAATCTTTCGGCTTGTTACTTCTGCTATGAGTCGAACATAAGAGCAGCAACCCTTCGGATAACATACGAGGAGCTCGTTGAAAGCTCCCGGTCATTTCCAAAGCACTGCGGTGCCCTGGCATCCTACAACTTCCCGGTTCATCAACCACGCACTTCAAGATACTTCGCCAAGCGCTCTTCCGGCGCGCCTTGTACGCCATTCGTCCCGGTACCGGCTACCATTGTTCCACCATGGCGTTGAACGCCGCTTCGCACAACCCGACTGGCGAGAAGACTGGTCCGGTGACCGGCCAGCCGCCTCCACTATCGAGTGAGACCCAGTCTGCGATTCTGCAGGCCGCCAACGGCGACATCAAGGGCCACAATGCGCCGGGACAGGATGGTGGCGACCAACACGGTGAGAAGAAGCAGAAGTCCGCGAAAGAGTTAGCGAAAGAGCGGCAGAAGGCGGAAAAGGCGGCCAAATTCGCGGCGAAGCAGGAGAAACAGAAGGCGATGCAGGCGGCGTCGCAACCAAAGCAGAAGGAGCCTAAGAAGGTGCAGGAGAAGCTGCCTCCGTACCAGGAGGACACGCCGAAGGGACAGAAGAAGATACTTAAGCCACTAGACGATGAGTACCACAAGGCTTACATTCCTTCTGTTGTGGAAAGCGCCTGGTATGACTGGTGGGAGAAAGAGGGGTTCCATCACCCAGACTTCACGCCTGAAGGCGAGGTCAAGGAACCGGGCTCTTTCGTCATCTCAATTCCTCCACCTAACGTTACCGGTGCACTGCACATCGGTCACGCTCTTGCCACATCGTTACAAGATGCCATGATCCGTTGGAATCGTATGAAGGGCTTGACTGTCCTATATGTGCCAGGATGCGATCATGCTGGTATCTCGACGCAGAGCGTTGTTGAAAATATGCTGTACAACCGCCGAAACGGCATGACCAGACATGATCTTGGTCGTGAGAAGTTTGTGGAGACTGTATGGGAGTGGAAGGAGGAGTACCACCAAAAGATCAACAGGGTGATGCGGAGGTTGGGTGGATCGATGGACTGGAGCAGAGAAGCTTTCACCATGGATGAAAACTTATCCGCCGCCGTTCGCCAGACTTTCGTGCAGCTTCATGACGAGGGCCTGATCTATCGCGCCAACAGACTCGTAAACTGGTGCTCAAAATTGACTACTGCTCTTTCGAACCTGGAAGTCGATCAGAAGGAGCTCGCTGGATCGACCAAGCTAGATGTACCCGGCTACGACAAGAAGATTGAGTTCGGCAGCATCTGGAACTTCAAATACCCCATTGACGGCACCAATGAGACCATCGAGGTTGCAACAACCCGTCCGGAGACGATGCTGGGAGACACAGGTGTAGCTGTGCATCCCGAGGATCCTAGATACAAGCACTTGCTTGGCAGGAAAGCCAAGCATCCATTCGTCGACCGTCTGCTTCCCATCTTTGGTGATGAGAGCGTGGAGATGGGATTTGGTACTGGCGCCGTCAAGATCACTCCTGCGCATGACTTGAACGATTTCCGACGAGGCAAGGAGCACAACCTGGAGTTCATCAACATCCTCAACGACGATGGCACCATGAACGCCAATGCAGGACCCTTCGAAGGCCACAAGCGCTTCGATGTCCGTTACAGCGTGATCTCTGAGCTTGAGAAGCTCGGCTTGTACGTCGGCAAGAAAGACAATGCCATGACTATCCCCCTCTGCAGCAAATCGAAGGATGTCATCGAGCCCATGCTTAAGCCGCAATGGTGGATGGAGATGAAGCCTTTGGCTGGGCCTGCAATCGACGTTGTCAGGAACGGTGAGATCAAGATCATGCCCGAGACGGCAAAGAACACCTACTTCCGCTGGATGGAGAACATCGATGACTGGTGTCTGTCTCGACAGCTTTGGTGGGGCCATCAGGTACCTGCTTGGTATGTCAAGGTCAAGGGCGGACCAGAGTACGACACAGAGCCTGAATACTGGGTCTGCGCTCAGACCGAGGATGAGGCCAGAGCAAAGGCCGAGAAGAAGTTTCCAGGCAAGGACTTCACCCTTGAGCGTGATCCTGACTGTCTTGATACTTGGTTCTCTTCTGGATTGTGGCCGTTCTCGACTCTTGGCTGGCCGAAGAAGACGCACGACTTCGAGAAGCTATATCCGACAAGCATCTTGGAGACTGGCTGGGATATTCTGTTCTTCTGGGTGGCTCGTATGATTTTTTTCGGTCTCAAGATGACTGGAAAGGTGCCCTTCACTGAGGTGTACTGTCATTCACTCATTCGTGACTCGGAGGGTCGCAAGATGTCCAAGTCGCTCGGAAATGTCATTGATCCAGTCGACATCATGGACGGTATTACTTTAAAGGCACTGAACGACAAGCTTGCAGTCGGCAACCTGGCACCTAAGGAAGTGGAGCGCGCCACCAAATGGCAAAGGTCGGCTTTCCCAGACGGCATCGACGAATGCGGCGCCGATGCTCTCCGCTTCTCCCTCATCAACTACACTACAGGCGGAGGTGACATCAACTTTGACGTCAAGGTCATGCGCAGTTATCGCAACTTCTGTAACAAGATCTATCAAGCCACGAAATTTGTCCTCGGCAACCTACCCGAAAATTACATGCCACCTGCCCAAGCTGGCAAGACGGGCAGAGAATCGCTACCGGAGCGCTGGATTCTGCATAAGTTCACGCATGCCGCAAAGAAGGTCAATACAGCTTTAGCCCAGCGTGAGTTCGCTCAGGCGACGCAGGCCCTGCATAATTATTGGCTGTACGAGTTGTGTGATGTGTACATCGAAAACAGCAAGTCGATCATCAGAGATGGTACCGCCGAGGAGAGTGCGAGCGCGCGGAATACGCTGTACACTGCGCTTGATGGTGGGCTGAGGATGATGCACCCGTTCATGCCGTTTTTGACCGAGGAGCTTTGGCAACGATTGCCGAGGAGGCCGAACGACAATACGAAGAGTATTGTCATTGCGTCGTACCCTCAATACGAATCTGAGCTTGACGATGCGGACAGCAGTGACGCATACGAGCTGGTGCTCGGCTGCTCGAAGGGCGTTCGCTCGCTTCTGCAGGACTACAATGTCAAAGAAGACGGCAAGGCATACGTACAACCACTCTCTAGCCACGCACACGCCGTGGTATCAAGCGAGCAAGCATCGATCAAGACACTCTCAGGCAAGTACATTGGCACTGTCACCATCCTCAGGCAAGATGAGTCTGTTCCGGCCGGCTGCGCAGTGTACCCGGTCTCAGTAGATGCGAGGGTGTTCCTGCAACTGCCTGGCAAGGTCGATGCCGATGCAGAGATCAAGCGGATCAAGCCCAAGGTGGCTAAAGCTGCTGATGCGGTCAAGGAGCAGGAGAAGCTGATTGGGAGCTTGGGCGAGAGTGTCCGGGAGGACGTGAGAAAGAAGGAGGAGGAGAATCTCAAGGCTTTCTTGAGCGAGCAGAGGGCATACGAGGAGAGCTTGGCGAGGTTTGAGGAGATGAAGTTGCAATAGAGGGTACCCCTTGCTGCGGATGAGGCGACGTAGGCGACCGTGTCCAAGGGATTTCGCGCGGCCGGCCCGGGAGTGCGATTTTTCGACGCAACAGAACAGATGCAGTGACAGGTGCCACGCGCTGTGCTAATTCGCTAAGACGAATGTCGCAAACGCCGCGAGTGCTTGAGGTGGTGTGTGGCGCCTGTCATCAGGGGGCAGCTGTGCGCTGTGAGATGGATGCACGCTCGACTATTTCGAGGCACGGCGCCGCGTGCCGCGAACGAGATTCGTCATCTGCACCACGCCGGAGGCAGTACTGAGACAAATTGAAGTCTTATTCAACCCACTATTCGCAGGAGTTCATTGAAGTGCGTTTCTATCGGTCCTTGTGGTACTGACGGCCCGTTCAGAGACTCTCCATCATATCCAATCCGGTTCAGCAGGCTTTACGATTGCTCTGTCCGCGAATATTCGACCGCTCACTGTCTACATGGAGGACTTACAATTCACTTGACTAAATTGCTGATCCACCCTGGATGAGATGCTCGGTGCTGGGCCCATCATGCTACTGTATACCGTTACACATCATACCAGACTGACGACGTTGCAGAACGTGCCGCATCAGCCTAGCGAAAGCTGCGACAAAATTTTTGCCGGAGCGGCTTGGCGGTCATCCTTATTGCTTCGCAGGGCCTGTCTTACATCCTCTCGAGAGTTCTTCGAGGCACAGGCGGGTTCGCGAGTCCGCGTTGCACAGCATACGCCTACGGACCGAAACGCGGGACTGGGGCTCGATCAAGAAACCCTTTCCATTCGTTGCTCGGTACAGTCTGCACGAAGCGGCAATCGGGCGTCAGCCGAGTGCATGTTCGCGCAAGCAGCCGACCAGGATCGATCCATCCCGGGCTCGTTCAGCAGGGTTTCTGCCAGAGCATTGCCACCGTCCACAGTCTGCTCAAGCGCAGCGTCTCCTTTTGGGGGAAACAGATCTGGACAGGAGCTCCGCCAGTCGTGTATGGGTGCTCCGCATGCCATGCCTTGATGCAGCGACAACGCTGTTTGCAGGAACGTGGTACATTTTCCACGTGCTCCCTGCGACAATTTTATCACTTCTGCCGAGTGACGCATTTTCGATTTTCGGGTGCGCCTCTCAGACTTCACTCTGCGCTTGGTCGCGGATTGAAGTCACGCAGATTCGCACTACGTAATGCCGGAAGCACAGTGATCACCGCTCCGCTCACGCCGGCCGTCGTTGCTGCTAGACGACTCACCTTGCCCCTTGGGGACCCCGGGTGTTGTCGACTTCGGTTGTTCAGCTGGTGCGCATGCGGGTGATCTCAGCTTTCGTTGGCCCAGAATAGGCAAGCAAAGACACCGTTCATGCCCGCCATCCGCTCTCCCTGGTGATCACTGCATCGCACTCAGAACGATTTGGCTGCATTGTTGCGGCTCGAGAGATGCGAGATTACGGCAAGCGTCCGGCACCGACATTTCTTATATTGGAGTCAGACCCGGCCCCGGAAGTGCGGCTACCAAGCCTGCAGGTATCCGACGGGATGTTGCTTCCGTTCTGGTGCGTTTCATTAAGGAAGCAGTGCCACCCACCCTACCACGTCATCCGTTGTCATCAGTACGCGTGGGAATGCTGATGTCGCGGCAACAGGAAGGATCTCCATTGTGCACGCGAGCGGTGTTTAACCAAGAAGCGTACCTGCATACAGACCTCGTAAGGCTTCTCAGCCTTGTGCCCCGAGCCTAAGGATACTCCTTTCCGTCCTGCCTCCCCGCCCGATTGTGTCGACTGTCGTAGGAACCACCTCACACCGTGCTCGTGCGAAAACCGAAGTATGCCGCAAATCCATGTCATGCGAGCCTACCGCTGCGTCCGCGTTGAGAGGCATGCATCTGGTCACACGGTCAATCTTGCCAGTGTTCCTCCTCCCCTTCTGATCAGCTGGTGTTGACCCTTCATGCACAAGGCGACTCCAGCCTCAACTCGCTGAATCATTCCCTATCAGACGGAGCGGGAAGCTGGAGACATGAACCGGCTCGCTTGCAATGTGCTGCTGTACAACCTCGCCTGCGTCGGGATGACAGCACTGGATCTTGCTTTGCCGGAGCTTCGTATTCTAGGACGGCAAGATAGCGTCCGGCTGGTGAGAACGATCGAAGTTTCTCCTGTAACTCACGCTCGGAGCTCACGATGCCGCAGAGGTCGGAGTTGCTGCAACCACGGGCGAAAGCGGTCAATGGGAGCCATAGCACCCATCTCGTACGTTGGCGCTCATGCTCGGTGGAACACTATACTTTGAAAACCACGCTGTGAAATTGTGAGCGACACGGTTGTATTCTCATGCTGTGCGCAAGCATCCCTACTATAAAGGTCTCCCGTATGCTCCTATCGTAACCTCCGGCAGACGCTCCACTCAGCATCTCAATATACGCACTGCGAACACTTCCGGTCCCTTCTGGCAGGCTCCAGTGCTCAGATCAAAGCACAGGAGACGGGATGTCGAAGGGTGCTTCGAATAAGAAAAGCGGGCAACCGAGCAAGACGACCGGCTCGAATACGAAGTAAGTCCGGGTCATCGCATGGCGCAGATGATGTCTTCCACGCATGAGACCGGCGTAGATTGACTCCTCTTCCCAGATCGGCCAGCGTCGTCGCCGAAAGCGGCTCTGTCGAGCATGGTAGTCCTGGCAAGAAGCGCCCAGAAGATGCCGGCCAGGTCCCGTACGGTCTGAAGGCCTTCCTGGACAACAAGGACGAGTTTGAGCGCTTCACCGTGAAAGGCGCACCCTTCTCCAAGACTCACTAGTCTCGATCGACGCACTGTCGAACAGTCATCGCCCGTTTCGCATCGGACGAATGTGGATGTCATCAGCCAGATATTTCCGGTCCCGAGCATAAATGCTGCGATATGATACGACTTTTCCTTGCAGCCGCCTTTGCCTGCGTTGTAACTAACCATTCTTTTCATCATGGATTCGAGGCAATTCGTCTGGCAAAAGATTCTCTTCCTCGGATGAGGTGAAGTTGGACTTGAGCCTCGGCCGTCATTCGACCTGGACTTCAGTTGACGTTTGGCTTCAAGGTCGGCGCGCCTACCAGCCACCCCGGGCAACTCATCACTGTGTTCTTCCAAACATACCTTCTCCTTGCTATCGACCGACAGCTGGATCTGCCGACCCCATGCACCGCACATGTAGATGCTTTTCCGACACGGCCTCAGCAGACACGACTACGAGAATAGATATATGCAGAAGTCTGAACAATCTTGAGGAATTGAAACGCAGAAAGTCAATGTCCGTTTCATGCACGCTGCCTGTCTTCTTGTTGCTCGTTTGCACCATCTTGCACCCTCGTTCGTACTCCTTCGGCTCTTACTCTGAGCATCCGCGTTTGCGTCGCTCGTGTATTTTGGCGTGCCACCG
The DNA here is from genome assembly GCA_019670975.1 of Acidiella bohemica. Lineage (NCBI taxonomy): Eukaryota > Fungi > Ascomycota > Dothideomycetes > Mycosphaerellales > Teratosphaeriaceae > Acidiella > Acidiella bohemica. Next base: position 647,359 of record JAGUCJ010000013.1, read on the forward strand.
AAGCGAACGCATACAATCCCTCACTTCTCCGGCGTAGTGCCTGGCATGCTGGACGAGTGATCGGGATTGCTGCGCAGATAAGATGGTTCGAGCGAAGGAGCAGCTCGCCAATTCGCGACCGCCTTCAGACGACATACGGCGACAACACAGGGCGATGCCGCCAAGTCCTGCGAAAGCAGCGCCCACGCAAATGCTCGCTTCCACGTCCAGCGCTGCAGCAAGTGGATACCACGCGCAGCACCAATACAGTCAAATTTTGGCCTCGCTCACTGATGCACATTGTTCGTCTTCTGCAGCTCTGCCGTCTCCTGCTGTCGCAGAGGCGCAAAGTATGGATGCGCCATTGCCTCCTTCGCCGTCAGCCGCTCTTGATGGTCATATCGGAGCAGTTTGTCCAGGAAATCAAGCGCATCGTTAGATACGAAGCGTTGGTTGTCGGCGTTGACGAACGAATGCCAGGACTTCTTCGGGAACCTCCCCAGGATGTCGTCGTACTGCGCATCCAGCTCGATATCGTACTTGTCGAGGTAATCGAATAGATCCTCCGTTCCCAGCACCTTCGCGATCTTCACCAGCTGATCGCTATTACTGTTTCCATGAAAGAAGGGCTCTTTCCTGAAGATCATACTGGCGAACATGGCTCCCAGCGACCACATGTCCAGACTATAGTCATACTCCTGGAAATCCACCAGCAACTCCGGGCCCTTGAAATAACGACTCGCCACCCGCACATTGTACTCCGTGCCCGCGTGATAGAACTCCGCCAACCCCCAATCAATCAACCTCAATTTTCTATTCTCATGGTCGATCATAACGTTATGCGGCTTGACATCCCGATGCATGATGCCCTTGCTGTGGCAATAATCCAGTGCCTTCAGCAGCTCGTAGACGTAATACCGCACATCCATGTCCTGGAATTTGGGGTACAGGGTGCGAAAGTCGGTATTATTGACGTGTTCGAAGATGAGGGATGGTGTCTTGGATTGACTATCGCGGACGACGTCGAGGAGGGCGACGATGTTGGGGCCGCCGGAGAGGTTCTGGAGGATTTTGATTTCGCGCTTGATCTTCTTCTTTTTCACGGGCTTGAGGACTTTGATGACGCATTTTTGGTAGTTGACTACATTGATGCCTTCGAAGACTTCGCTGTATTTACCGCGACCTGCAATAAGTGTGAGTAGCTGTGCCTGCCTGCAATGAGCTGTGGGATGTCTGTCTTGGCCCTACCTATCTTGCGCACTACCTCGTAGTTCTCCAGGACGCCCCAGCTGATGTTGACACTGTCATAATCCCAGTATGCGCGCGGCATCTGCTGGTTTACGTCTGCGTACACCCGTGCCATGTTGGGCGATGTGAATGCTGTTGGCTATGCTAGCCAAGGCCGCGTGTGCGGCCCCTGCACTGTGGTGGTGACGATGTTGACGTGGGCTATGATTTTTGAGGGTTATGTGTGTAGTGGGGCTGCCGGTGAGCGATTCGGTGGTATATGGGTCAGCTTGTGTGTTCTCGTAGGGATTCGCGTCGTGTTGCAGAGTTATGTCTCGCGCAGTGGGCTAGTGGGGTCAAATGTTTCTGAGTGAGTCGCAGTCGCAATGCTCTGGCCAGATACTACTCGCATGATAGTGGGGCGTAATCACCTCAGCGGCTGCGGTCTGTGCTCCCCTTCCATACATCTTTTAAGCCTCCTTCACCTCCTCTCACCACCCTCATTCCACTTGACTCAGTTTTGGTATCATGGCCACGCCGCCAGCTTTACAGCGTCTGGCGCCGCCCGGCGTCACGCTCCTTGTCTGCTTCTTGGCCTTCTCGTCGCAATGGCTTTTCCAGTACATTGAACCTGGACCGCTACGAAAGGGAGACGTCTACATCTTCAACAGCCTGATCGCTGCCTTGCTCATCTCCCATTTACGAGCCTGCTACACGGATCCCGGCCAGATCCCAAGTGACTGGAAGGAGAAAGTGACGCTGAACGGGAGTCGCGAAGATGCTGTTCAGTTGCCGCTACAGCAGCGCTGGTGCCGGAAATGTAGCATGTATAAGCCACCCAGAGCCCACCATTGCAAGACGTGCAAGCGGTCAGACACCTTGAAACCCACCTCGCTGGCCTGTTATGCTCATAACGTTGCAGCTGCGTCATGGAGATGGACCACCACTGTGTCTGGACAGGTAGGGTGCCCGATCCACAGTAGCAGTAGCCAGGACGGTAGGTAACGTTCCTCTCAGCAAATTGCGTCTCTCATGTCGTTCTGCCGCACTTTGTTCGCTTTCTGCTCTACGCCGTCGTATCTATGATCTACCTTGAGACTTTCCTGTATGCAAGATGGGCAGTCCTGTGGCAAAAGCGCCAGCTACCGAGCGTGCGTACCGATACTCATCCATACCGTTCACCTCCAGTGATTGTTGCTAAATGATACAGTATCTCGGCCCCGACATGTACCAGCTCTCGCACCTCTTCATCTTGACGGTGGTGAATTCGATAGTACTGTTTGCGTTAGTACTACTGCTCGGCCGCACACTCTGGTCTCTCGGCTTGAACATGACAACGATTGAATCGTGGGAGGCGGAGCGTCACGAAGCTCTGTTACGTCGAGCGCGCACACTGGGCGGCTACCTCCACGGACCTGACGGCGCCAAGGTCCGAGTCGAGTCACAAGAATTTCCGTGGGATGTCGGTATCTGGACCAACATCTGCCACGGCATGGGCTCCCGAAACCCGATCGTGTGGTTCTTACCATTTGCGTCAAGCTCAACAGTTGAGGGTGCGCTGCAATATCAGCACAACTGCATTGACGGTGCGCCTTCTCAATAACCATCTCCCCTTCAACATCGCTGACATGACTGCAGACCCAAGTAAAGCCTGGCCACCGCCCGATCCCGACCGCATGCTCCGCGCCAGTCGACGTCCACCAGATGGCGAGCCTTTCACTCAGCCCATGGACATGGAAAGTTTCAAGGCACGGCAGGCAGCCGATTTGGCCCGTTACGAAGACGCTGATGGCGAGTACGTGATCCGCAGACGGCCGTTTCATGAACGGCTTGAGGCAGAGGTCAAGCGGGAGAAAGGGAAAGTGCATGAGTTGGAGGACGAAGATGATGACGAAGCTGTGATGACTGATGAAGAAGAGAGCGACGAGGGCTCGGGAGAGGGGCAGAGAGGTGATGGGGATGGGGCGGGGGAGGAAGGGTGGCGGAATAAGGAAGGGGAGAGGTTGGCGGACTTTGGAGTGGACGAGGTGGCGGACTTCTATGACGAGGAGGATGAGATGCCTTTGGCTGATTTGATTAGGAGGCGGAAGGGTGAGTGAGCTCTGAGCGACTTCAGCAGAGTCGACTGCGTTCGTCCTCGGTTTTTCTCAGCACGACCAGCTTCGTCTCGCAAGATCGTGCAATAGCGGCTGGGTTTGAGTCGAGCTGTGAGCGACAAAACACCGCTCTGTCCAATGGTTCCCACCGCCACATTGCTTGCAGAGGTGAACTGTGTGTCCGTCCTACCGTGATGATGCCCAGGATACCCGCAGCATGTCGAGCGTCGGAGCGTCTCCAGCGTTCGGCAGCAGCCGAGGGCTTGTAGGGGAGGTCGCTCGGTACTCCTGCCCTGCCTCGATCTCCTCTAAAAATATCTCGCCCACCCTGAACATCCAGCGGATGAGTGCCGTTGAAGTCGGCGCGGCATACTGATGTTGCGCACGACGCGGCGTTTTGCTCGATCACTACCGTCGCACCCGTCACCCACTCCAGCAGACTGCCACGCTGACACCCGTCTCCTGAGTGGGAAGAAGGGGAAAAGCGACAGTCAGCAGCAGCAGCGGAGGGGACGGGAAGCTCCACTTGGTCCCGCAAAGTCGATCTGGCGCATTCCTAACTATAACTCCTCCCTCCACCACCGCACGCCCGCCGCGCCCGCTCTTCGTTGTTTCTATATCTGGCGCCCGCGCGCGAAGTTCTGATTTTGGAACGTGAGGCTGCTACGTTTGCGAGCGAATTACGCTTTTGCAAATTACTAGTGCGTGCGGGTGTCTGGCGCGTCTTGCGTGTCGGAGAAGATGGGGCGACGAAAGATCGAGGTACGTGAGCTTCTTCTCCCTTAACCGTTGCCGTTACTGCGGCGGCGGCTGCTGCTGCTGCTGTCTCGGCACCCTGTCGGCAATGTGGTGATGGTCATGGTCGCGGTCATGATCATGGTCTTGCAATGTCATGCATGTCCGCAAAGCTTGGTGACTGACTCTCGGTGCGCGTGGCTGTAGATCAAACCTATTCGCGATGATAGGAATCGGTACGTGGTCTCACCCTTACTGCCGTACCTTCACCTTGCCCTGCCCAAACCATGCTGAACCCTCTGCCCGCTACAGATCCGTCACCTTCCTGAAGCGCAAAGGCGGCCTGTTCAAGAAGGCGCACGAGCTCTCCGTCCTCTGCTCCGTCGACGTCGCCGTCATTATCTTTGGCCACAACAAGAAGCTGTACGAGTACTCTTCTTCCGACATCAACGAGATCATTGGTCGCTTCCAGTACTATGGCGGCGCACACGAGCACAAAGGCCCAGCGGATTTTGCGGACAAGGGTGCTGGTGGAGACGAGGATGACGACGACGAGGATGGTGCGGGAGGCGACCTGCCGGCCTCGCAGCGCAACACGCCTGCGCCGCCAGAGCACCCCATGATGCACCCGCATATGCAGCATCATCCTGGCTTTCAACACGTACGGCATGGCACACCGTCTGGCTCGCCGCCAATGCACAACGGGAATATGCCGCAGTTTGTCAGAGGCCCTTCGCCGCTGCCGCCAGGAATTTCGCGGCCAACCTCCAGGACACAGGAGCATCCGGCGCATTTGCGGAGAGTGAGCTCCAACTTGGTGCCGCCGCACATGCAGCAGACGCAAGGACCACAGCCACAGCCCCACTATGCCTATACGCCCAACTCGCCGTTCTACAACCCGCAGGCGGCGGCGCAGATGCAGCAGAGACCTGTGCAGGGTCAACCTGGTTATCCGCCTGGATATGCAGGACCGCCGCCACCGCAGCATCAGCAGATTCAGCAGGCGTATATGCAAGATGCGCGGCGGCAGTCTGGTCCTCCAGCGTACCCGCAGCAGCAGCAGCGTCCGCAAGCAGTCATGTCGCGGCACCCATCCAGCGACCACTTACAGCCTCCACAAGCGCATCCGCATCCGTCTCCGCGACCACGGCAAGGACCACAACGTGGGACGCCGTCGCCGCAGCCGCTACCGCAGCACCAGTTCACAAGTCCGCCGATTCCGCAACCCAGGCCTCTCCCTGCGGCCGCGCAAGCGAGCATCTTCACGCCCATAGATGACACCAGATCGATGTTGGCGCGTAACTGGGTGCAGACGAGCAACCACAGCATAGACTCACGGATAGATCCAGCGATCAAGATGGAGGAAGGAGTGGCACCTCGCTCTGCATCTGTAGATGTGGGCGCCATGCAGCGGAGCAAAGCAAATGCAGGCACGAAGTCGAATGGAGCATCACCACAACCACCGCCGCCTCGGCTGACCAAATCTCCTCAGCCGTCGCAGAGGACGGCAAGCGTGTCTTCTATGCCGGCTGGCCCGCGGAGGACCAACACTTCTCAGTCGGACGCCAAGCGCCCTCGACTCAAAGTCCAGATCCCGTCGGAGCAATCCGGCGACGAAGGAGGGACAGGCTCTGCGCCTGACGACACCGCAACCGCCACGCAGCAAGCTGTGACACAGCCTGGCCGCGCTCTCCCACCTCCCTCGCCTTCCGCAGGCGCCCTTCTCTCTGCCGGTGCACAAGGCCCTCCCAACCCCTTCGCCCGCCCACCACCGCCCGTGCCAATGTCTACGAATCCGCACGCTGTGCGCACAGCTCCTGGAGAAGGAAACCAGAACCATATTGAGACGCCGATCTCTGCGCTGCCCAGTAGGTTCATGAGCAATGAGCTATTGCCCAGTCCGAGTAGTTTCTACCCAGACTGGAATCTAAGTGCGGGTCTTGGTGGAGGGAGCGGGGGTGGGCTGCTGCCTAGTCCGTTGAATTTCACGACTCCGACTGCGGCAGGCGGAGGTGGATGGCTTGGCCCCGGGCGGGAGGAGGAAAAGAAGCGGCCCGCCGAAGAGAGTACTGGTGGGGAGCAAGGTGACGCGAAGAGGGCAAAAGTGTGATGCCATCGCGCCCAGGAAGGGGGCATCCTCATTCGATGATGAGCACGGCGAAGGGGATTCTGGCAAACTTCGGCATCGACGGGGGAAAGAGACAGGAAGACAGAATGTGCTTGATGATCAGTGGCGGATGTATGGCGCTACTTCAGGCATTAGCGATGACCTTGATACCCAAAAGGAAATGTAGTATATGTCACTTGTAAGATATTCTGTTCCTGGTTGCATGCAATTGCAATGAAACCTCCCGCCACGTGCACACGCGTTGAACCCTGCGTCAAGCTGCGCGAGACTAGCATGGTTCTAAGCTTTTGACCAGTCCAAGAATCAATGTCCCATACCGACACTTGAAGTGACACCACATGTCGCAGCCTTTCACCATCACACGGCACACTCAAGCTAGTGACACGATTCATCGCCCGCTCCCGACACAATGACAGACACCAACCCCTCCCTCCCCGCCGGCCCCCGCTTCACCTCCCTCCCCGGCTACGACACCGCGCCGGATGTCTACGAGACTCCCACCTCGCCATCCACGGCCACTGCGCGGACCTCCACATCTCCTCATGCCACGGAATCGGACACAGAAACCACGTCCGAATCCGCGGCATCTGAAGACGAAGCCGCTTTCGGCGTGAGTCGACGCAGATTATACGTTAGCGATGCCCGGAGGCGCTTCGAAAGCGGTGCGGGGAGAGTGCGCGCGGGAGGTACGGAGATGGGTGATCGGATTGGGGTTAGGAGGAAGGGGTTGAGGGTCAGGAGGGCAGAGGACATGGGAGGTCGTGGTGGTGGTGGAGAGGAGGGATTGGAGGAGAGGATGGCGAGGTTGAGGCGGGAGGTGGAGGAGTGTAGGGTTCTTGCTGAGAAGGAGGGGGAGGAAGGTGAGGAGGTGGAGGGAGAGGTGGAGGAACTGGGACGGGTGCTGGGGCGGTTGGATGGGGGAGGGTGGGGGAGGAAGGGCAGGAGGAGAGGGGAGACGATGGATGGAAAGGGTGGTGGGCAGGACGAGGATGAAGATAGGGAGGAGGACCGGGTTCTCGGTCGTGTGGCGGGGTTTGATACGCGATTAGCTGCGCTTGAACAGGCACTGGGTATCTCTAGTCTGGATGCTGTTTCTTCGCAGGCTACTTCGACACCAATCCTGCCTTCCTTGACATTGCTGGACCAACAACTCCACGCCCTCTCGACCGCAGCATCAATAACGCAACTCGAAGCCAATCACACCAAACTCCAATCCCTCAAACCATCCTCGACCGAAGCAGAAGCGCCAACATTATCAGAAGAAGAAACAGCGAAAATCCAATCCCTATACTCTCTCCTGCCAACCCTGCAGTCTCTCTCGCCGACTCTGCCAGCTCTGCTATCGAGACTGAAGTCGCTGAGACATCTGCACGCCCAGGCCGGCAGCGCCGAGAGCCTGCTAGAGGAGGTGGAGAGCAGGCAAGCAGAGGTGGACAAGGAACTTGCGCAGTGGAGGGAAGGTCTGGAGAGGGTGGAGACTGCGGTGGAGGAGGCGAGCGAGGCGAATGGAAAGAATGGGGCGGTGGTCGAGAGATGGGTGAAGGGGATTGAGGAGCGAGTTAGGGGGTTGGAATGAGCGCAGTCGAGGTGGCTGGGGTTGTTGAGTTCAGAGTTGCAATTCACAGCAGAGCGTTGCCGTTAGAAGCATTGAGTATGAGCTTGTCGGCTTGGGGACATGCTCGGGTCGTCGATGCATTCTTTGGCGAGACGGTGGCCTGAGAAGGTACACAGCCTCCTCCAACCCAGCCGGTGGTTCGATGGCCTGCGGCCCTACGGCGTTTGCTGCCTCAACCTTATTGCTTGGCTTCTTCCCACGAGGCAGGGAGCACATGGTGAATGCAGCCGTATGAATCGCTGAAGATCGTTGAGCCGCCGAGCTCATCAGTATGCGAGCGTCCAGGATTGACATGGCAATGGGAGCGAGCATTTACCTACGTGCTGGGCGGAGCGCCCTCACAAGCGCACGACAGCAGTGACGATGACTTGGCACACAAACATCGGGGCAGCTTCCCGCGAACCCGTTGCGGTCGTACACATAGCCTTGTTGACCGGTTGGCGCATCTACAAAGATTCCCTCCCCCGTCTGCCCCTTGCATCGACATATTTCCTCGCCCAGTCTGAACCGATTCTCGCAGCCGGCGCAACTTTGCGGTTTTGCTTGGCCCCGCGTGCGTCATAGCTGTCGCCTTCAGCCCGAGGCAGAATCGACACGAAGCGCACAGCGACCCCGTCTCGTACGAGGTATTCCGCACGCAGTCGCCACGGCAATACATTACGACTGCGGACTCTGGCGGCACGATAGCATCTTATTAGACGCCATGTCTGCGTATAATCGAGGATACAACCCGGATGCGCTCCCAGCGTGAGTACGCCGACCACCCATCTGCCCTTCACCTTGACTGCGCGCCACGGCGATAGCCTACCACTTCGGACGTGATCAACTGACACGATACGCCTGTCGCAGACACGCAGAGCCGGAGCAGGCAGCGGCGATGCTCGGTGGGCGACCGGCGAGACAGGGCGGGGCCGGCGGGTCGTCGAATTACAACAAGCCTGTTCCGCCCCCGCCTCAGCCGCGACCACAAGAAGATCCGTATCGGCGGCCCTCAGGTCCGCCGCAGAGCGGCGGATATGGCGCGTCGACGCCCGGCGCGTACAATGCAGGCCCGCCGCCGCCACAGCAAAGCTACAGTGACTTTGGCCGCTCGAACTCCACGCGCTACGATACGTATCAGGCCGCACCGCAATCGTCTCGGTACGGCGGGCAGCAAGGCGGTTACGGCGGTGCGCCTCCACCGGCTGCCAGCCGCAACCACCTCACTTCACCCCCGCCCCCGTCAAGTTACGGCCAAGGCCCGCCTCCCTCGTCCCACAACCGCCCTCCAATCCCCGAACAACAACGCCCACCCACGGTCGCTCCGCGCGATGGCTCCGATCGCGACGCCCTCTGGCCCCTCTTCCTCCAAGTGGACAAGGACCGCAGCGGTCAACTCTCCGAGACCGAGCTCCGCCGCGCGCTCGTCAACGGCGACTACACCGCCTTCGACCCGCACACGGTCAAAATGATGATCCGCATGTTCGACACCGATCGCAGCGGCACCATCAACTTCGACGAGTTCTGCGGGCTCTGGGGTTTCCTGGCAGCGTGGAGAGGCTTGTTCGACCGGTTCGATGTGGACAGGAGTGGCAATATCAGTCTACGGGAATTCGAAGACGCGCTGGTCGCGTTCGGGTACAGGCTGAGCCCGCAGTTTGTGCAGCTGCTGTTCGGCACGTACGCGCGGAGTCATAGCCGAGGAAGAGGAGATGAATTCGAGAGGGAGAAGGTGCTGAGCTTCGATTTGTTCGTGCAGGCGTGTATCAGTCTGAAGAGGATGACGGATGTGTTTAAGAAGTATGATTCCGATCGGGATGGGTACATTACGCTGAGCTTGTAAGTGGGCATTACTTTGGACTGGTGGATTGGCCGCGCGGAGTGATATGCTGACTTGCGATGGACAGCGAGGAGTTCCTCACAGGTGCGCAACACCTCTTCTTGTTCAACTCGATATCCAGCGTCACGGATACGGGACTTTACTGACGACTTTCTCCGGGGATCAAGAAATCTTGAAGCAACTGAAGTAACGGTGACGTCGATGACAACGACTCACGAACTACGACTTCCGCGACGGGCGACGAGAAGAGCGTAGGATAAGGAGAAGTCGACGTAGACTACGTCCGCGGTGGAAGGGGTCCGGTATAGAGAAGCGCGCCTGCGAAACAAACACGGCAGGTGCGATCCATTGCTCTACGCCCTCGGCGCGCGAAGCGATAAGGCACTCGCAAGCTGCGAAGGGCGGGAATGCCTGCGATCTGGCTCCCGTACTTCCGTACAGCGCGATCTCGGGAGCAAACGTAATGCGATGTAGACCGTCACATGAGCAGAGGGGCGCACTCAGAACGGTTGCAAGCGAATCCGACCGGCGGGTCAGATTTTGTGTAGAGCAAGTCGACGAGAACTAGGATGCAGTCTAGGGTTGATCGAGGCAATGAAATGCTCATGTCGAAGAGACCCAACCTCTTTCTTCCCAAAACCTATCCAGGACATCCATCACGGCTGTCCTTCCAACCTGACTTCCTTCCCAGCCGCATGCACCCAACGCCCAACTGTCAAGCCCGCTGAATTTCTTCCAACGACGCCCCATCTCATTCATCTCGTCAGTGCTCCCGTCGTCACGCTCACGAATCTCTCCTGACAGCCATCTCGGACGCCATGGTCATGGGCGGGAGTGTCTCGAGCGGTGACAGAGGCTGCGCGCGCGTCGCAGTCGCCTTCGAGCACGATGCCGTCGTGGACTTTACCGTCCGCTCTCGGCCCCGCTCGTCCTCGTCCTTGTCGAAGTCTTGCGAGTCGTCGGCGGGGGCGTGTGCGTCGTCGGTGAGCGATTCGACGTGCGAGCGCGTCTCGTGCGAGAGGCAGGCCCAGAGGGATGGCATTGTGGTTGATTTTTTTTCCGTGTGGATGTGGGTGTGATGAATGCCCTATGGCTGCTGCTGCTACTGCTGCTACTGCTGCTTCTTCCTCCTGAAATGGACGGGTCGGTTTGATGTCGGGTGCGCTCGGGGCCTCGGTGTCACAAATGTGGCTCGCAGTCGAACTTTTATGGCAGTGGAGGGTGTATCAAAGCCTCGCGTGTCTAGACTCACTATCGATTGCGAATGCGTTCCCACGATGACATATGGAGTGCAGGAAGCGGTATGTCACCAACAACCAGCAGCATGTCATCTACACTTATGTACCATTCCGATCGCGCTTGCGCACCCGCAGAGCAATGCTCCCCTCCGCCGTCGAGCTCGCACTCTGGCCCATCGACCGGGCCGGACAGCTTCGTCCTCGGCCTCGCGCCCGCACAGCCCAGCAGGATGAATGACGAGCCGAGTGACAAGGCTGGCGTTACCCTGCCATGCGACCTGCAAAGTCTATCTGGGTCTAGTGTTCGAAGGGCTGGAAGCTCAGCGATTGGGTGGAGGCGAGCAAGGTGCAGGTGGGTCTGGCGACGATCGTTCTTGGCTGCCGGCCAAGCGAAGTTGCGCCGCGTTTACCGCAAGGAGGATGCTGCTGCGATCGGGGTTGGGAGCGGGGGGGAGGGGGGGGAGGTTCAGGGGACCGAGCGCGAAAGAGATGGCCACGCAATGCTCGCGGCGGCACAGGCTTCACGCCCCCCCCCGAATTGACGTTGCGCTTTCGCGATTGCGCGACGGAAGATCTGACAGCCGTGCGTGCATGCTGGGCTTCGCAAGTGTATCGAGTGTCACTGCTGCTCCTGTCATTGGAGAGGTGGCGGTCTCTTCGTAGCGTGCGCTCGCGTGACGATTTCGAACGCGTCGATCACTCGTGCTCAGGTATCGGTGTACTGTCTGCACGATGACCGCTCCATCGAGAGACTCAATGAATGACGTGCAGTGCAACTGCGCCGCGATGATCAGATGTTTGGAATGGTAATCTACCAGGCAGTCACGACAGGTTGTGCTCCGCGCTGTTGCTTTCCAGACGAATGCTCGTCCGTCCATATCCCTCTCCACCCCAGACGCCCCGCTATCTATGCCGTGTTCGCTGAATGAGATTACTTCACTGGTGCCTCGATTCGAGCTTACTCAGCGCATTCTCGTGTGCCTCCTCGCTTGTCGTGCCGAAATGCTCGTTCGACATCATCGGCACCGGAGGTATCTCCTCCTGCCCGCTGGCCGTCTGCGGTCGCGAGGGCGCACCATTGCTCGGCTTCGCACTCGTCGGTCTGCTGCCCGTATGCGCTTGGCTCGTCCGCTTCGACTGTCGCCTGCTCTCACGCTTCGCAGCAGCTTCCGCGCGCTCAGCCTTGCGGTTCTCAGCCCTTTCCTTCTCCGCTTCGATCCCGGTCTTGGTCTCTTCATGCTGTCGCGAAAGCGCTTTGCGTTTGATGAACAGAGCGGCAATGATGCCGCAGGCTGCGAAGACGGTGTACATGATCCACATTGGCTGTAGCGACTGCGCGTAGTACATTCGCACTGGGCCTTTCTCGGTCTGCGGCAAGTGGTCGATGATCTGCGTATTCGCACCTGCGTTGCCGCCGCCAAGTGCGCCGGCAAGTTGTGGGCCCAGAAGTGCGCGTAGCTTGCCGGCTTTCTTGTGCATCTCGTTCTGGAACACGACCTGGCCGATGACGACAGAAGTACTCGTGGCAAGCTGACGAACGAAGCCGAGCGTCGCAGTGGCAGTGCCGATATCACGAGGGTTGATGTGAGCTTGGAGCGCAATGATGGGTGCTTGGAAGATGGGACCGATACCCAAGCCCGCAACAATCTGGAATATGATGATCTTCGCCCAGCCGCTCGTAGAAGTGAAGTTAGTGAACAAGCCATATCCGATCGTCATCATGGTCATGCCGAAGTAGATGGGGGGAAGGTACATGCCGGTTTTCTTAACGAAGATGCCGGTGCCGATGCTGGTGAAGGAGAGTGACAGCGCGGTCGGGAGCAGGTAAACACCAGATCGGATCGGTGTCGCGCCTCGAATAGCCTGGAAGTACAGCGGCAAGTAATAAGATCCCGCAATGAACACGAAGCCGTGGAAGAACACCACCGCAAGTGATGCCACATTCGTCACTTTGCTGAAGAGGCCCAAGGGCATGACTGGGTATTTGGCATACCGCGACTCCCAAAAGAAGAACAAGCCAAAGGTGACGACGCCGAAGACAATGAGGCAAATGACCGTAGCCGAGGCCCATGGATAGGTGACACCGCCGTATTGCAGGCCAAATAGCAGCATAAGAGTTGCGCCGACGACCGAAAGGGAGCCAACCCAGTCAATCGCCTTCAAACCGTCCATGATTGGTGTTCGAGGCGTATGGACGTCCAGAAAGAACAGCAAGATGAAGAAAGCCAGACCATCCAAGGGTAGATTGATGTAGAAACACCACCGCCACGACACCTTCTGCGTGAATAAGCCACCAATGATAGGCCCAACCGCAGACGCAATGGACCAGACTGCGCCAATCATGCCGTAGAATGCACCGCGACTTCGCAGACTGAACAGGTCGCCAATGGTGATGTTGACCAGGATGACCAGGCCACCACCGCCCACACCCTGAATCGCTCGGGCCGCAATGAGCATACCAATGTTCACTGACAACGCTGCGATCAAGGATCCGATCATGAAGATCACGTTGGCCAACAACAGCATCGGCTTGCGTCCGAAAATGTCGCTGACCTTGCCCCACGATGGTATGGACGCCGAATTCGCTAGTAGGAACGCCGATCCGATCCATGTGTATCCCTCCGCCGAATGGAAGTGCTCGCTGATGGTCGGCAGCGCAGTCGTAATGATTGTAACGTCCAGTGCCGCCAAAAACACCGCCATCATCAGCGCAAGCATGATGACAGCGACTTTGCCCTTCGACCGTTGCGGTTTGTCGTCGCCACCTTCCTTCGCTGCCTCGCCCTGTTGAGTCTCTGGCCCTTTCTCCTCATCGTGCAGCCTCTCATCTGGACCTTGGCTGGAGGCGCTCGAATCGGAGCCCTTGAAGTCGTCGGAGGTCTTACTCAGCCCCTCCGCCCTCGTTACGTTCTCTGGCATGGCGCCCTCGGTGTCTGTCGCGCCTGGTCCAGCAGCGGCGGCATAGTTGTCCGTGGCGCCTTCCCTGACAGGTACGTTGTTTTCGTGGTCTGACGCCATTGTTTGGAGGCCCTTGCGCGCTATTATTGTGCTGTGGGGAAGGAGGTGCGGGAGGTTCGATAGTTGTCGTTTAGCGCATGATGTATGTCGAGATTATCATGCGAGGAAGAGAGACTCTTGAGGCAAGAAGGCGAAGAAGTATTCAAATGATGACGGCAGTGAGAAAGGTACACGGGGATATGATCTGGGCCGCTCTTGTAGGTCCTGAGATCGGGGCTACAGATGCGACGCTAATCCCGAAACCCCGATCTTCAGTCGCGGCAGCGGTGATGGATCCGAACGCGCGGGCTCAAACCGGATCCTTTCCTTCAATGATTCCTTCGCTCCGCATTGACTTGGAAGTGGAGATGCTCGCAGTCTCCGAAGTGTTGCTCGAAGAAATGCGAGCAGTCGCTGAGATGCGTAAGAGGATGTCGGGGTCGTTCACGATGCTCCGACTGATGATGCATCGGCCGACAGTGCGTTCATCTGATTGGCTTTGTGGTCGTTAGCGTTCATGGAAGCGAAGTGCGGAGGGCGCCGTCTGGGCCACAACTTCACTTCACTCCTTCGTGCCTTCCTTCACCATCGCCAGCACCGCACCTTCCTTGTCGTGGTGCGAGTCACGGGAACAGATCATCGTTCAGCGTTGGTGAACACAATGCATACGGTCAGATCACGCTTTCTGGAACTGCACAGAGTCAGATCAGGCGCGGCTCAGGCCTAGATGGAAACCCCTACCTGTTCGGACATTAAGCATTGTCGCCCACAGGTGCTGCGATCGACACGTTCAGAAAAGGGCAAGGTCGCCTGCATTCAATTAAGAGAAGGCCGCTTGGTCAAATTTGCTAGAGGACTTTAATTCCTGCAATGGCGGCCATTGCTGCTATGAGCCTAACAATGGCCGACTAGTCAGCCCTCGAGCTACTCATTATAAGTGCTGGACATCTAGGACTCCACAAGCGTCCGGGATTTCCGCTATATATTCCAGACGTACGACTTCGTCCAATGGGTCAGGCGATGCCGAGATCTCGGACGCTTAGTCTGAGCCATGGCTATGCGCGATTGCTTCACCCTGGCAGTGCACCGTCCTCAGCTTGAGTGACACCGCTCACAGCATGTCCAACCGTTGTGTGCAGTGGTAAATCCCCAATTGCTGCTGCCGCTCGCTGAAGAATTACAGTGCCACATCCTCCATGTCTACCATTGCCGCTGCCGGGGAAGGCTGCAGCGTCAGTCGTTCTCCTGCAATGCCATGGTCGAGCGGTATCGCGACCCTCATCGCTGCACTTCTAAGGCAATACACGCTGCTGACGCGCCCACACGATCACATGCGCTCAAGCTGGGAAATGAGATGCGAAATCGAGAGCGGGGCATCCCATCACGCATAGAAACGGATTCGGATGGTCTTGGCGTCTTTTACCTCCTTTGCACGTCACTCGATGTGGCCCACCAGAACACGTGCCTGGGTTTCGACAAACCCAGTTCACAAATCTCGCCTTCCGCTTCCCACACGCATCACGAGCTGCAGGGTTTGAACCTGACGCGCCAACACGCGCCAGCGGCTTCATAGCCGCTCATACAACTTGCCTTGTCACCATGTGCTTCGTCGGCTTCGTCTACTTCGGCTGCGGACACAGCCGTATCATCTACCAAGATTGCGAGCTCGCCCGACAGGCGGACATTGCTTTTTGGAACCGGGAGCTGTGTCCCAACCGTCACTCAGCCAGCGAGCACCCCAAATACCTATGTGGGCAGGGTAGATTTTACTGCAGCGAGTCGCCAGATGGAGCATTGCTGGATTTAGCGTGCTCTGAAGCAAGAGAAGCGGCGGCAGATATGGCTCGGATCGATGCCCTCCTCGTGCAGAGTCAGGGTGCTGCAGGCGCACTGGTGGCGCGCATGAACGCGGCGAGCTTGCCACAGCATCAGCGCGATCGGCACCCGCTGACCTTAGAGCTCATGGCAAGGCATGCGAACCTGACTACGCAGAAGCTCGCCCTTCACAAGAAGCGTTCCGATGCCGAAAGACTCCTTCAACAGGCCCAGGGCTGGTACAAGAACAGGCTACAGCATCAAGCGGGCCAACGATCTGGACCATTCCCGACTTTCGTCTCTGGTCTCGACGTCTACGGCAAGGCCCCGTCGGAGACCATCGGCACGCCATCTGTCCAAGGCCGACCGAACGAGGCTGGATATATTGGCATCCCGATTCTGAGACCTGAACAACGGCAATTGATGACCAATGTCCTGCAGCCCAATCCCGCAGCACCTGCACCTGCACTGACTACTGCGGCCCAAGGCCAGAGCCAGAGAGGATCTGGTGACGGTCTGAGCGCCCTGCATAACCTCGCGCAGCAGGCAGAAGAGGCAAGACGGCGTCCTGCGAGCGGAGCAGTGCAACCACCTCGACGAGCCGAGCAGTCACCCACACATTCAAGAGAGGTTGCGGCTTCAGAATCTGCAGAGAAGCCAAGCAAACGTCGTGCGGTGGCGAAGGAACTGGATGACAAGGGTGCCGATGAAGGCTCCATTCGCCGCAGTGCCCGAGTTCGTGGAAAGAAGGTCAACTACGCCGAGAGCCTTGGTTCCGTGTCACGCGAAGCGTCTCCTGACAAGTCGGATGGCTTTGGGCCGTCCCCTGAGAAATCTAAAATCTCGGACTTTGCGGACTCTGACGAGGTCGAAGATGATAATGAAAGCCCCTTGAAGCGTGGCCGCGGTCGTCCTAAAAAGCACGCGGTGCCGGAACGCGCTGCTTCCCCGTTCTTAAGCGAGAGAATGAACGATTATGTGAAGCGAACGGCGGCCGCGAGGTCTGGGTCAATCACGAAACCTCGTTGCGGAATGGAATCAGTCATGTCGGTAGCAAGCAGCGCCGTGCACAGTTCAGCTCCAGCGCAGTATTCGCTCCCACAGATGGCACAGACGATTGCAAATCCAGGAATGCTCATTTCGGATGAAGACCTCCAGCCGCCGCTTGCGCCGCCTCTCTCGTTGCACCGTGAACGTCGACAGATGGGGCGACCTCCGACTCTGCCAAGCCGGCAGCCCTCGCTTGGGAATCAAAGCGGTTCCTTTCCCTCCATGACAGCCTATGGTGCGCATGGTCCCCACGCTGGTCCCGGTCGCCAGACACTGCCACCGCCGCAGTACATGTCTCTATTAACCCCAGCTCCCCTGCCTTGTGCCAATCTTCAGGGCTCAATGTCTGCGCCGAGCTTCTCTTTCGCGACAGCCCTGCGCCGAGACAGCTTGAATTCGAGTGCTTTCACAGTGACCACACCGCACAGCGAGCAAGCGGAAAGTCACTACGAAGGCATGCGCCGAAGCTTGGGCACTCCTATTGTTCTAACATCGACGGTCAATGCCCGTGGTCAGATCTATGCAATGGAACCGCGGAAACGCAGCCTGCCTCCATCAAGCCCAGCACTGCAACCAGCCAAGCGCATGCGGCTATCTCTACTTGGGGATGGTCCAGGGTTGAGTGCCGCAGCCAACGACTGGCTTCTCAGCCAGCCCGCCGAATTGCCGTCTCCAGAGAAGTATTCAGTACAGGATGGTCTGGTCAAAGGCGGCCTGAGACTGCCCTCGCCACAGTCGATGCTTGCTGGCAGTGATAATCCGGCGCCCATGCTAGCGCCAATTCTCAGACCAACCCCAACGAGGCCGCCACGAACGACTGCGGATGAGACGATTCAAGCTGCTGCTGTGGCTGCAGAAGGCACAGAAGTCGGCAACGAAGAGAATGAGGCTGCGCCGGACGAGCCGCATCCCTTCGTCTCCGACATCGATTGGGGTTTTGGTGAAGATGGCCCGCAAGAGTCGATGCCCTGGTGAGCTTCGCTTTTCCACCATGACGGGCGAACCGCGAACTAACGGCCGATGTAGGGCTTAAATGTTTCTTGTGCCGGGGTATCATTCCGAACCGCGTTCAAGAACGGACATGGATGCTGATCAGGTACCGGTCCGCTTCTGTTTGGGTCTGATCGGATGGAGCGTTATCTTGTGGATCAGTGGCTAGCGTCGGTCACACCATGGACACGAGGCGTCACTGACCTGCTCTGCGTGCGTCTGTATCTGGGAGGGAGACTCGAAGGCGGCATGATTTACGCATGCTCTTCAGCAGCATCTTCGCGAGAGCGAGATTACCTTTGCAATGCTACGCCGGACGCGAAACAATGCAAGAGAGGCATCAAATGCGGATTGATGGAACTTATATGCAAATTGGTATTTTACTTGTGCAGGCATGCAAGCTATACAGTATTTTCGTTCGTCCAGTCCGCTACTGAAAGGGATAGATCCGTCGTTGCTCCTAGATCGACGTGATCCTACCCGTATCTCCAGCTCTCCCTTTTGGCCGCAAATTGATGACCGTCTCCAGTTCCCTGAGCATGTTCGTATTGCTCTCCCTCTTCGCCTTCAATGTCGCGAGCCTTTCCCGCTCCTCGTGCATCTTTGCGATCCGCTCCTCTCTTGTCAAGGTACTTCGCTGTCTCGGCAGAGCGATCGCCTCGAACACTTGCTCCTCGTCCGAAGGCGTAGTTGCCATGCTCGAGCGATTTGAAAGCGTGCCGTTCAGTGCCTTGAGTGCATCTGCAGGCGTGCCACCAATGACTTCGTCGACTGCTGTGAGGCCACCCAGGCTGGAGACGGGTGAACGCATGCCCGACGAAGCCATTGATATGCGGCGTTCTTGCTTCGAGATGTTGGACTGCAGAGTCGCTTTGCCGGTTTCCCAAGCTGCCATGAGTTCCTTCAGATCGCTGCCGATGGCGTCGTACTGGGCCATGAGAGACGGGCCAAGATCGGTCAGGTCCTCAGACTGCTCGATCGATCTGTTCGTCTCCTCGCGCAGCACTTGCATCTTGGCTTGCAGGCCTTTAATGCCGGATGAAAGCATGCTGATCTTGCGGACTTGGCTGCGAAGCTTCTCGCGCGAGGCAGGATTGCCGGATTTAACGGGCGTATGCGGGACGTTGATCGTTTCCATGTCAGCAAGGACGCTGCGCAGACTTTCTGCTGAGCTGCCAGTGGCAGCAGACAACGTCTCCATGACTTCGAGTGCGGCACGCCAGCGGCTTATGTCCGGCTTGCCACCGTCAGCTTCGAGTGACATCAGGGAGCTGAGGAGTACCCGACGCAGCACGCCAGCTCGATAGCTCAACACTCGTAGCGATCTCAGTGATTCCGGATCATCTTCCGTATCGGGTAGCGTCTCGTCAGCTAAGGCATCTTTGGCATCTTGTGCGTTGATATCATATATCTCAAAGTACTTCTCCAGATCGTCTTCGTCGATGAGCGTTCGGAGGCGACCACAGGCATCTGTAATGGTTGGTAGGAGCGTCGAATAGCTTCGGCACAGCGCCTTTCTCAACCGGCCACATCGGGGAGCAGGTCCGGTGTCCTCCATCCGCGAGACAGGGGGCAAAGGCGTGCTCAGCCTGTAACCCTTGGAGACCAGCTCAACTTCCTGGATGAGCGAAAGCGCAGCGGAGCTTGATACTTCATAGGCCTGCCAGTTGCCGGTGAGTGAAGATGCAGCCGCCACCGCATTGCGCCTCAAGAATCTGAGCCACTGGCGCCGGACGCAGGTGTAGCCGACGAAGGCGGCCGTTGCCAACACCATCAGAGTCAAAGGCACCCTACTCTTGCTGATCGAGCCGTTGCGGCCGTTCCGTGCCCAGTGAAGTAGGTATACAATCGCAAAGGCTGCTGTAGCTGTCACTGCGACGCCGTACAGACTTGTAGACACCGAGGGTAGCCCAGTATCATCTTTAGATCCGTCCAGGCCAGTGGCGGTGAGGGAGTTGGTGGCCTGCAGCGAGCCATAATCTAGGTACTCATTCAGTAGCTGCGAGGCTACTATGACATAGCGGAAATGCTCTAAAAATTTCGCATTGTCTGCGTGGCCAAGGCGGGAGTTGACCGCTGTAGACCAGGTGTTGTGGATGCGGGTGACGGCGGTCGGTGTCGGGGTCTGGATGGTCAACCGAGGAAGGAGCGACCGGCGTGCGTGACGCCGGCCACTCGCCTTCACGTTGCTTGGAGCGAAATCTGTCGGTGGTGAGGCCGTGTGGTCATCGTATGTTGGGTACTCGTGGCTCTCGTGGGTATCGTTATATTCAGGCTCATATGTCCCTTCTCCTGCAAGCTGGCCCGTCAGTTCTTCCCCTCCTGCTGCGCCGTGTCTCCGTATCGCGCCACTGACCCTCCAAATAGGCAGCTAGAGGCGTGCCATCTGCGTGTATAATCTCCATTCCATTGTTTACAGGGTCACGTCATTGCTCGCATCGGCCAGTATTCGGATTTGGGCTTCGGAAAGAGGTTGGAAGGCTGTGAATCCCGGGTAGGCTTGGGTGAATTCTACGCACGACTGCCTCACAAGAGTCGGCGAAATTGGGTTGGATGCAGACTTTCAAGATGCGACCGCAAACACATCGACACGGTATGGGGAGAGGGACAGTTGGCTGCACCTGATCACGAATAGGGCTTCACACCACGGTCTGTGTTGCCGGCTTTCTGAAATAGGGGTTCCCCCGTTGGACGGTAAAATACACCTTATTAGGTAAGCGGATCTGAGCCGGGCGCTGTGGCGCTACATGCTGCCTCGCATCTCGACGCCACCTCGTGATTCATTCATGTTGTCCATAAACTCAGCGTCTCGAAGGACTGAAAGCCAAATACCATTTGCCCACGGTGACACCCTACGGCTAAGCCGACCTCACAAGACCTCCTTACGGCAGCAACACACAGCTTCCTGTCAAGATACGGGACATCAGCCTCTACGCCATGATGCAGCTCCCAGGTGGAAAGGTCAGGCGTCATCTGCTGTCATCACATCACTCGCGGACGGGAGCGAACCACGTGCGCGGATCGTGATGCAAAGACCCAGAACCCTCCCATTGACGGCTAGTGCTTGTGAATGGCTTCAGCGCATCGTCAGCCGAAAGGGTTGTCCTTAGTTGCTTGACCCATGTCACAAGGCTGGAGTCCGCTGCCACGTTGTGCAATGCGGAATGATCCGCAAAGACCGCAAGGCAGATCCAGGACCATGAATGAACCTTATTACGAAGTCACGGCGACATGGGACGCCTGCTCAACGTAGCAAGCGGGTCCTGCATAGATGTATGTGGCTAATCGCTGCTGCCAAATTCGACCGCTGCGATCGCCTCGTTGGGCCGAGAGTGTCGCTTTCTTGCAACGGGCAGATAGCGTCGTGCGCTCAAGAACGATGTAAGGTATGGTTCAATAGCAATACTGCGCAGTTCTCGGCTCCTCGGCTTCCGACTCGAGTCAAGGCGATCTGGGAAACCCCTCATGATCACGTAGCGGACACGCTGTGGTCGACTCATGCTCGAGTATGACGATTACTGAAAATGTGACAGCAACGATGCATACAATATATATCGACTCTCGCCGCGCGATGGTGTGTGGCAGAGGACAAGTCTACGGACGACATCTACCACAAAGTCTGCTCGACGACATGGATGGAGAGCAGATGATCGGTGCTTGCAGTACCAGCATTGGCCAAATCTACAATGCGCTGCACCCGATACCAACGGATACCCCATACTTGACACTCGGCTGCAGCGTCATCCTACGTCTGGAGACGTCTGCCGCAAAGACGCCCAACGCTTGCTAATTTGGACAGCACTTGCATCGGATTCTCCTTGGGCCTGAGATGCCGAGGAGAACCTTCCCACACTCAAGGACGAAGATCCAGGCTTGGTGCAAGCAGCACGAGCGGACAGCCTTGTCATGGACACAAAAAAGGGAGAGCCGCTTGCGGGAGAGCGTCGCATGAGCCTCGTGCCTGCTGGCAAGGACGGCCAACGGGAAGCCCAGCAGCAGAGCCACAGCGGTGACCGACGCGTTGGATCGATGTCCTAATCGGATATTAGTTATTTGTCGCCCGCCTTTAGTCTTGAAGAGGATGTCTTGAGAATAAGAAAGGAGGTCAGGCGCGGGCTGTTCTTGCTCCGTCCGAGAAGTTAAAGCCGGCGACACCTACTGGGTTGGTCTGTGCGAATACGAATGCAGGCTAGCTCGGTGCTGACGCGCCACATTGTCGACATCTTTTGTTTGATGCGCGTGGAAGAGGTACTGCTGTCTGACGAGATTCGTCGTCAGCAGCTATCTGGCGAAGCAGCGAGTCAGCAGCAGCGATCCGGTCATCGATACAATCTCGCGAGCGGGATGCCACCTAGAACATATATATTCGCTGCCTCTTCCGCGTCGTCAACATGACTGCCATTCACTCGGACAAATAGCAATACCTCGGACAACACCATGGTTCACATTTCAGCCATCCGGACTGCCAATGAAGCCTTCGTCAATTCTCAGCCACTTGTCGCCGTCTTCTCGGGGGCTACTCAGGGCATCGGCGAGTACACTCTGCGGACACTCGTGAAGTATCATGGCGCCAACGGTCCAGGCTTGAGGGTCTATCTGATCGGTAGACGCCAGGAGCCCGCGGACAAGTTGTTTGCAGAATTCAAGACGATCTCACCGTCAGCCGAGTTTGTCTTCGTCAAGGCGGCGGACCTGACATTGCTCAAGGATGCGGACGGAGCTTGCCATGAAATTCTGACCATGGAGAGCAAAGCGCCATTTCGCGGGGGACCACCGAGAGTCGATCTGCTTTGCATGACACAAGGATTTGTGCGCTTCGGGGAGCCGAAGTGTTAGTGCACTTTTCAGCCCCGTATCGTTCGTGGCAGCGCCTGACAGATCTGTTTAGACACCCCTGAGGGCCTCGAGGTCTCCATGGTCCTTTTGTACTACTCACGGATGCGTATGATTAACAATTTGATGACTCTCCTCACTGAATCCACCATTACCACAGGAGCGCGGGTCATCAGCGTCTACGCAGCTGGAAAAGGAGCTGCAAAGATGAGGTCCGACGACCTGTCCCTGACCAAGGATCCAAGCCAGTATACCTTCATGCGTTCCCAAGCTCATTGCGTCCACATGAAGACCATGTACTTCGAACATCTGGCCAAAGCGCACGAGGGAAAGCTGAGCCTATCGCACATCTTTCCGGGAATTGTGGTGACTCCAAATTACGAACATCCATATTTCCCATGGTGGTTCAAGGCACTTTGGACCCTACTTGGCGGCTTGATCAAGATGTTCGCCAGTATTGCACCCGACGAATCTGGGGAGCGAATGCTCTACCTAGCTGGTCCAAATTTTCCTGCTCGCTCCGCAGCGGTAAAGTCAGACTCGCCGGCTGTGGCGACAGACGGAGTTGTCGGCGGCGGAGCCTATTCGCTCAACGAGAAGGACGAGGTGAATGATATACTGAAAACCTATGAGCCGTTACGGAAGGAGGGGTTTGAGCGGCAAGTTGTCGAACATACGGACGCAGTCTTTGCAGCCATCGATGCTGGGAAGAATAGGGTGGATCGATAGTGCCTAATCTCGATGACTTCCACGGGTTATCCGATAGCGTCGATCAGCAGATGGTAACTATCTCGTGCTCGAAGCCGAGCAAGTCTGGTGTCGTTCATCCACTAACACTGTGAGGCCCGTAACCCAGACGCTTATCTTGCGGAAAGTCTTGCAGTCCTTGTCGATAAGTAACAATATCAGGCCGTCCAGCAGCCTCACTTCCCGTCTATCAGCCTCGCCTTGGCCCCGCGTCGTTGTGACAGCCTCTTCTCGCATCTGCAAGATCCAGACACCGGTGCTGCCGCCTGCTCGCCGCAAGTCATGCAGATCTTGACCCTCGTAATACGGCGAGTCAAGCTTAGGGAAGGCAAGATCGCTAGTCTCAACCATGACCCTAAAACGCGCATTTAACATAGGCGGGTCAAGGTCCTCTCCACGCAGAGCCAGGAGCTGCCACTGCCAGAACTCTTGCCACATGAGCTTGCAAGATTCGCAATCGTTAGGATCATGTCAACGCCAACCTGAGAACACGACTTATCGAAGATCTTCGACTTCAGCGAGCCAGTTGAACACGTCATGGTTCAAGGCTGATCTGATCATCGACTCCACGTAAGGTAGCACATGACAAGCAGACTTCCTAGCATAATCGGCCCGCGCTCTCGTTCAAAGCACTCAGATCCAGGAGCCTAGATACGACTGCCACAATGCTGTATCCGTGTTTATAGACTGTCCCTGGGGTTTCGACATCATCGTGGCCTACGTTGGAAGTCGGGTCGTACTGAAGCCCACCAGGCGTGATCAAACTTCACAACGCAGCATTATAAAGTTGAGCAACTGTCACGTCTGAGTGATCGTGATGGAATCCCTGTATGCCATTCATCCGGTGATGGGATGCGAGTTGGCGCGAAGCACATTGCTTTGATTCGGAGCTGTACAAGTGAGGTGAGGCAAGGCAGGCGAAGGAGGTTCATTGTCTGTGCCTGAGGCTCGCACAGAAAACACGCTAAGAGCTCACTTAACGCGACCGCGTCACAAGCATACTCAAATCTGTCCCGCATCTGCCTCGCGCAGCAACAGACACACTCGAAAACATAACGACCCAGAGCTTAAGTACACCAGAGACAACGGGAGTTCCAGTCGCTCAAAGTTTCCGATTAGATCACAAAACAACACAACAACCGCAGACAGTAAGCTTTACACTCTAACGATAGTCCCTCGAAGCATCTCCACTGACTGGCCACAGTGCTTGAAGCAAGGTTAGAGCAGGCGCAGCTGCTGAAGAAGGTCAAAGACTCTCTCTCACGATCTGAGCCGCAATAGCTGATATCCGTCAGGTCGTCGACGCTATCAAAGATCTCGTCCAAGACTGCAACTTTGACTGCAATGACTCTGGAATCGCTCTCCAAGCCATGGACAACTCGCACGTCGCTCTCGTGTCTATGATGCTCAAGTCCGAATCCTTCTCACCCTTCCGCTGCGACCGCAATATCGCCCTCGGCATCAATCTCACATCGCTTCAGAAGGTGCTGCGATGCGCCCAAAACGAGGATATCTTGACCGTTAAGGCGGAGGATGCGCCAGATGTTGTGAACATGGTGTTTGAGAGCGCGGACAGTGACAGGATCAGCGAGTACGACATCAAGTTGATGGACATTGATCAGGAGCACTTGGGCATTCCGGAGACGGAGTACGCAGCCACAATCTCCATGCCCAGTTCAGAGTTCCAGCGGATATGCAGAGATCTGACAGCGCTGTCGGAGTCTGGTAAGTTCACATGAAGGCGAGAAGCGAGCCCGACTAATGCATTACAGTGGCCATCGAGTGCACGAAAGAAGGCGTCAAATTTGCATGCAACGGGGACATCGGCTCGGGCGCAGTCACCCTTCGCTCGCACACGGATGTCGACAAGCCCGAAAAGAACATCGAGATCAACCTGACAGAGCCTGTCGCACTCACCTTTTCGCTCAAGTACCTGGTCAACTTCTGCAAGGCTAGTGGCCTCAGTGACTCGGTAAAGCTTTGCTTGAGCAATGAGGTGCCGCTGCTCGTCGAATACGCACTCAGCAACAACAGCTATCTGCGATTCTACCTCGCGCCGAAGGTATGCATGCTTTGCTCTGCCGCCCCATGGAAACAAATACTGACAGAACCTTTAGATCGGAGACGAGGAGTAAGAAAGACTGGGCGACGTACAAAGCCTAGTGGCACGCTACTGGTGCAATGCTAGGTGAAACTTGGCCATGCGCCGCCGCGAGACTGCATATACTGTGAGCATTTCGTGAACGCTCTATGTCTGCATGGAAGGAGTGCAGGTGGCGCTCGCACGCGATCACCTGGACGGGGAAAGCGCACGCGCACCTGCCCCACGCGAAATCGGCGTCGCGGATGCGTCATTTGACGAGTGGAAATTCGAATGTTCGTTGATTAGACATTGTAACAGAAAATCACTTCACAACACCACGTATTGCTTTTCAGAAAAGTATCGCACTCCACTCACGATCGTGACAAGGCTGTTGCGGTCATGGCGCCAGAGGCGCCGGAGACTCACGTCCTGGCCATTGCCAGCCATGTGCGTTCTCATGCCTCGTGGGAACTGAAGGTAAACAGCTAATCTCATGCAAAGGTCACATCCGGGTTGGTTTATCAAACAGGTAGACTTGTTGAAGGCGATGCTGAATGTTGCGCAGCTATGTCGGCAACACAATGGCGGGCTTTTGCATGCAGACGCTTGGCTGCGAAGTCTCTGCGATACATACCGTCAACTATAGTATGAGCGTTCGGGCATGGTCAGCATAAACGCTTGCAACTGATGTACGAATGCAGGCAATCATGTCGGCTATCGTCGTTTCAAGGGACGCAAATCTACGCCGGAAGAGGTGGCAGAACTATGGGACGGCCTCAAGAAAGCGCGCTTGGACGACTTCGACATGATGCTCTCTGGCTACTGCCCCTCCGCCGCACTTGTCGAAGAGGTCGGTCGCATAGCTCGCGAGATCAAGTCCCGTTCCAATACCAAACCCGGCTCTTTCTTCTGGGTCTTGGACCCGGTGATGGGAGACAATGGGCGAATATACGTTGCTGAGGATGCAGTGCCAGCTTACAAGAGCTTGTTGAGGGACGCAGACCTGATATTGCCAAACCAGTTCGAGGCAGAGTTGTTGTCCGGGGTGAAGATATCGGACCTAAGCACAATGAAGCAAGCCATCGCGAAGCTTCACTCAACCTACCGGGTACCGCATGTGCTCATAACCAGCATACGATTACCGCCGACCGCCTCCAACACACCAACACGAACAGACGAGGATCTGGCGACCGGAGCGAAGCTGTCCATCATCGGATCCACAGCAACAAGCGCCATGAAACCCCGGCTCTTCCGCATCACCGTGCCCGCCCTGCCAGTATTTTTCTCTGGCACAGGTGACATGTTCGCCTCTCTCATGGTCGCTCGACTCCAACAGGCAGTGGCGGCAGCTGGCGTCGTCAATCAGCCTAGCTGGCGAAGTCCAGACGATGTCGCCGGCCCAGATCTACCACTCGCGCAAGCCGCGGAGAAGGTACTGTCGAGCATGCATGTCGTGCTGAAGGACACTGCGCTTCACTACGAGACCGTCGCGCGCAATCTCTCATCAGAGCAGCACAGTGAGCTGAATGAAGGCACCAGTGGAGAGGCAAACGGAGAGAAAGAGACTTTGAGACATCTGACACTCACGCGAGCCGCTGAGGTGCGTGTGGTGCGGAACGTCCAAGCGCTAGTTGACCCGCCTCGGATTGAGGGGTTTGCGCCGGTCAGTGTTGAGGGCGATGAATGATGATGGCGAATGCAGTGGCAGCGATGCCTGGACGAGCATCCGCAGTGGGGAGCTGCAGAGGGGCGACCACAATGAAGCCACTCAATCAGTGGGAAGGTGAACGGTTGCGCCGTAGATTATGGTTGATAGAGTTCATAGGTAAGCTACGATAACGCCCCGGCTTTGACACAGGCCTACCCCACAGTTGGCGGGTCTTGGAGTGAGGTCGCCGCCTCGTCACTTTGTGCGTCTGCAAGGCTGCTTCCGTTTGCTCACACTTGCTGCAGATCTCTTGTGTGTGAAGGCGACGCTACACGGCGCTGGAAATGTAGTGGTGAAGTCAGCAAACGGACGGGGTAGCGGGGCGTGGACTCTGTCCTCACTTCCTCGACTACCTACATACATCTCGACATCCCACTTGCACCGCTGCCAGCCACGCTGCCGCTGGCTTCGACAGCGATATCGACTACCACCGACATCTTCCAAGGCCATGGAGACGAAGCCAGCTGCCAAGCAGCGGCCAATGGCCATCCGCTCACGCATCCCACCAACCTCAGCAGCCAACGCCTCGTATCCGCAGCCTGCCGCCATCAAACAGCAAAAGTCCAGTGCCTTCAACTTCTTCGCCCTTGCCCGAGAACTGCGCGATGCCATCTACGAAGCCAGTCTGGTGTACAAGAAAAAGCTACGCAACCAGAACGGCGCCCGCGTGCGAGGCCGCAACGTCATCGACGAGTCGCTCCTCACCATCTCTAAGCAATTCCGTCGGGAGTACATGGAGCTCGCTGCCCGGCGTTCTTGCCTAGTCATCACCGACCGCCCGGAGTTCCACGGTTATCTGATCAAACTCCCGCCGGCCCTCACCTATGTCCGCAAGCTGGAGTTGTATCTGGCCATCGCCTGCGATGCGCCCGACCACTTTGGCGAGCAGTGCCGCGTGCTCAAGGAGTGCCGCATGCACCGGAAATGGATCGCGGATCTGTGCAAGAACATGCGCCATCTTGATTCGCTCAGGGTCGATTTGGTGGTCGATCCGCATCAGTACATCAGCACTTGCCAAAATTCCCTCGTGGATCTGCTGTGGAAGTTCACCGGCGTCGAGGAGTTGACGCAGCTGAATGTGTGGCATTGCGACTACGCGGGGAAGGATTTCGGGTGGAACTTTGCGAAGAAACGAAGTCTGGCGCTGAGGTGGGAGGCGAGGGATGGGGTGTTGCGGGAGTTTGAGGTGCCGAAGGCGGAGAACAAAGAAGCGAAGGATGTGGAGGGCGAAGCAGCTACGTGAGAGCGATGGCGGAGGATGAGCTCTTCTCGGCGTTCGTGGTGGGCTCAAAGATAAGACGATTGTTATGATGGCGTTGGCGGTTGCGTGGAAAAGAAGGCTGCTCGATCCGCGGCCCGAAAGATACATATATTGTTTGGGCTGTTGGCTGTAGCTGCGAAGAGGATCCAGAACAGGTAATATGTACTATCCGCTCACAGCGCTTGACGTTGAAATGCCGCACGACCGAGCACGCAGTGTCTTACTAGCATACTGGCAGGCAATTCCTTTCGGATGGATGCAAACGGTCGACAATGAAGGCTGGGGCGTCAGGCATCGAGCATTTTCCCGGTTCGGTTGAGCCTGAAGCCGCGACAAATCGAGCGACCTCTGGAATGCACCATCGACCCGAGAGTAACGGAACTCATTGCAATCTCTTTTTCGTTCGACATATGCGATCTAAGACACCCACGGAATGCCAGAATCCTCTGCTCACCAAATCCACGGCAAAGTGTGGCAATTGCATGGACTTGCGCCATGGCGATGATGGACAAGAATTCTTGCGAGTTCACACTCGCAGATACTTCCCGAAGTACTCCTCGCTCCTCAGTAGATCCGCCTCATCGGGCAACACGCTGATGATTACCTCTGCGCCACCTTTGCCTCGATACCTGAGTTTTGGCATAATCGCGTTCAGACCCTCTTCGCCTGGATATCTGAGCCGCTCGAGCCGACCGAAGGCTTGACCCCAGTCACCGTCATACACCCCACCACTCGTCCAGTCGGTCCCCATCGCCACGTCGACCGTGCTCAGCGACGCCGCCATGAAGCCCCACTCCACCCAGCGGTCCTTGTAGGCGACCATCAACGCTCTCACGTCCGCGGGATCGATGGACGAGATACTCTGCCGCACGGCTGAAGCGGCTTGCTGCAGGCCGGACGGAGAAAGGAGTGTTCCTAGGTCGAGCGATACTGCCAGCTGGTAGACTGCATTACCCACATAGGCGGGCGATAATCTAAGGTGTTTGCGTGCGTCGGTGGGGAAGTAAAGGGTGCTGTCGAAATCCCACCGTATGCCGTGAGCAGAGCCGGCTCTTCGGCGCCGGATCCGCATTATGCTACGCCAGAGCAGAGCTACAAGCGCATCGTGGGAAGAAATGGGCGGCGCATCGGCCTGGGTTGCATCATCCTTCAGCCGCTGCAGGCCTTTTTGTGACATTGAGAGCAGCAAAGGGATCTCCGTATCTTTGGCTCCGAAGCCAAGCTGCCAGTCTGTACTCGCCCTTCGAGCTCGAGTGGCGTCTCCTGCATATGCAGGATGATTACTGGCATCGAATTTCAGCTCGCTGGCTACGTTGATGAGTGCTGACCTGTCCATCCCAAGGTCTGCGGTGATTGCGGAGAGACCGACATCCGAGCTGCTTTCGGAATTCTTGATCTCCTCAGCCAGGGCACGCATCAGCTCATTGTGCCCGGTCCCATCTGCTAAACTGTGCGTCATGGCCCAAGTGATGACGGTACCACCATTGATTGCAGAGTACATGATCCGACAGGCAGCGTAAGGCTGATCAGTGCTGAAGTCCTGTGGCTCCGGCATAAGGTATTCAAACGGTAGGTCCTCTGGCTGAAAGTCGCCTTCTTCCAGCTCCGCAAAAGATGGCAAGGCACTGTGCATATCCTTGACGACCAGCTCCAGACCTTTGCCAGGGGCAATGCCGCAGAGTCTGAACCCCGCGTCCTGCTGAGGCTCTACACTACCCGCGAGAGGAGGACACCGACGCACCAGCCGTCTCAGACCAGCTTTGAGAGCGTTGATCTGTGCGTTTCGCTGGTCACTAGAACCGCACCTGAAGATCAGTAGCCGGCGACTGTAGTGCTCGGGATGCCTGGCATCCAGTGGGCCAAGGTCGAGATGAAAGTCCGGGCCAGCGATCCATGTACTGCCCTCAAGTGACGCCAAGCTAGCCATGGTGAAGCTGGAGGACATCTGAAAGCGGCCCGAAGATGTTCGTTGGAAGTGATGTCTTTCCGGCTCCTAGAAAGCTTCCAGGTGAAGTCGGTAGGTACCTGGTAGCTTGCAGCTGAGGTCAGCAGGCTCGCCGTGGCTGTCTGCCCAGGCACTCGCGGCATGCAGCTCGCCGTAGATAGAGCGAGCTTCGCGCGTGTATTTGACAAGAGTAGCAGGTGGTTCCCAGATATGAGTACATTGCCTGTCATCTTCCACAGATGTCACGTTGTCTCCGCTTGCGGCGGCCCATGTGACTGGATTTTCAGAAGAAAGCAGCGCGACATCACGTTATGAGACGAGGGACACCTACCTGTCGAACTTGACTCGGGAGCACAGATCTCGCTCAGGCTCTTTTGGACGTGTGGATGTTCATGGGTGATGCTCAACCACGAATGCCTCGATACCGGCGGTCCTCCGAATACCGGCGACTGCTCCGAGTCTCGGTGGAGCGACATCCGACGGTCGGCATTTGACACGACGACTTCGCGGTGGAAGCGACCCCCAAGAACACATTGTGGCTGTTCTGGGCTGCGTGATGATCGGAGAGGAAAGCAGCTACCCGGGCAAGATGGCGTTCTGTTCTTGCAAGAGCACGGCGTGTAGAAAGAGAGCCCAGCCTCGAGTTCAGACAGGCTCTCGCCCTCATTGGCCATGGCGTCTCTTTCATGTGCTGCTCTCCGCACCGAGGCACGCAGAACTCGTGACCAAAGCCGGGGTGGGGGGGGAGAGGCGGGTTTCTGCACGATCCACCATCACAAGACAGTGAGATCTCGGTTCAGACAAGCAGCACAGCTGCGCCGTCCTTACATGTGAAGAGCTGAGCTATTCCCCAAGGTCAACCCTGCGTCCGGCGCCTTTGCAAGTGGCAAGCCACGCAATCCGCTGCCACCGACAAATCACCCGCCCGCACATCCCGCCATCGAAACTTTGAGCGCCGTGGACTCCACAGCCTCGGCATCCGCAAGGCGGGACCCCCGGACAGCTCTAGCGCATACTGTAACCTTTAAACCGACCCGCGCCGCCATTCACGTGGTTCTTATTCCCATCTCTCCCTTCTCCTCTTCACCACCGCCGACTCCTTGAACACGACTGCCATCGGAATCCGCATATTCCCCTTTGTTTCCTGAGATACCCATCATGGCCCCGAGAGTCGTTGTTGTGGGCGCCGGCCGTAAGTAGTCCGAGAAGGCATGCGGAGGCGTACAATGGCTGACGGCGACGAACAGTTTCCGGCCTGAGTGCTGCCCATAGCATTTATCTAGCTGGCGGCAATGTTGTCTTGCTTGACAAGAACAGTGAGTCGAATCCTCTGTCAGCTCCGATGACGTTGCACTAATGACTGTCAGACTTCATGGGCGGCAACTCCACCAAAGCCACCTCCGGCATCAACGGTGCCCTTACCCGGACACAGGTCGACGCGAAGATCGCCGACAGCGTCAAGCAGTTCTACGAAGATACCCTGAAGTCCGCACGTGACAAGGCACGACCGGATCTCATCAAGGTGCTCACATACAAGTCGGCCGCTGCCGTCGAGTGGCTGCAGGACGTGTTCAACCTAGATCTTACCCTCGTCTCGCGGCTAGGGTTAGTAACCGTAAAATACTCCCGAGATAGGATGCGAGAACTGACGAGCGATACAGAGGCCACTCCTTCCCGCGTACTCATCGTGGCCATGATGCCAAGTTCCCCGGCATGGCCATCACCTACGCCTTGATGCAGCGCTTCGAAGAGCTGGCTGAGAAGGAGCCGGAGCGGGTGCAGCTCATCAAGAAGGCCAAGGTGACAAAGGTCAACAAGGAGGGTAACACGGTGACCGGCGTGACATACCTCTTCAACGGTGAGGAGACCGTCTGCGAAGGCCCGGTCGTACTCGCGACTGGTGGCTACGCTGCTGATTTCACCGAGACCTCGCTTCTCAAGAAGTACCGGCCAGACACCTTCGACCTGTCTACCACCAACGGCGCACATGCCACTGGTGACGGCCACAAGATGCTGGCGGCCATTGGCGCGAACGAGATCGACATGGACAAGGTTCAGGTCCACCCAACCGGTCTCGTCGACCCCAAGGACCCGAAGGCCAAGACCAAGTTCTTGGCTGCCGAGGCTCTCCGTGGTGAGGGTGGTCTCCTGCTCAACAGCAAAGGCCAGCGTTTCACCGACGAGCTCGAGCACCGTGACTACGTCTCGAATAAGATGTGGGAAGAGAAGAAGAAGGGTCTGTGGCCCATCCGCCTCGTGCTCAACAGCAAGGCCTCGAATGTGCTCGACTTCCACACCAGGCATTACAGCGGTCGCGGCCTGATGAAGAAGATGACTGGTGAGGAGTTGGCAAAGGAGATCGGCTGCTCGAAAGAGGAGTTGAACAAGACCTTCACTGAGTACAACCGGTACGCCAAGGGCGAGGCCAAGGACCCGTTTGGGAAGAAGTACTACCACAACTTCCCGGTTGAGATCAACGACACCTTCCACGTGGCGCTGATGGAGCCGGTGCTCCACTTCACCATGGGTGGTATCGAGATCAACGACCAGGCGCAGTGCTTGAACGACCAGGGCAAGCCATTCGACGGTCTGTTCGTTTGCGGTGAGCTGGCTGGTGGTGTGCACGGTGCCAACCGTCTCGGTGGTTCATCATTGCTTGGCTGTGTCGTCTACGGTCGTGTAGCCGGCGAGAGCGCGAGCAAGTATCTGTTCCAGAAGGTGTTGACCGGCGGTGTGAGCACCGCCGCCCAGCGTCTTGGCCAGATCAGCCTGCACATCGACCCCTCGCAGCCCGGCAAGGTGTCTGTTGAGTGGGGCAATGGCGCAGGTGCCAGCGGCTCGACCAACAACAAGATCCAGCAGCAGAAGCAACAGTCGGCTGCACCGGTCATGTCGAAGAACACCGATAGCTCAGACCCCGGGAAGGCGTCTCAGCCAAACAGCATCAAGGACTTCAAGGTACCGGAGAAGGAGTTCACGCTTGAGGAAGTGGCAAAGCACAACAAGAAGGAGGATCTTTGGATCGCCGTCAAGGGGGTCGTCATGAACGTGACTGACTGGGTAGACGAGCACCCGGGTGGACCCCAGGCGTTGTTCTCACACATGGGCAAGGATGCCACCGAGGAGTTCGAGATGCTGCACGACGATGAGGTGATTCCGAAGTACGCGCCGGGCATCGTCATTGGCCGAGTAAAGGGCCAGGCGATCACTCTGGAATATTAGCTTGCTCAGACTGGGAATTAGCAGGCGTTACGAAACTTCTGGGTATGTAGCTTTCCATCGGCATTGTACAGTGTTGCTGCCTTTCGTTCCACTCCGGCCGCTTTCTTCTCGCAGCCTACCACGATGGCTCATGGTTGCGCTCGGTCTCGGTCCAACTTTCGCCAGGAGGCCTCGCACTTGAGCTCGACGCTTGAAATTCCGCATCGTGATCAACCGAATCGTCCCCTTTCCGATCACTACCGTCCGAATAGTCCTCCGCGCGCCGCACATCCCGTCCAGGAAAAGGGCGCGTCCCAAATTGATCTCTTCGCAGGGTGTTGGGCAGTGTCGGCGGACAGGATTTGGAAGGCATCCCAGCCACGCGGCCATCGAGCCAAGGGCCAGTAAACCCCCCGGACCACGATTACCTCCAGTCTAGGCACTGAGGAGAGGTTGCACAGGAGCATCACTAGAGTATTCGTGCTCTGCTCCCACCAGCACGAGTGCACTATACACCACATCCTTCAAATCCGTCATCGTTGTGAGAAGATGCTCGAGGCAGAGCTACGCTTGCCAGACCTCTTAATCGATTGGACGTGGACAGCTGTCGACTCCTCGCCAGATTTGGACTTCTCACATGGATGGTAAGCGGTGTTCCATGCGCTTAAGGCATACGCTGCTCCGAGCACTTGGCGACAACGCCTATGAACGAGGGCGGCCGGCAGGTGTTGCCTTGGCTGAGTGGTTGTGCCATCACTGCTTGCCTGGTGCTAATCTGAACCGCCTCTAAGCAACGACGATATGATTGCGCCCTGGTGATGATGTGCATGTACCGGAGCGGGGTGGAAGGTGTTGTGACGAATACCACGGCAAGAGCGCACGATTCCAGGCCAGCATGTCGCCCCTTCCTCACGCCAAACGAAGGTCCCACAACAGACTCTGCAACGTCACCTCATCACCAGTCCAAAACACAACATCGACTCATCCGCCGTCACCTTCCACTCTGATTGTCTGACGCATCTCATCATCAGGAGGGGCCCTGTCACCATGGCAAATGCTATCGCCAAGCAGACAATCAGCTTCTCCGACTTATCGAGAGAGCTGAGGGACATGATCTATCTCGAGCTACCGACTAAAACAGCGCCGACCAAAATCGTACATAAATGGCATCTGGATCTGCGGGCCCGCGTTCGTGGGCTACCTATTGCACAGCTGCTGGTGGTCTGCAAGCTGTTCGCGCACGAGTACGAGGAGGCGACGATGAAGGAAGCTGTGCTCGAAGTGTGCGGTCATATCAAAGACCTTGAAGCAACGGAAGTTGTCAAATTCCAACTGCCAGTATGCGTTGCAAATTTGACTCAAGTCGAGCTCAATGTGATGATCGGACGGGAATATGACTCGGAAGACGTGTGCGATGGCCCAGGGCATCTCTGTTGCGGCATCGCCTACGATATCGGACATCAACTACCCTGGATGATTGCATTACTTTCACACATGCACCACAGCCGGCTGGCGCTCGTTATCAATCTGCACATCGAAGCGGCGTCACAGAAAGGAGGCCTGGACGCGCAACAGGCGCTCGTTAAAAGACTGAGCGAGCATGCTAGCGGCATCACAACAGTGTACGATGGCGCCGAGATCAACGTGGTCCTTCTCCGTGGTCTCCGTGGCAGTATGTCGGATGATTGGCGCTATTTCCAAGACAGAGAGGTTGCGGCGACTTGGAATCAATTGTCTGGATGGATTGTGAAAGTAGGGCAGAAGCATACTCCAGCGGCAGGGTAAGGATGCCACAGTGGTCCACTAAGGCCATATAAAATGGACGACAAGGCGTGGACTAGATCCGCGTGTCAGAAGCCACTAGGACCTTCAATTCGACAATGCTGTAAAGACTTTGCTCTACGCCTGTGATGCTACATAGCGCGTGCATGCTGTACCACTCAGAACGTGGTAGGTGAATGGACAGGCGCTAAAGCGACACTGCAATCAGCAGCAATCAGCAATTGTTGCTTGCACTCATTCGCCTCACCGCTGTACTTAAGACCGGATTCTCAGCACCGGATCGTATCCCCCATGCACAGCGCTCCATACCATTTCCAGTCACCGCTTGCTCCAAAGACTTCTCAAGTACGAGCCGCTCACTCGCGTGCGGATCATACTCAAAAGCCTGAAAGTGTCCATGGGTAGCGAGAGGATGCGGAGCATATGCTTTTTGCCAAGAGCCCCCTGGCGGATAATCTCCTGAATCCTGCGTAGGTCTTTGCCGCAACCGGTGTGTTCGGGGAAGACCACCTCAACCGCCCAATGCTTGACGTGATGCAGAAGCAGTCGTAGTGACAGGGTGGGTACTGAAGTGAAGCAACATGCCTCAAGTGCGACGTTTGTTGTTCACCCCAGCTCATTGAGTCTCCTTCACTTGCTGACCGATCACCTTTTCCCAAGCGCAAGCCTTACCCCGGAAGAGTTCCAGCTTCGGTTGGCGGCAGCTCGGCTTCATCCGCGAACAGTCCGTACTGCATACACCATGTGTCCTGCGCTGAGCTCTCGATGATTCTCACCTGAAGTGGTCAGTGCCAACGCCTTGAACGCTGCCAACGGCGCTTACAGGGCTGCCACAGTAAGAGCACAGACTGGGTTGCATCGGCCGCCCGCTTCCTGTGTCAGGATCGCTGTAGTTCGTATGCATGTTGCCGCTGATGGTGACGCTATCTTTCGGGCACAAGAACGCGTATGAGGCTATGCCGCCGGATCGCCGTTTGCACGATGAACAATGGCACATGAGGGTGTCGAGCTCATGGAGTGGCTTGCTGACGGAGACCTAGGGGATGGTCAGCTCAAGAACGTTGATGACCAAGGCCAGCAGCAGCTCACAGTCACTTTGCCGCAGAGGCATCTCCCGTTGGTGACCATTGTGAAATGTACAGAAAGTGCGATTCGGGGTAATAGGCAGCAGATGACAATGCCGCAGGGGAGAGACCTTGACTGACAGCCCCGGAGATCCCGCTGTAATGACTGCGATGAACTTACTTTACCCTCCGGGTACAGGTTCTTTGCTGTGCAAGTATCTTTCATTCTGGATTCCGCAATGATGACGTCAAATGTTATTCGTCCTCGGCGAAGGCCGGCCTAAAGGTAGACTGCTGCTCGTACCCGGCATATATACAACTCTTGGCCATCGTCGGCTTCCCAGCGCTCAAGCACCGCCCTGACATTGCCAAGACGACACGCAAGACCAGACCGCCATATTTCCTACCCTCCTCACCAATCTCCCGCATCATCTTGATTATGCATCGCCTTCTGCCTCGCCCGCAGCGCCTCAGCTAATCCACCCGCAATCCCACCACCTCCACCGTTCGGCGTAGCTGCTCCACTGCGTCCGCCGTCAGGCGTCTGGTTGCCAGAGTACCCACTATCTCTTGGCGTGTTACTGCCTGGAGCAGCAGGCGCTGGCTTCCTGCCCGCCGGCCTCTTCGCCGGAGGAGCAGGCGGCGTAGGTTTGCCGTTCGTCTTCGCCGCTGCTGGAGCTGGAGGTGGAGGAGGCCGTGATGCGGCCGCTGGCGGTGGAGGCGGTGGTACATGCTTGACTTCTTCCAGATACGCAGCGGGCGTCCATCCAGAAGCGGAGTTGTCTTGTCGGCGGCCAAGCCACCATCCTGCATATTGTCAGCCGGATCCTATCTAAGAGATGCATTACACAAGGCTTACCATTGCTCTCCTTCTGCGTGATGATCACGATCTCGCCCTTGTGCAAGCTTAGCTCCCCACTGGTCTGCCCCTGGAAATCGTACAGAGCCTTATACTCTGGGTCCTTCGGCGGAGCTGCGGCAGCAGGTGCTGGGGGCGGCGGTGGCGGCGGTGGCGGCGGTTGTCGACCAGCGGCGCTGGTATTCCTGGCGTGCCCATTCGCAAGAGCACTCACTGTTGCAGCTTGTGCAGGCTGAGCAGCTACCGGCTGTCGCTGAGCAGGCGTAGGTACGACCCTCTCATTCCGGATAGCATTCGTGCCGCTCTGTCCAGGCAGAGGCTGAGCCTGCGGTATAGGTCTTCTTTGAGCAGCTTGCTGTGACAGCTTGCCACCTGTGCTCTTTTTGAGCAGCTTGCCACTTGTGATCGCCTTGCCAGGCACACTCTTCCCCTTAGGCGTGGCTTTGCTAACACTGTTGCCGGGCTGGCCTTGACCGACGTGGATTTGACCGGATTTGTACATGTCATCCCGGCGCACTGTCTGATCCTTCACAGCCTTGACCTGCGCAACCTTCCCAGGCTTCTTGTTGTATGATATGGAGTCTGCGATTTGCAGCTGAACTGAGCCGCGCGTAACCTGCCGCAGCTGAGTGAAGAACTCGGTCTTGAAGATGCAGTTGAGTAGCGGATCCGGCTCTTGCGGGCTGCCGACACCGAGAGAGAACCAGTCGTCTGCCAAATTGCTGGTCGAGACGGATTTAATTGCGCCCACGGGAACAGTACGCTCGGAGGAGATGGTGAGCTGACCGTTAGCAAGTGCCTGCTTGATGATGTAGACAGCACGATTTGTCAAGACCAGGAAGCGTGGCTCGGGCTTCGAGCTGCGCCCAAATTTCGAGACCAGGATCTCGGCCCTGCAGGAGAAGTATGTCTTCTCCCCATTGCCGATGCCAGTGTTGCTGCGAATGAGCTCGCCAGTGCCGCCCCTATTGTCAATGCCGAGATAGTCACCAACGTAGCGCCTGTATCCGAGCAAGGAGAACCTTCGCCTCTCTTTTCGGCCTGCGAGCATCTTCGTGCCTTCGTCTCGTAGCACCAAGAAGGGCTCGCCGCCGCTCTTCTTCCGCCAGAACTTTTGTATGCGTGTTGCGCACTCAATACGATAGCGCAGATAGTTGCGCCAAGCTCGCTGGATCCTGATTGCCATGTTGTGCCAGTACCGGTCTCGCATGGTCTCGAGCGCGAACAGAGTCTCAGGAGTCTTGATGAAAGCCTTGGTAACACCCATCTGCCACTCTTCGCGCGGGATAGAGGTATCTTTGAGGATCTGCTGCACACCACTCTTGGCATCTCCAGTCCAGGTATATTCGCCAGCATACGAGCACTTCGGCGAAAGTAGGTAGAAGCGCTCAACGAACTTCTCGTATGTTTGTCGGTATGCAAAGCCAGCTCTTCGAATGCGGACGTTCTCTTGCAGACCAAGATATTTAATCTGATGCATTACATTGTGATCATTGTACTCGGTCGGGCTCTTGTTCTCGTTGGGCTTGATCGTTCTTATGTACGAGGGAGAGCATTTCATCAGCGTTGCAACCAGGTCGTTTGCAGAAGCCTTGATCTTATCGCCTGCCGTGGGGGGACGGCGCCTGTTGTCCTGGTCGACCTCATCCGGGAAGATGGTCTGCACAAATTGGTTGCTGCTATTTGCGACCAGGTTGAGAATGTCCTTGAGAAGCTGGTCCTTGTTCTTGTCGGTCATGCCTGCGACCTCGTAGTTCACATCACCAGCGTAATGCTTGATGACGAATTGCCCTTGTCGTGGCGCAAAGTTGGGGTTCCCAGATAGCGCGTTCAATCGCTGAACGAATGTCTGGTCTGCGGCTGCTGGGTCAGCATGCGCAGTTGCGCATGCATCGTTCAGCGCGGAGAACACCCCAGGCGGCCTCTTCTCCTCAATCAGCTCGCATACGACTTTGTTGTCGAAGTACTTGATCGGAGTCCACTGGATCTGTTCCCGCTCGTACTCCTCCTGCTCGGTCTTCAGTGTGAGTTGAATGAAGATCTGCTGTAGCTTCTCGTTGACGTAGTTGATGCAGAGCTGCTCGAAGCTATTCTTCTCAAAGATCTCGAACCCGTAAATATCCAGAATACCAATGCTGTGGGATGCCGTGCCACGAGCGCGCAACGACTGATTGACGCGCTGCACGATCCAGTCGAACATGTTAAAGTAGATGGCCTTGGCAAGTGCATCGCGTGTTGCGGTCGCTTGCGCAATGTTCATTGGGCTGTCGTAAACCGAACCTCTCCGGCCGCCGCGCGAAGTCTCGATGATGCGTGTAGTGAGCGCCTTGTTCACATGCGCTGGATCCACCTCCAGCAAGTACGCGACAAAGTCCACCACCGACTGGTCGGCTATCGAGGCATTGCCGTGATCATCCTCGATATATGATACGTTTCCGATCCACAAGATGCACGCAAGCATGCGGAATACATTGTCCTGTTCCGGCTGTGACATGCCAATGACCCGCATCGCATCCACAGTTTCCTTGAAGTCCGCCACGTCGTCAATTCCAGCTACGTCGTAACACTTGCTCTTGCTGGTGTATGTATATGTAGTCGGCTGCTGTACGCCAAAATTGGTCCTGTGCTCCTGGGAGGCCGCTTTCGTGAACTGGTAAAAGATGTGGAAGTTCCGCTCATCGCGAATCTGCCCTACGACTCTGCTCTTTTCCAACAAGTAATTCTGCACATTCGCGCCGATCGGCTCGCCTTGCTGGTTAAACTGAATCTCGAGGTACTTCCCAAAACGGGAAGAGTTGTTGTTTCGCAGAGTTTTGGCGTTACCGAAGCTCTCCAGGAGCGGGTTTGTTGCAAGCACCATGTCCTTGGTCTGCTGGATATTGCTATCGCGACCTCCAGACACATTTGCAATATACTGCATGATGCGCTTCGCCGCCTCTGTCTTCCCGGCACCAGACTCTCCGGAGATAATCACACATTGGTTCTCGTTGTAGGCCTTCATGTTGTAGTACGCGCTCTCTGCGATCGCAAACACATGCGGCGGCGCCTCGAGTCTGTTCTTCCCTCTATAGCTGTCCAGTACCTGGTCGGTATAGATGCCCAGATCCCTGAACGGATTGACAGACACCAGCACGTGGCCGATATAGGTGTAGATCTCGCCATTCTGGAATCGCTTCTTCAAGTTGTCGTTGATCGCCTCATTCGAGATCTTGCTGATCAGCGTCAAGTCTGACACTCCAACCTCCTTCTTCTTCGTAGTCTCATAGGCAGCCTTCCGGATCTGCGGCTGCCCTCCACCTCCACCGCCCGCTGCCCGACCTTGCGGTTGTGCTTGCGCCGCATCCTTCTTGCGGCCTGCTCGCTTCGTAACCGCCATTCTGTCCGCTTCTGCTCTAGAATATGCCCCACTACTGGGCGAGCAAATTCTGATGTTGCCAACCCGCGGCTCACTGACCTCAACTGCTCAGCAGTTATCAATGGCTGCTGCCCAACCACCCCTCGGCTCAGGCACGTATTCACTGGTGCGTGTCCACTTTGCGCAGAAGATGAAAGACTTCGCGCAAGAATTGTTCGCCAAGTGGGAGACGTGTACAGGTACAAAGAGGATATTGACTTCCACCCCACGATTGCGCTGCCTTCCGATGTGACGTGTTGGAGGCGGATCCGGAGACAAGCGCCCGCTGCCACAATTGCTCAGCCACTGCGTCAACGCGCAAGCACCCACGCAGCGCGAAACAATCTCTGTCAGGCACCGGTATTTCTCGCCACTTCGACCGAAGAAGGTGCAGAGATTTGCGGACTACCGAGTCTTGATGTCTAATGTCTCTGCAACGGTCATGGCGACCTGGACCAGCTCCTCATCCTTCCATCGCCTGACCCATGATCTGGATACCACAAGGTGCTCCTTCCTGCTCCTTCGGAAGGTCTGTAGGCATCGTCAGCGCAACACCTCCCTACCATCATACCGGCTGCCGATACTCACATGGCGGCTCGTATTTGACATCCCGCCGAAACTCGGCGTCCAACTGGTTGTCCGCCTTCAAGTACGGCAGAACGACAGCAGGATGCTGAGAAGAAGTCAGCGAATGGCTTCAGCCTAATCATCACGATTGCACTAACGTTCAACAGATTCGCAAGGACAGTATACATTGGCAGGCCATAGGCATCATGTGCTACGGCAGTCCCGCTGAACGCCGGTAGAAGCACTGCATCCAGCTTCTCGTTGACATAGACTTTCCATATAATCTCACGGGACTCGCTCCTCTTCGCCGACAGCTCCCAGGCATCGTCTAAGCTGGGTTGGTATCCCGTCAGTGCCGGCAGACTAGACTTGGCCAGCGAAGCGATGAATGGCTCTCCAGAGGACTTAATGTAATCCGCACCTGTCTTTGCGGGATCCAGCACGAAGGACTGCATAGCAGATCTCATCACTTTGTCGAAGATTCCCGTTGGAAACTTCCTGCTGAGGTCGATGATGCGGTGGCCAGCTGCTTCCAGGCCCTTGATGGCAGTCTTCATGGCGCGCAATACTGGCGGGTGTAACGGCCGCGTCTCGTCCTCGAGCAGCGGACCAAGCGTGAGTTTTGGCTTGCTTGCAGCCTGCAGTGCTGGAGTCCGCCACAGTACACCTAGAGCATCTGGATCATAATTCCATGCGTCGCGATCCAAAACAGCCTTCATGAAGTAATCAATGTCTCGGAGACTCCTCGCCAAGGGGCCGACAACAGCTCTGATGCCAAATGATCCGCGTCGACTACACGAGACCTGATTGGCGGCTGGCACGCGATGTTCACTTGGCTTCGATCCAAAAGTGCCGTTGACATATGCTGGGATCCGAATACTTCCTGCAATGTCCGTGCCAACACCGATTGGGCTGCCCCTGATGCCCAGCAACGCGCCTTCGCCACCACTCGACCCTCCAGCGCCAAGACAGAGTCGATTGGGATTCAGTGTCCGTCCGAAGACGTTGTTTTCCGAATCGCCAGTCATCATCGACTGCGGGATATTCGTTTTCACGTACAGCACCGCGCCAAGCTCCAGTAGGATCTCGACGAGCGACGAGTTGCTGTCTGCAACAGGACGATCGATGAAAGAGACCAGGCCAACCGTCCCGGCAACGCCCTTCACGTTGAAGCAGTCCTTGAGACTGATTGGCAATCCATGAAACGGGCCCATTGGCTTCCCATGCTCGGCCAGGTAAGCATCACACTCCTTCGCTCTTGCCATCGCTTGTTCAAAGAAAATCTCGGTGAGAAAGTTGATCAGTTGTTGAGCGATGGCCGCTCGTTTACAGAAGGCTGTCGTGACTTCAAGGGAGGCAAGTTCTCCCTTAGCCAGCTTCTCGATTAGAGCAACAGCGTCCCAGTTCCCCGTAATCTCAATCTCCTTGGAGCTAAGTATACCACACGTCGCCGGTACATCGAGCACATTGCGCATTGATTCCGGTCCAACGTCTTGAGTGAAGCCGGGCTTAAGACGCCATTCGGCTGGGATCTTCGCAGCTGCCGCTTGACGGTACTTCGAGGCGCGCACCTGCCATGGTTCTTGACCTCGATTGGATCTCATCGTCCGTGATACTGTTGACTTGCTGCGCTTTTTGTGTATGTTGGACGCGGCTATGCCACCTCGGTACTTATAGCACCTCGCTATGGGCCGGCAACAACTTCCCGCTTGGGCGAAGCGACTGAACTCTGACAGCTCTACAAGTCGACACCGGATCGCGGCAGTCGATGGCTCAGGTGACATTCACGATAAGGTCAATGTTGACGAAAATGAACGGTGTACTTCGGGAGAGGAGATTGTAGCTGCCCGTGAGATTGATAGTAGACTTGTACAAGGCTGCAGAAATCAACTGAAAGCGAGCCTGTACCCTGTGGCACAATGTTCATCCCGATAACAACCCTAACGCAAGCGGTACGAGTCACGGCCATGCTGTTAGGGCATCGAAACGGGCGAGCTCTTATTCAAAAGTGGGTAAATACGACCGGATGGCGCATTTGCTCGCCCGCACGACTCGTTGTCCATGTGGGGTGTCCTGTCGATCATACGCGCAGGGATGTGGTCTAAGTCACTTCTGTACCAGTCCTGTAGGCAGCAGAATGACTGCACGAGGAGAGGCAAACAGCGAGTCGAGAGAAACATCGAAGGCAAAGAAGCTTTTGCCGTCCTGTAGACTGGGCGCCTGCTTCGCCGGGCCTGCTATTACCTGTTTAACCCTATGCAATAACCATTCGCTCAGTATACGCTCAAGTCGCTATGCCAAACCAGAATAAACAGCGCTGCAAACGACATTTCCATCTGTCCCATCTTACAAGAGAACAGCGAAGCCACCGACCAGCATGCCGACGACGCCAAGCACGCCGAAGGTCTGACCGACATTCAGCGCCGCAACACGCATGCTGGCACCGCTCCCGTGAGTACTGCTCGTAGCAGCAGCATTCGAGCCACCAGTACTGCTCGCCCCGGCAAAGCCAGTGAAGATCTGTCCGCTCGTGGTGGTCGCCGACCCAGCACTGCCCGACGCAGTCTTCGACATGGTCGCCGTCAAAGTGCTGGTGTTCTGCCTGATGGGGCTCTGGGCGCCACAAGGGTGATTGTTCCGGCAATCACTCGAGCACTGGTTGTCTTGCCCGCAGTTCGACACGCATTGGTTGCCCCACTCTTGGCAGATGTAGAAGGGGAGTGTCTGGGTGTATTCGCTAATGTTCGGGCTGAGGCCGTTCGCGCACACGCAGGCGTAGGTGAGCAGATTGGGGTCACATTGGTTGGCGAGGGTGGTGGCGCTGTTGGCGGTTTGGAGGCAGATCAGGGGACATTGTGCTGGAAGTGTGTTAGGGGGAGGTTTCACGGAATGAGTCGATGCTGTATGTGTACCTGTTTGGCTGGTGCACCAGCTGTCCTTGGTGCTATTCGAGACAGAGTTCGGGTTGATTTGATACTGGGCGGAGACGGTTGAGAGGAAGAGGGAGGCAGCAACGGAGACGGCGGCGAAGGACTTCATGTTGGCGATATTGGCGATCGAAACTATACTCGTGCAGGTCGCGAATGTACTAGCTGTTCATCAGCTCCTGTGTCCTCGTCCTGTAGCGGCATGCCGAGTCCATGCCGGTCAGCTCTTACCTGAGTGATGATACCTGTGCAGCAGACACTTTCCGTACTGTTTAGCGACTGCCTTCCTACTCGAGCCCCAACGCAAACGTCCCGAGCAAGCGAGTGAGCTCAACGTTCGATGGGGGTGTTACCACGGAGAAGCTTGGGGGTTGGAGAGTATATCACGCCTTGGGCCAGACGGGCTTTATACGAGCAGCTGGGGCGACCGTTGAGGGCTATCAATTCTCGACACGCCCCCGGACTCCTCCATCCGTGCTGTATCCCGCCGAGGAGAGAGCTATGGCCGCCAGCCGCGCCGATAAAGCGAAGGCCGCAGCGCTTGCACACGGCCACCCGCCACAGGTCCCTTCGGCATCTGGCGGCCGTGTGCTGGTTTACAGGATACATGTACGGGAGCTACGCGCCATCCGGGTCTAGTCCAGGCGGACGGGTGGGGAGCATGCTCGCACACACGCCCAGAATAAATATCATGTTTAGCCTCAGTACGACTCGCATCCAAATCTGCAGGGCCTAGTATGTCGCGCATCCCAAAGCAATCTGGCTGCCGGCACGCCGGGCGCACCATCTCTG
The DNA here is from genome assembly GCA_019670975.1 of Acidiella bohemica. Lineage (NCBI taxonomy): Eukaryota > Fungi > Ascomycota > Dothideomycetes > Mycosphaerellales > Teratosphaeriaceae > Acidiella > Acidiella bohemica. The sequence goes on from JAGUCJ010000013.1 coordinate 692,211, forward strand.
CGGCCCGCCCCAAAGCTTCCCAGATTCGCGCAAGACAGCGGGACCTGGGATCACCATCTCACCACAGCTTCACCTTTGTGTTTTGTCGGCGGCCAGACGCGCGTTTGCCGTTGCATTTCACTCTGCATGATCCTCCGGGGGCGCATTGGCCATAGCTTCGTGTGGTCGTGACCCGCGGGCAGCAGCACATCACCCCGCGCGAGTGATTGGACTGAGCGGGTCGAAAAGCCCAGCGTTGATGCATGGAAGAATCGCCACCCAGCCGTTCGGAGGACGCCAGCCCTCCCGAGAGCCCGACGAGTGATGATAACCATTCCTTCACGACCGCCTTAGACGACCGAGGCCATGACGACCCCAGCAATGGCACGCCTCGAGTAGCAGAAGCGCCGCCGTTCTGGACCAGACAGGGACGCCGCATATCCACGGTCAGCTCCCATTCCATCAACCAGCAACGCGCGCATGCCATCCTTCTCGAGGACCATTCCGAGGAAAGCGATGTAGCCTCGCAAGGCTGCTGGGCGAAGTCGGTCACCATCGATGATTACACCGTCGTCGCCGGCCCCACCGGAATTGGCGCGTACATTGTCTGGCATCTTACAGTGAAGACGCTGAAAGGTGGCAATCTCGAGATACGTAAGCGGTATTCGGAATTTGATCAGCTGCGGACCAATCTCTTGATGGCCTTTCCGAACGCAGCTGCGATGATACCGCCTCTTCCTCGCAAAAGCTTGGTCAGCCGCTTTCGACCAAGGTTTCTGGAGCAGCGCAAAGCTGGGCTGGGAGAGTTCATGAATTGCATCCTGCTCAACCCGGAATTTGCGGCGAGTCCGGTGTTGAAGGACTTCATATTTGGGTGAAGAGCACAAGGAGGCGAGTTGCACTCCCATATATGTGTGTGGCTGAGAGAATCCACTTGTGGAGTCCTTCGAAATGCCATGAGCAGGCGGCATATTGCCGGACGTTGCGAGCGAATCACTACTTCGAGGCTGTTCACCAGGAAGCGAGGGGTCCACCCTCGTTTCTTCCTCATTGCAACTTTGAGGTCCTCCTGGGCACTACTCATGGGAGGATCCACTTCTAAAGAAAGGAGCCAGAATCTTAAGCTTTCACCTCACTTCGAAGCTCCTCGATCTTTTACACCCATCAGCATCCGCGAAGACCGGCAAGAAAGAGGTCAGTTCTCCTACATATATGAACACAATGCACGCCATGGCGGACAGCGCCACTGGCGAGACAGCCACCGTGGCCACAACCAAGTACATCCTCGGTTTCTTCGGCCTGCCGCGCGGGCTCCGTGACTTAATCTACGAGTTTCCACTCCACTCGCGATCCGATTGTCATATTCGTTGAAAGCGGCAGCTTATAGAGTCAATTTACTCAACGCTCCGACGACAGACGATCTCGTTCTGAATCGCCAATTCTATCAGAAGGTGGGGTAAAAGGCCTCCGAGATCACAGGAATGGTAATCAAGGACTTGATGGGAGACCCCCGAAAAGAGGACGACAACTTTCGCCTGCTTGTCCGGCTGAGCTCCATCAGCACCGTCCAATTGAAATTGAGGATCGTCCAAACTCCCGGCAACCCTGATCGTATCTCCGGGAAATTCGTCGACCTCTTGCACCGTGCCCGGGGCTACCGGCCGCCGTTTTCCAATTTCGCTCGAGTCAAACGCTGCTGAGTAAGCGTGTTTTCCATAACAATGAGTGGTCGCACTTCGCTGGCGGAGGTCTGCGTCCGGTTTGGTGGCCTCACAAGCACAAGTCTGGTCTGGATGCTCACGTTTCCGGCTAAGCGCAACAGCACCGAGCAGCGGAACTGCCTGTACGAAGCGGAGGCGATGCTGATGAGGACGTGGATCTGCGACGGTATCGGGAGATAAAAGTGAGTACTTCGGTTCAAGCCGAAGGTCAGGCTGACATATCTCGGCAACTTCGGAGAATCATGCGCCTGCGGAAGGTGGCTGAGGGGATGGGCACAATCACACAGAACCGCGGCAGCCGATGCTTCATGAAAAGAGTTTTGCACAGACTCGTGATACACAGCGGTGTTACTTTCCAGCGAGACCCGGACAACATTATTTAATGCCAGAAGCTCGTGAGGAAGAGGCGTCAAAGTCTCTGCGCTGAGGCTGCGGACGAGGGTTGGGTGGGACCGTTGTTCCTTCCCTCACACGTACGCTACGCTAAGACCCTGCATAAGCGTCTTGTACAATTTCTTGCTATGCAGCACTCGATTCGCAGACCCCACCTCTGGTTTATGGCCTTTCGAGTTGCCCGTCTACATCACGTCTTCTTGACCCGTCACCGACACCCAAGAATGTTCAAGCAGCCATCAAGGACTCAATGACTTAGGCATCGCAGCGGTCGATGTACCCTTTGCTTACACATCTGCAGAGCAACGACCGGCAATGTGATACAGATGGGAAGTCGCACACTGCGCAGATGGGTCTTCTAATTGTTGGCAAGGTACGAGGCTGAATGTCGATGCCAGAATTGGCGCTGGCATCAACTACCAAACGACTTCTTCTCAACCGCCACATCCACAATACGCTTCCCACTGATGATGTTCGTCGTCGCAATTAACAACTTCCTGCCCGTGGCAGCCTCGACCTGCGAGCTCACGAACCTAAGCGCAGCGATTTCCGCAAAGGTCACTCCGCCTAGGAAGAACACAATACTAGTCTTAGGCCCTTCCTTGTTACCCCTGAGCGTTTTCCTAGCGTTGCTCGCATCGACATCGCTGCCTTTCTGCACCACATCCACTGTTGCCCCCTTGATGCGGGAGAGCACGTCTTCGAAACCTCGCCATCCAGCACCGCCCTGCGATGGAGTCGATGCGGCTGCTGCGCCTGGTCGGGGCGGATTTATGAGATTTTGTAGGTAGGTCTTCTGCAATACTGCCTGGACCAGGCGCACGCTCAGTGGTGCATAGCCTGAGAAGACGTATGCGATGTCGGTCGGATCGGCTTCCTCCACCTCGTCAATCCATAGCTGCAGACCGTTACGGACAGAGTTCCAATCGGTGGCAGTCTGGCCTGCAGAACCGGAAATTGGATTGAGATAGCCTTTGTGGATTTCACGCAGGACGAGTAGACCCATCTTCTCCAGATTGGCAAGGGTCAGCATGTGCTGATACCCATATGCTTGAAGGATCATGCGCTTGAAGTGCTCAAGCTCCCGCTGCCTGATGCCGTTGCTCAAGCAGCTTTCCAGACACAATAGCCGCAATACTGTCTCGGGTGGCGTGCCTCTGGCGATGAGCTCCTCAATGTTCTCATGCACCGTGCTGCCCTCGCTACCAATCAGCAAATTCTGCTCTACTTCCAGTATGCGCCTAAAGGTTTCAGACTTCGTATACTTCGTAATCTCCTCGGCCAGGCTGGTGTGAAGCTTCAAGCTTGCCTGCTCGGCTTGATACGTCGGAAGTTTTTGTACAAAAGACTTCAGGTCCGAGATGGACTGCTCACCCTTGTGGATTATCTGCTGATCGGACTGCAGTCGCCTCGCAGACTTGTTGAGCAGTGGCCCAATTGTGGCAAAATTGGCATCCCTGATCTCTGGGAAGAGCTTGTCTGAACTGTCTAGTGGGATTCTGCGCTTCGTTGCAGCAGATGGTGCCGTTGAGCCATCATGCTGCTGCTGGCTAGCAGCACCGACTATGGAAGTGTCGACTTCGGTCTGGTTGTTGCTTACGCCAAAGACTTCGTCGAGCAGACCTTGGTAAGTAAGCTGAGTCGCCAGGGTAGTTGGGAAGTCTACCTCTCGGTCGACAATGATGAGGCATTCGACTACTGCGCTCGGTGTCAAGCCAAAAGATGTGAGGTAGGTGTTGCTCGGATCTGATGAAGCATTGACGTCCTCTTCGCTTCGCATCCGCTGGAGCTGCTCGGCCAGCTTCTTAGCGTTATCGCCCTTACCCAAGATCCGAGGGAACAATCCATGCTGTTTCTGCAGACGCATGAGCGCTTGTGCAGCAGCAAAGATCGGCGTTGGGTCTTTGCGCAAGCAGACATCGCTGAAGGCTTGCTCAAGCTCGAGTGACAACAGGTCCTTATCCAGGGGCACAAAGTGCAGATCGAACTCCGTTACGTTTGCCTCGCCTAAGACGCCATGCTCCTCAAGGAGCAAATTGCTGACTAGGGTGCGACGCGGGACCCAGATGACTGTGAAGTCATGTTCAATCTTGCTCTCGCTTCGGACAAGGCGTATCTGCTCTACAGAAGTCAGAAAGGCTTCGAGCTCTGTTGGCGAATAAGTCTTTGCAAAATGTGAGCGCAGACTGATCGCTGCCGGTATTTCATGGAAGACGATGCCAGGCTATGAGGTGCGCTGTGACAACGGTTGCTTTGGGGATCAAGACTGAATACAAAGAGTGGGTGGATACTGCTGAGTACTCTACTGAATGATCCCCGGTCTATAGCCGAGCAAATCTCGGCAACATAATTCGGGCTCAGTGGCGGCGGGAGAACAATCAACATACCGGCTACGGTTCGAATGGTCTTTGCATTCTCGCCACGGACGAGGAAGATGATGCTTCGCTGGGTGGAATCGACATTGTGATTCTCAAGCAAGAACAGCTTGTCAACTCCATACTCCTGAAGAGTGCTGAGCTTGACAAAGAGGCCAACTGTGCCGGCAAGAGACCGTTCTATGACCAGGTTCTTCTTGCCTCGAACCTACTCGGCCGTCAGAAGTGGTTTAGAGGGTGTCGCGCAGTACTTACGGCCTCTAGGAGCTGTAGCAGATCTCTTCGCGCCTTGTCGGTGAGTTGCTGAGTGTCTATGGCCTTGCCGGTCGGATGCGCAGCCATCACATTGTCGAGGGTCTGAGATGTATGTTGGTCAAATCGCAGGCGGGTCTGAGCGATCGTTGTATTCATGACTCGCGTACACAAAGTGACGCACCTGGACTTTTGACCACTGACGTGGTGAGTCAAGCATTCGCAGAGCAACCATTGGACTTTTTCTCCATTCTAGACACCAGTCATTGCATGAAGCGTCTTCTCCCCTTCCTCGCATATTCCTCCCGTTCCTTTCGATCTCTTCCACTTGCACCCGCATCTTTCTGCAGTACCATGAGCAAAGTGCAAGTCAAAACGCCGAAAGGCACACAAGACTGGGACGGGGTAGATATCTTGATTCGGGACAGAATCTTCGACAAGATTAAGGACGTCTTCAAGCGCCACAATGCCGAGGCATTAGATACGCCGGTGTTCGAGCTGAAGGAGGTGTTGACGGGAAAGTATGGCGAGGACAGCAAGCTCATCTATGATCTGGCCGACCAGGGCGGCGAGCTTTCGTCACTGCGATACGACCTGACCGTACCGTTCGCTCGATATCTTGCACAGAATGGCTTGAAGGAGAAGAGGCGGTACCAAATCTCCAAGGTTTACCGAAGAGATCAACCTGCAATGACCAAGGGACGGAAACGCGAGTTTTACCAATGCGATTTCGATATAGCGGGCGGTAACAGCGATTCGATGCTTCCGGATGCGAGGATATTACGGATCACGTGCGAGATCTTCAATTCCTTAGGCTGGAAAGACAACTACACAATCAAGATCAACAATCGCAAGATTCTAGACGGACTATTCCAGGTCTGCGGCGTGCCGGAGCAGAAGATCAGGACGATCTCAAGTGCGGTGGACAAGCTGGACAAATCGCCATGGACCGAGGTGAGGCGGGAGATGACAGAGGAGAAAGGGCTGGACGGCGAAGTGGCAGATCGGATTGGAGAGTACGTGGTGCTGAAGGGTGGGAGAGATCTCCTAGAGAAGCTGCAGAAGGACGAGAAGTTGTCCAAGAACGAGTCGGCAAAGGCTGGGCTGGAGGACATGGAGAAGCTTTTTGGGTTCTTGAAAGCTTTCAAGGTGCTGGATCGGGTGTCATTCGATATGTCGCTTGCGCGTGGGCTGGATTACTATACTGGCGTTATCTACGAGGTTGTAACAGAAGGCAGTGCGCCACCAGCCACCAGTGGAGATGCGAAGCAAAAGAAGCCCAAAAAGAAGTCGGCAGACGCAGATGAGGACCGTTCAGACGACCCGACAGTCGGCGTGGGATCCGTTGCTGCGGGAGGTCGCTACGACGGTCTGGTTTCCATGTTCTCTGGCAAGCAACAAATCCCCTGTGTCGGCATCTCCTTCGGCGTAGACCGCATCTTCAGCATCATCAAGCAGCGATTAGGGGACATGAACCAAGTTCGGAAGTCTGAGATTGACGTCTATGTCATGGTATTTGGCAGCAATGGCTTGCTCGATGAGCGGATCGATGTCGCCACCCGGTTATGGGATGCCGGAATTAGCGCAGACTTCATGGAGAAGGCGAAACCGAAGGTGCCCCAGCAATTCAAGAAGATCGATGAGGCAGATATCCCGTTCAGTGTGATTCTGGGCGAGGATGAGTTCAAGCAGGGCAAATGCAAGATCAAACGGAACGGATTGCCAGAGGGCCATGCAGAGAAGGAGGGTGTTTTGATTGATCTAGAGAAAATGGAGGAAGAGGTCAAGTTGAGGCTGGATGAGTACCATGCCGAAAGGAAGCTCCAGGGTCTTTTCATTTGAAGGGGCTGCGATTAGTGATTCACTCACAGGGGCTGAGAACGGGCGCCGAAGCGTCACGATAGGTAGCGGATACCGGAGGTGCTAAGCCCCAGCGCCAGGCAAACGCAAAAGCACACCATCAGCGGAGCATCAAACCGTAGGAGCTGGATCGAGCACGCCGTCAAAGTCGAAGACAGCCGCTCTCACGAATGCAGTCTTTCGCATGATCTCAGAACGACAGGACGAGGCTCACAGTGCAGCCAGCGTGCCTTGCAAGACCCGCACAGCACTGTAGAATTTTTGCACGAGGGAGGTGCGAGAACAGCGGCTTCAAGCCATTCTTCCGCGTGAGACAATTATTCTGCGAATGCCATCTCGAACTTATGTGTGCTCGTGACTTCTTCGCTCTTTCCTAGGGTGTCGTCGCTCTTGGTGCCTGAGGCGTCAAATCGATGTCTCAGGCAGCTTCGAGACCTTGTCGAGTCCTGAGCGCTGCCTGTTTGACCCGAACCGGCTCGGGCGGAACACACAAACCTCATGCGCTCTCACTTCATCTCGTCGCTGAGCCCCGTTCTTCAGACAAACGTCTTGTGTTACATGATCAGGCTCTTGTCGCGCGGCAGTATCTCCTTTTCCACGTGGACTTGGCTCCAGTGAGCAGGAGCAACGCTGGCCTTATAAGGAGTCTTACAGCAGTACGGCAAGCGGATCTGGGAACTTAACCACTTACGAATTACTTGCACGAGGCAGCGATCAGACATGCTCATTGCCGCCTTGCGAAATGAACCGAGCTCTCTACCTGACTTCTGCTGCCCGTAAAAGAGCGGCGGTGGCTGCAAATCAACGACAATGATGGGGCTCTTGGATTGACCGACGAGCCGCTTATACACACTCATGAATGTACCGGGTTGAGTTCTGCACCATCCTTTCCAGCATTCTTCGCAGCGGTCCGCCTTCAAAATGGCGGCTTACGGTGCTTTCCCTTGGTGCCTTGTCCCCCTGCTCGTGGGATTATTTGGATAAAAGTCGCCAACTCTGACATTACGATACTAAGAGGACTGACATGGGTGTGCAACTCTTGCAGTCGCAGCTCGAGGCGGTGTCTGCTGTGACGTTTTAATCAGCTACGTCTCCATCTCAAGTGGATTGTGTTTCAAGCTCACTGCCATGGGCGCATCTATCACACACGGTTATTCTAGTTCAGACGGCGACGGTTGCAAAGGCGAGCTCAAGTCATTACTCCAGCAAAACGGCACAAAAGTCGAGGTGATCGGCACCAAGGAGTCTGGCGAGATGAAGGAAAGACAATCATGATGGAGCATATTGTGGAGTCACCATTGCAGACTACGATAACAATACCAGGCATTTCGGCATCTACGCGATGGGTCCTAACGTGTTCGCCCTTCTGATCGGTACTAATGACTGCTGGTGTCGTAAGGACAACCAGACTGGCAAAGACGTTGCCAACCACTTTGGGACGCTTCTCGACTTCATCCATGAGCAAGCTCCAAATCGCTGCTTCTCGCCGCGGAGCTAATTGCCAATACCAACGAGTGGGCCGATTTGTGCACTCGAGACTTCATCCAATACGACCCCCAAACCTCGTCAAAGCGAAAATGGATGCTGGTCAGCAGAAACGCATCCTACCCATGCATGTTGTGGTGCCTCGCGATGAGATGTCGGAGGATGGCACATCCTACAGACCAGCGCTACTCGCTCATGGCGCATTGGTGGTATGAGGCGGCGCGTAATGCAACCTCGGAGTTGTTTACATCTAAGGTAGAGACAGTGGAGGATGGATCACAGAAGACTAAAGATAGTGCAGCGACGACAATGATGTCGAGTCTTCTGCCGATGCTTGCTGCTGTGGTGGCGAATTTCGCTCTTCTTCGATAGCATTCAGAATGCATAGCGACGGCGCGATGGAAGCATGTGCGAGTGACCATAGAGCTTGCATAGATTTGGTCGCCCATGGGTATATTTCAAGAAGGCAAATGTCCCTTGGCCGTGTCCACTTCACCCATGACCTTCCTTGATCACTGTCGCGTGGGCGCTAGCCGCTTTTGGCAATCGAACTTCACTTCCTGTTCTACTTGACATCGCCACCTCCGTGACAATACATCGATACTCGCAAGAATTCGAAATACGATTGTCAGCATGCCTGCTGGAGACGATCAGCTACTCGCAAGACTCAATGCGTTGAAGCCAAGCTCTGTGGAGTTGTCTACAGACCCCAAAGCTTCTCTTGACATCGAACCGAACCTTCCGCAGACGGTCGAGGACAAGCTTGCCGATCGACTCAAAGCGCTTCGCTCTGGCGTTTCCCGTACTGATACTGCTCGGGATGTGACCGTCAACTTGGACAGAGGCGACACTTTCACAGCCCAAGTCGAGAAAGAAGTTGCCACCGAGCACGATCCTATCCGTGACTGGCAACAGACTGGAAACGATGATCAGACTTTGGAACAGATACTTGCCGAGCTAGGCCCTGATTACCAATGTAAACTGTACCCGGATGACCCGAAGCACATAGCTTCGTTGGTGAAGGAGGCTAAGGATGCGTTGCTTGTGGATCCTGAAGCGGAGACAGCCGTCGGCGATCGTGATGGTTCTGGAGCGCAGACAGAGTGGAGCGATCCGGGTTCAATTGCCGAGGGCGACAAGGCGCGTAAAACAGAAGACCAACAAGATGAAGAGGAGGCAGACGATTACGTCAAGCGAGTGCTCGCAGAAATAGACATGGAAAAGAAGTTCGGACCTTCAGAAGCCGAGGAAGCATCTGCACCAGCCTCTCCAGAGGAGCAAAACACCACATCGTCATATCCCGGCCTCCCGTCCACGCCATCGAATTTGCCGCCCCCTCCTAACTCCACCAAGCCCCCAACCTACGAGGATAGCGAGCTCGAAGCCCGCTTGTCCCAGCTCGGTCTTGGTGGCCTCAACCTACCGTCAACACCTTCAGCACCTCCATCAGCGAAACCCAAGGTCACCGCCGACATCAAGTCGAAGTCAAACGTGCAAAAGTACACGGACGAAGACATCGATTCCTGGTGCTGTATCTGTAACGAAGATGGCGAAGTGAGATGTTTGGGCTGCGACAATGATATTTACTGTCAGCAGTGTTGGACGGAAGGGCATGGGAATGGACCGGGGCAGGAGAAGGGACACCGGGCTGTTCAACTCATTCGCAAGCGTGGTAGGAGCTTGGTCGGCGCTGCGTAAAGTGACCACAATGGCCACGCCGACGGGACTTGCGGGACCCGGGCTTGACAAGTGCAAGGCTGGTCGTGAGGGCTTGCAAAATGGTGATGCTTGCCAGAAAACAAAGACAGCTCACCTTCACTGCTACCTGCCTTCTAGCCGTGTCTGTCAAAAAGGACGGGATTAATAGATCACCCTGACTGTTAAAGTGGCGATGTTGTTCGAGAAGCAAGCATGGTAAAGGACACACGTGTTCCAAACAGAGCTCTGCGCCACCTGGAAGCGCAAATAGCTATTCTGCGCAACAACAAGCGCTTAAGACGTCTACAACGCTGCAATAGCCGAACACGAACGCCGCCTGGCCGCCGTGGCAGAAGACATCCCCTGCGAGAACAAGCAAGCCTTCTGCGAGCTCGCCCTGCACCACATCTGGCGCAACACAGTGTGGCGCCAGCTTCCTGTGACGCTCGAAGCTGCTGAGTTGCACTCGCCCGAGTCCGCTGAGACGTTCATGGGACAGTATGAAGATACCATCTGATCGAGAACGTGTGAGAAGCGTGCGGACCTACAAGAATACAAGAGGTGCCAGCTGTAGGACAATTTGCAATTGCATTTCAGACATCTGCAGCGGTTGCCTGCTAAGCATTGGGAGGCGGAGCTGTCGGAGAAGGTGCACCAGAAGGCGGAGAGCAGTGTTGATGATCAGGAGCTGAGGCGGGTCGACGGGGCTGCTCGGAGGACTGCGGAAGCGGAAGGAGATGCTGAGGTCGGTGCGCAGCTAGCAGCTTCGCTTCTGGCACCGACTCTTTCTGCAGATCAGAAGCCTCCGGCGTTCACCAGCCCAAGTTGCTGCAGAAAGTATCGTCGAGGAGTCGCCGGATGTGCCAAAGGAAATTGCAGAAAGCGATGAAACTGCCGTGCCGAGTTTGGTGCGGTCTGGTTCATTGCAACAGGTGGACGTTGACGCTACCGTTCATGCTATCCCAGAAGGATGGTGCGTTTTGGAGATTTCGATGAAGAGTACGCCAATGCGGACGAAGAAAGCGGCGAGCAATCTGAAGGTGGCGGATCGGACGATGGTAGCCAGCCATCGGTGGCTGCAACGCACAGTGTCGCTTCAGCTTCTTAAGAGTGTGCTGTGCCTGGCAGCGACTGCGACAGGTTTGAGTTGACTAAGCAGGCGATGAAGGCGTATCAAGAGGCCGAGCATAATGTGCAAGGGTCGCCGGTCGCCAGACGTGTGAGAGCATAGGTTCAGCTGCAGCGTATTTTAGACATTGCGGCATATGCACGCTTGCTGATGTCTCATCTGCTGAAGAATCGCGAAACCAAAGCTCCTCCCACGTTCCGTGCTAATGATGCCGAGTACAGCCCACTGCCCATGAGCCCGCTCGCTTGACTGAATTTGTCGCATCGTGAAAAAGCCAGCGTATTCGTGATGGTAAGCACCAGCGCAATGACTGCCTCCGTGTCAGCCTCTCTTTCCCCCATGCTCCTTACCTAGGGTTCGAGTACTCACCAACAAGTGTCAACCAGATGAACTCAAACCGCACCACCGCCACTATCGCCAACGCCAACCAGAGTGCTGGTTGCGCATACAGCGCCAACCAGAAAAAGCGCTTATCCGTTGCATTCACCAGTTTGCCGCCGGGCTCATTGGCTTGCGGCGCAGACTCAAATACCCAGTGACTTTCACCTGAGCTGCCGTTGACTTCGTTCCACCACCTGAGGCCGACAAGGCGGCGGCCAGCGATGTTTTTCAGATAATAGAAGTCGGCGGCCAGTAGCAGAATGGTGATGATGAAGATGAGGACGAAGTTGGAGGTGAAGAGGAGGCCGAGGAGGTAGACGAGGAGAGAAGCTGTAGACTTGTCAGTATGGGAGAGCGTGGGTGGGCTATGGGTGTAAGATACCAGCTCGGAATGCGAGGAAGGTGACCAGGGTGATGGGGTGGGCGCTGAGGCGCCAGTTGAGGGCGCCAGGGCTAGGGTTGTTGATGTCTGCCATGGTCGCAGACGAGAATCGCCGCTGGCAACCAATAGTCCGGTATGTTGTGTGGTATTTGAGCAAGATGGCCGGCTGTTAAATCGGTGAGGCAGCCAAATACCTTGAACCTCAAAGCACATGTCAATCCCAATGGAGAAAGGGCCCGTTACGCGGTGCCGCTCATTTTGGCAGGCATAATGCTCTGTGACAAATGTTATTGTGCAGCTGCGGCCCAGCCTTCTCCGCAACCATGAGTGCGGAGATGCACCTGGCTATTCCCGGGAGACGTCAATGCTGGTGAATTCTGTCCGTCCTTCTCTCGAGAACATGTAAACAGGTCTGGGAGACACAATTGTCCGTATAGCGGAGTAACAAGTATTGCGAGCCCAGGGAAGGAGTCAAGCTCTCCCTCAGTGCCCACATCGCCACCATGGCTGCGAAACAGGTGATCCGCCGGGCACAATTATATGGTATGTAGCGAGGAAAGGGAGCACGAACTAGCCCAACTTGCTGTCCGAAACAAAAGCTGATCGCTTCTCCAGTGCCCGGTTCCTCGATGCGCTTCCTGGAGAAATCGCGTGGATTTCAAAACCTCGACTCCGTTGCTTACGACCTGGAAGACTCCGTGACACCAACCAAGAAACCCGAGGGGCGCCGTAACATCTTGGAGGTCCTCAACAAAGACCGCGTTCCAGGCATTCGCGAACAAGCCGTCCGCATCAACTCCGTCGGCTCTGGCTTCGCCCTTGACGACTTGACCGAAATCTTGAAGGGAAAGAATCTCGACACCATCGTCGTCCCCAAAGTCGATGCGGCGAGCGATCTACATTTCGTCACCGATGTCTTGCGACAAAAGTTGCCGGAAAGGCACGCGGAAGGGAGTAAAAATCCCATCCAAATCATTGCCCTCGTCGAAAGCGCACGCTCCGTCATGGATCTGGCATCTATCTGTAAAGCCTCGCCTTATCTCTCCGGCCTGACCTTCGCGGCTGAGGACTTCGCACTCGACCTCAGCATCACCCGTACGCCCTCCTTGAACGAGTTCACGTACGCCCGTAGCGCCATCGTCACAGCAGCAAGGGCACACAATCTGCCCTCCACCTTGGACCTCGTCTCTACTACATTCCGTGGCGAAGCAGGCGTAAGATCCCTCCGAGACGAAAGCGAGAATGGAAAACGTTTCGGTTTCAACGGGAAACAGTGCATCCACCCGGATCAAGTTCCCGTCGTTCAAGAAGTCTTCTCTCCAAGTCCAGAGGAAGCGGAGTGGGCTGTCCGGGTCGTGATCGCGGATGCTAAAGCCGACGAGCAGGGTCGCGGTGCGTGGACGTTGGATGGAAAGATGATTGACGTTCCAGTGGTGGGAAAGGCAAAGGCGATAGTGGCCAAGGCTGAGCTGTGTGGCATGGATGTCAAAGGCCTGCAGGAGAAGTGGAAGAGTCAGGAGCCGGAGTAGCATAGTCGGGAAACTGACATATCTAGATCATCGTGTACACGAGCATACTGCAAACTGAGACTGACGGCGCTTGAACTTTATGATTGTTTTGAAGTTTACGTGATGATAATCATGTATGTAAAGTACTTCGTCTCTGGGTATAGAACTCCGCCCATCATTGCTTTCGCCCACCAGCACGCCCTGTACCACCATGTCAACCCACCCAACTACCCACTTCATAATTTCCTCGAAGAGCCGCGTCAAGATCGATTTCTTCGCATATGGAAAGATGGTCTAAAGGTCCGCACGCTCCTCAGGTAACGTCGGTTGCGACTGATTGCTGAAACGAACCACTCCTATGTCTCAGTATCGATTAGTAAAGGCTCTTTCGTGAAGTGCCCTGCTTCGAGCTCCCGACAATCGTGTCATGTCGACGGTCGATTGGCGCGAACAAATCGCACGACTCTGTTGAAGATCAGTGCGCTGTACCCTAAAGATATATCATGCCTGTAGCCCATGTCGCCGGAAGCGCGACTGCAGCCGCTAGTCTTACACGACAACTCAGTAGTTACTGCAATGTCCGAGCAATGGTAGTACTGTCTGATGATGTCAAAAGATTGTATAAATTGCCTATCCCCAGCGCCGCGCTGTGATCGTTCTCATGCATGACAGTGCTGAAGCGACGAAGGAGCGCCGAGAGATGAAAGACGGGAAGGTGCAAGTGCCGTTTGAAGAGAATAGGCTGTTATAGACTAATGCGTAGGATAGCTTCATAGCGACTCCAGCTCTGTCGCATTTGTCGTAGTGCTGCCAGCGTGGAGGCAGGTCGGCGCTGCCTACGCTTCAGTACCCGCGATCTCTTCGCACAATGTTAAGTAGCTTTTCGCCCTTCTCCCTGCGTTGCAGATTCTGTTCGAACAGTTGGAACGAGCGTTCGGTGTAGGATACGCCAGCTCCACTGACGTGAGGCGTGACTATGACATTAGGCATGTCCCACAGCTCGCTGTCCTCTGGTAAGGGCTCCGGATCTGTTACGTCCAGGGCCGCGGATTCCAGCGTCCCATCCTTCAGCGCTTTAACAAGCGCAGGCTGGTCGATAATTGGTCCTCTGGCGATGTTCTGAAGGTGTACGGGTCGTTTGCCATTGTGTGTGAGCACATCGAGTTCCTCCGTCGAGATGAAATGCCTCGTCTGATCCGTCAATGGTACCGAGACGACCAGCCAGTCGATGTCTTGCTTCAAGAAGTGGTGTAGCTTCTCCCTCTCCAATCCCGAGTACCACTCCGAAGGGATCTCTCCATCCGGATCTCCAGTGCCTGGCACAATGAATCCGGTGTCCTTCTTCTTCTCCGGTGTATCCTTTGACGTAGCCGTATACGCAATCACTCCGGCTCCCATCGCCTTCGCAACCCTGGCCACTTGCCTCCCGATGCTCCCGTACCCCAAAACGCCTAGCCGCCGGCCTACCCAATCCCTCACGTCGTGTTGCTCGCCTCCGAATTTGCCCCACTTGTGCTCCTTCTGCAGATCGTGGAGTATGTTGTATCTGTGACTCCTCACCAGAGCAGACATAATGCACCACTCAGCAATCTGAGGGCCATGGATGCCGGAGCTTGTGCTGATCAAGACATCGCTATCGGTATAGATCGGATTCTTCTGGATCTGATTGCTGCCTGCCGATACCAGCTGGATGAGGTCGAGGTTCGGCGCATCCTGGACCTTTGTAGGGAAGGTGAAGAGAGTGTAGAGAACTGTCACTTCGCGCCAGATTTTCGCGGGAATTTCTTCGCTGGGCCCGGCGGGGTCGTTGGGATGGTTGATCTGGTGGTAGTGAAACTCGGCTTTTGGGAACTTGCTGCGCAGGGAGGCCAGCTGAGGCTTGGGTTCAGGAAATGGCAGCGTTAAAAGGATAAAATCCTTCGCTGGTCCGCCGCCCATCCTGGCACAAGAAACGACTCTGTTTGTGTATCGTGTGAAATGGTACGAGCAAGTCTAAGATCACTTACCATCTGAAGGTCAATTTACAGAGTGGTTAACATTGCGTGCCGCACGATTCATCGTCTCGGCAAGTTCGCACGCTGTCACGGCACGAAGATCGTTCCTGCAGGAAGCCGACTGCCGAACCTTGGGCCGTTCTGAACGTTCGCTTAGTAATGCAGTAAGCCTGCATATCAGTGATCATGCTGCGATTAAGATGAGAGTTGACTTTATCGAACACGGTATTGGTTTAATAGCGTCAAACACGTGTTAGTGACCGAAGTCCCGTTACCTGAGAGTCGCAAGGTCCAGCTCTTGGTTCCCTTGCCACCCCCAGGCGACCGCTCCCCATGACAGCAGGTTCAGACGCCGGGTTTTGTGCCGACGAAACGTTGAGTCCGGGCGGTGAGCACATCGATGCATCGAGTGTCGCTTCCAAAAGCGAGTTTGTGCAGAGTAGAGACACCGTCTCGGTGCCTCAAAGCCGGTGGCTCAGCCATCGCACCTACACCGCCAAGGTGGAGGCATTGCCAGTGACACTGGCCGGTCCCATATCGCGGGCAACGTCTGGTGGCATGTCGAGCCCTGCCAAATCGGCACTGCGCTTCACACCTGCCGCTTGCTTCGTCTCCGTGCCTTCTTGCACGCCTGCTGCCCGAGCAGCTTTGTTCGCAGACTTCCGCTCCGCCTTGGTCATTTTCGGCTTTTCGTATTCGCCTATCTCCAAGGCTTTGTCGACTGCGCGGGCCTGCTCTGCAAAATCGACGCCGTAACCGAGCACCTGGACCAGCGAGCTGTAGCTCTTCGTGTGCTGCATCGCTTTGTAGGCCTGGTCTTTGCCTGGAATCATCTGTCCAAGGAGGTACTTGGTATTGCCCCAGCGATTCTCCACCTCCATCGACATCTTCACGTACTCCTTCACGACTTCCTGCCGGGTTGCTATGCCTCCTTCGGATTCAAACCGGAACACGGACGGGTTGGTCTCTGCTGCCGTAGCAATCATGGCTCCGTCACAGCCATACTCAGTGATGAGATTCGACGCCTCGTCGCGCGACTTTACGTCGCCATTCATGAGACATGCGACACCAGCCTCCCGGCAGATATTTGCGATCATCTTGAGCTGGTCGCGAATTGCACGTTCTCTCGGTCGCATTGGTGTGGTTCGGCAGTGAACAGTCAAGCCGGTAACTCCTGTAGCGACAAGCTTGCGGACCAGTGCCTCTGTCTCCTCAGGCGTGTCGAGAATGCGTATCTTGACGCTGATGCCGATCTCGTATGGTTCGCCGACGTGTTTCACCAGAGCCTCCAGGATTGCACAGAGCTTCTCGGGGGTTTTGAGCAACGCCGCGCCCATGCCGCCGCTCGTACTGAAAGGCTTCGGGCAGCCAGCATTGACATCGATGCCAGCAACATCAGAGGCAATCAGCTTAGCCGCCTCAACTGCAGTTTCTGGGTTTGCTGTGCCGATTTGATAGATCAGTCGTTTGCCTTCGCGCTCCGGGTGAAGCCGGTAAATCACGCTTTCTCGTTGATCCGGGTTTATCGCAGGGTTCTTCGCACCATTGGATGACAGGCGCGTGAAGTCGACGGTGCCTGTTACTGAGTTGACATGCCTCGTGGTGCCGATCAAGGCCTTATCGATGGTCTCCGGGCCCCATACAAGATCTGCCCCGTATTTCAGCGCAAGAAGCCGGGAAGGACATTCGCCGCTCCGCACCATCGGGGCCAAGACGACCTTGCCGCGGTAGTCCACACCATTGCGCGGGATGGGCACTCTTTTGGGAATGCTTGTCATGATGTTGCGTGCGTTGTACCGAGCCGCATGTCTTAACATCGGGTGCTGACTGATGGATGAAAGAATTTAGGAGTGACGCTGATTTCCCGGCGCTGTGGCTCGCCTGCAGCGAGTGAGGTGTTGTCGAGATCCGACGGCCTCTAACCGCTTTGGACCTAGATGCCGTCTTGAGTCAGCCAACATCTGATGAGAACACCTCATCAAGTCTCTGATCCTCGGGAGCGAGGGTTCCGCCACCGAATCGCTCATACATCAAGCGGCTCAAGACACGGTGCGATCGAATTACTGCGAGGAATCCTCGACGGATTCTAGCAATTTATCGAAGGAATGTAGTGGAGGACCGCGCCAAGCAAGTAGATGCGTCGCGCCACGACTCGGCGAGACCGCGAGTCTGACAAAGTAACCTGGAGATCTGGGAAGATCGAAAGTCTCACTCGGGCGCGGGCGCTCACTTTGTTAAAATGCGCGGCCCTGTCGAGAGCCGGTGCCCATGTGAGCTGCGTAGCGCAACTTGAGTTCTCAGTTTCGGGGCGAAGGGGATTCGCGCTAGTTGACGACATAACGGCTGCTCATTGGCCGCTGCTTCTCGCGAGAACGACTGCGGTTCCCCGAAAGACTTCTCCCTCACAAATGACGGGTGATATCATCGCAATAACTGGCGGCTTTTCGGCACGAAGGACTAGGAACTTCTGCGGAGGAGGGAATGTATCTGTACGCTAGCGTGACCTGCCCTGTGGGCCGCCTTCCTGCGCGGGCCTGAACAACCTTCGTCCAAGAAGAATCTCGATGTCGTCGCCGGCGCCTGAATCAGCCTTTAGCGGCTCGGGACGGGTCAGCCGGCGTCCACAGGTGCTTCGATCTAAGTTGTGTCGAGACTGCCGCGCCGCTTCCCTTTCCTCCATCCCCAGCATCTTCTTCTCTTACACCACAGACCCTCTTTCTGCGCGAGCTCCTACATCTTATCTGTGCGCTAGCGCGCATGTCCTGATTTTCAAATCCTCTCTGTACAACAACACCGAGCGCCTCACATTTTCATGCGGCCAATCTGGTGATCGCGCAGGGCTGCACTGGAGCTCGACGGCATATCGCTCGCCCGCGCGGCCGCCCTTCTCCGTCCCTCTCGCGGACATTGCTCCTCCGCCACACGCATTTCGTCGCCGGTAACTTGCGCACGCAGGCATCTGGGACTGGTCAACGCACATGATCATTGACCAGACTTCTTAGCCGATGCATCACATGGCCTTGCATCAACGCCCGGCTATCTAGCGAAGCAAG
Source organism: Acidiella bohemica (assembly GCA_019670975.1). NCBI lineage: Eukaryota > Fungi > Ascomycota > Dothideomycetes > Mycosphaerellales > Teratosphaeriaceae > Acidiella > Acidiella bohemica. The sequence goes on from JAGUCJ010000013.1 coordinate 710,421, forward strand.
CCGACCGGTTCTTCCCACCAGCCCGCTTGTTTGGGCAACGAGGCATCAAGCACCCAGCATTGCGCGCAAACCATCAACAGATGGCATCTTTCAATCCCGTGAACGCGCCGTCCAATTCCGCCATCCCGTCTGCTGACCGTCCCACGCCACCGACAGCGGCTTTAGCAGCCCACAGCGGCGGCGCTCCCGGCGTTCCACCAAGCGGATCGCGCACTGCACAAACTCCATCCAACGCGCAAGCATCTGCATCAAATATGGACGGCGCCGACAATGCACTCGCGGACATGGCGACCTATGGCACTCGATCACGGAACCGGACAGGAAATGCGCGGCCAAACTACGCAGAGGACTCGCACGATATGGACTTCGACTTCGCCTCCTCGGCCGCCGGTACGACGAGCAAGAAGAAAGCACCAGTGGAGCCGACAGCACCTGGTGCTCCTCTTACGACGGATACTAAGCGCGTGGAAGACTTCTCCCGGCTGATGTCGGGCAGCTCGAAAGAGTCAACGCCTGTGGCATCGGCGACGGGCGCGGGCGCCTCTAAGAAACGCAAGGCTGCTGGCGGCGCGCCGCAGCACGCTCAGACTCCGCCGGTGCACGGAGGTGCAGCAGCATCCATTGTCGGGCGGAAGCCTGGCTTTGCGTCGGCCGCGATGCCTGCTCGTGAGACAAATGTGATGTCTTTTGGCAGGCACAAGAGCACGCTCAACAAAAAAGGCGAGTTGGTGGCTGACGACGGAACTAAGCTGGCAGTCAACGGTAAGCGCAGCCGCCCGAACCCATCTCCTTTTTTGAGGTGCCCGCCTACCCCGCACTCAGTCGGGAAAGTGCTTTGCCGTTTCGGGTTACGCTGATTCAAATACGCTACAGATCACGTGTATCTTGTCTGTGAGCCTCCTGGTGACCCGTACTACCTCTGCCGGATCATGGAGTTCTTGCACGTCGAGTCCGACAACCCTAACTCGCCGGTGGACGCTCTTCGCGTTAACTGGTATTACCGTCCCCGAGATGTGCAACGATTTAACAGCGATACCCGCCTCGTCTATGGCACCATGCATTCTGATATATGCCCGCTATCATCGCTTCGCGGGAAATGCATGATCAAGCATCGATCCGAGATCCTGGACCTCGACGCCTATCGCAAGGAGCGCGACTCTTTCTACTTTGTCCAGGTGTTCGATCGTTTCATTCGTCGGTCATACGAATGCATCCCCGTGGCTCAAATCATTAACGTGCCCGAGAAGGTCAAGAAGGCACTGGACGAGCGATGGAAATTCGTTGTCGTCGAAATTAGCCGGGTCAAGGAGCTCACCAGTGCGGTCAAGACATGCAAGCGGTGTGCGAAGTATTGCGCTTCTCACGACTCTGTCGATTGCGCGATATGCAAGAACTCATATCACATGAACTGCGTGCAACCGCCGCTACCGAAGAAGCCGTCGCGAGGGTTTGCCTGGGCTTGCGGCCCCTGCAGTAGAGCTTCAGAGAAGAAGATGGAAGCCAGGAATACTCCGACCGTGAGCGGCGACGTCACCGAAGCAGAGGAGGAAGTAGTCGAGGAGGAGGAGATTCCCGAACCCTCGAACGATACCACCAGAGCCCCGAGTCCTAGTGAGGACGTAGCCATGGAGGAGCATCCCGCGACGGCAGCAGAGATTGCTTTGGCGAAAATGTGGCCCATGCGATATCTTGGCATACATTGCCGTGTCGAGGATGCGTTACAATACGATGACCGTGCCATTTACCCCCGGGCGAGCTCGCGCTTGGGGCCTCGGCATCAGGCCAACGTCAATGTGTGGCACGGTCGACCTGTGGAGCTGGTCAAGCCCGCTGAGATCAAGAAGCGGTACAACAAGGGCAACGCCAGCCACAAGAAGGAGGGGAAGCTGACGAAGGAGACCCTCGCTGCCATCGAAGCTGATCGCGAGGAGAAAGCGAAGCGACCCAAGTGGGTGCAGGATGAGCCCCAGGGCTACGTTGCTCGTGGGGAAGATTACCCGCCCAACGATCCTAGATGCACCGCAAAGCTAATGTTCAAGATGCCGGAGCAAGGATCTGATGCAGAAAAGGACGCTCTGATCGAGGACTATCGAAATCGGATCAAGCCATACGCGCGATCAATCGGTGTGCCTCCCTTCGGCGTCAATTTCCTCGACAAGGCTATGGAGCTCTTAACGTCATGCGACTACAACATCAATGCTGCTTTGAACAAGCTGAAGACCGTCGATCGGAAGAAGGATCTGCACGAGCCCATCTTAACGAAGCAGGATCTCGCCAAATTCGAAGAAGGTGTCGAGAAGTTCGGCTCTGAGCACAGGATGATTCGACTGCACATGAAGACAAATTTGCCCAACTCGGACATTGTGCGCTTCTACTACCTGTGGAAGAAGACGCCGAAGGGCAGAGAAGTTTGGGGCAATTATGGCGGCCGAAAGGGCTCGAAGAAGAAGATCGAGAGCGACTCTGGCGCGAAGCTTCAAGCAGAAGTTGCGAACGATGGCGATGATTCTGCGTTCGACAATGAGAAAGCAATGCGTCGCAATAAAGGCTTCCAGTGCAAATTCTGCGGCGTCACTCATGCTCGTCAATGGCGGAAGGCACCTGGTGTTTCGCCCGGGCAAACGGTCAGTGTTGAGAGCAAAACAGGTAACAAGAAGGAAAAGCTGATCCTCGCGCTTTGCTTACGCTGTGCTGGTCTGTGGAGAAAATACGCAATCCAGTGGGAAGACATCGACGAGGTTGCGAAGAAGGTCGCTCAGGGTGGTGGACGTGCTCTTAAGAGACGTATTGACGAAGAGCTCCTGCGCGAGCTAATGATCGCCAACGAAGCGGCCAACGCCCCGATCGCCGAGCCTCCCCCCGTGTTGCCGCCTTCCGAGATGCTTGGAGAGCCGGCTAAGAAGAAGTCCAAGGTATGGCCTCAGCCCGCAGTCGCTCCTCCGCCCGAGTCACCAAAGAAGAAGGAGAAGACTCCGCCGCCGCCGAAAGAGCCCACGCCGCCACCGCCTCCAATCATCCCGGCGCAGCCGCAGTGGAGACCTCTACCTTGCGCTGTCTGCCGAGACCTAGAGGATACGATCGCCTGCGCGCACTGCAAGTTGACGGTGCATCGTAGATGTTTCGGGCTGAAAGACAATGAGGGAGCGAAGGCAGATGGCTCCGTGAACTGGATTTGCGAGCAGTGTCAGAATGATCGACATCCGGAGGTCTCAACCGACTACAGTTGCTGCCTTTGTTTGACCGAGGAAACTTTGATCGACCTTGTTGAGCCGCCTCGAGTATCGCACAAGAAGAAGACGGATCGAGAGCGCGAGAAGGAGCGATTAGAGAAGGAGCTTGCCGATGCCATGCGTCTAGACTATCACAACAAGCAGCTCTCGCTCAACCGGCCAGTACTGCCGCGCGAACCGCTCAAGCGAACCACTGGCAACAATTGGGTCCATGTCAATTGCGCTGTCTTCGCGCCAGAGATCCGCTTCAGCAATGCGCAGAAGCTCGAGGTTGCGGAAGGCTTCCAGCTGATTCCACCTGCGCGCTATGAAGCCGTCTGCAAGCTTTGCAAGAACAAGGACCACAAAAACAAGCTGCGAGAAGATGCCGGCGCTTGCGTCTCCTGCTTTCAGTGCAATGCCAACTTCCACGTCTCGTGCGCTTTCGAGGCTGGCTACCAGTTCGGCTTCGATGTCACGCCGGTGAAGGGTTCCAGAAGGGACCAAGTCACCACTGCGAAGCTCGGCGAGGAAACTGGGACGCTTACCGCTGCTATCTGGTGCAAGGAGCACGCTGTCAAAAGCATCATCCATCCCGTAAATGAAGTTGTTGATCAGACCGGGAAGACCGCGCTCCAGGTCTTTGTCGAGAACTACAAGCAGGCCGACCTCACGCTCACTGGCACGGTGCGCAAAGCGAACCTGGCGCAGCTCACGAAGGACAAGGGCCAGCAAGCCTTGAATGGTGCTGTCACGTCGAATCGCCGCGAGTCTACTACGCACAGCATTGCGGCTGCTGTTAGACGTGGCGCTCGCAATTCAATCATGGCCGACAACAAGAGTGAAGCAGAGGAAATCACCGCTCAGCTGGCAGAGGCAGCGGCTACGGAGAGTGAACGCCGCTGCGTCAAGTGCAAGATCGACGTAACGCCGCGATGGCATCCTGTGCTCGAGACGCCACCTCCTACACCACCAAAATCGCCACCGCAACGACGCATGTCAATGACGCTCGGCGAATATACTGACCTTCAACGTGAGCGATCAGCTGATGGACTTCCACGGCCACCGTTGAGCGGCGCAAATGGTAATAGCTCCTCTACAGCAGGAGCGCAGTCAGAGTCTGGGCATTCTCAGCCAGACGCTAGGACTTCTCAGCCGCCCAACGGAGCGACTTGGAATGCCGGCGGCAATGAGCGCATTGGCGCATCGCCTGCGCTCAATGGCGACACACGATCTATCGAGCCTTCTCGAGCACCAGGTAGCATTATTGTGCCTTCCCGCGAAGGGCCCCATCTGACGACCCAGCCCAATGGTGAGCCGCAACAAGCTTCAAACGAAGAGGGCTTCCACCGACATGCATTACCAAGAGGCTACCAGAACCCAGTCGTTCCGCACACGCCGCCTTTGGAAGATGCAAAGCCGGTGCCCGTTGCAGAAGCTTCGCACAATTTTCTGTGTCACAAGTGCTTTGTCAAGAAAAAAACCCACCCAACGCCATCTCCGCCGCCGGCTCCGGCTCCTCCAGCGTTATCGCCACCTCGCCCGTTCCCGCTGCAGCTGAACTGGAACGGTCCCGCTGGCACACCTAACCCGCCGCCAGCTCGTGATGGCACAGTCCGAACGCCTTGGGATGAGCCACAGCGGGCAAGCCAACCACCACCGCCGCCACAACCACACATGAACGGCAGCGGTCCACCTGCTTCGATGTATGGACCCGCTACACCGTCAGTGCATGGATCGGGCTACCCGCCTTACGGCCAACAGCCGAATGGCTTTCACCCACCTCCACCGCCGTCACACTTCGGACCGCCTTCGGGCTCTCCACAGCACGAGCGTCCTCCCAGTCATGGTTACGGCCCGCCGCCTTCGCAACATCAAGGGCCGCCAATTTATGGACCACCACCGCCACGACCTTCTCCTCTGCCGCAATATCCGCCAGTCAGCGCTCCGGTGCCGAACGGCGTGCCGTCTCCGCAAGGCATACATCCCCCGCTGCACTCGCCTTCTCTTTATGGACCGCCCGCTCTTCCATCTCACCACCATTCTCAATATCAGGCACGGTTTACAGAGCCACCTTACGCTAATCCGCAATTGGCGCCAATTGGACAGCCACTGCACAGCAATCCTTCAGCAGGATTTAGCGGCCCCGAGATGCTGAACGGCCAACACCAGCATCAGCATCAACCTCAGCCGTGGCATGCGCAACATGGACCTCATCCAGGACAACAAGGCCCTTCGCCCAGCCATCCAGGTCCGCCGCACCAGCCTTCGGGTCCGCAATATGGCCCGCCCACGTCCCAGCCCGGACCTTACGGCACGCCGGTCCAGTGGCATCCGCCGCCGCCGCAGCAGCATTACGGTACGCCGCCACCCACGACACAGTCGCCGCATTTGCCCGCGCATCATCCTTATTCAGCGTCTGGCCTACCTCCGCCCCCGCCGATACAACACAACGCGAGTCCAGCGCAGCCACCAGCGCAGCTGTCGGCTCAGCCGACCCCACAGCCTGCGCCAGCAGTGCCTCAAGCGCAGGCGCAAGCTAGACAGTCTACGCAACCGGAAGATCCACACGCGAGCCAGGTACCGCCAGCGCCTGAGGGCCAGCCACAGCCGAGCACGCCGCGAGATGCACAGGGTCCGGTCAATGGGACGATGGGACCGGGCGGTGCGAGCGCGAGCCCGAATCTAAAGAATTTGCTACATTAGATGGTACAGAGGGTGAGAGAAGCGCAGTATCGCGGACGCATACATGGGCTAGTAATGGACACTCTGGACGATGGGGGCGGGCGGATGGGGATGAGATATGGTAGATGTCGGGTGTAGTGTAACTTTGATATTTTTACATGTGCATGCTGTTTCAGTATCTTCCACTTTACCAGATCCTTAACGGTTCACCGGAATACCGCGTGCCAGTGGCGAGCGCGTCCATTGAATTCAAGATCGAGGACGACAGAGTGCTTTTTGGGAGACTCACTGGCTTCCCCGTAAGCTTTGTCATGATTCTGTCTGAGACCTGAGTGTTGCAGCATTTCGTGGGGATGTTAATAAGCACGACATCGTGAAGGGTGGCTTCCATTCTGATATCACAAGGGCCGAGACAGCCGCTGTCCGGCACCTGCATTGCTGTTAAATTCGGCGAGGATGAGTCTGATGAGAAGGCTCCTGGGGAGTTCATCGATATGGTCGCGGGGGAGAAGAAGAACAAGCCCGATATGATTCAAGCCGAAGTTCGAGCCGTTGTTGAGGCTCAAGGTGAGGCCTTCGAGCAGTCGAAGAGAGTACCGTCGTGCTTGAAGACTATGAGACGCGTGCACTAGGACCGGTGAGCGACGGCGAAGAAGAGGGATCAGGGTGGCTATGGAGCGCTTGTCTTGTGACCTTGGCGTACCGAATCGGAGAGGACGAGGATGGCGAAAGTTAATCGGACTTACATGCAAACAGGCGCAGAGGGAGGCAGAAACACTATCGCCACGCACGTGACCGGCTGGGGAGTGCCATCCTCCCGCGCCCGTGCTTTCCCCAAGCGGAGGCCCGCGACACTCAATCCAACAACCACCGGTATACACTCCCGCTGTCCGCCATGCCAAGACCGAAGTCGAAGCCCACGCCGGCGGCCAGGATGGGCAGGTCGTACAGTGAGGAGCAGAAGGTACACGTGCGCTCGCTGCTGGAGGCGGGCAGAGACGAAGAGAGCATCGAGAAAGAGACGGGCGTGTCCGACCGAACAATCCGGCGGTGGAAGCTGGAGCTGGAGCGGACCGGGCGGATAGGCAAGCCGCCGGAGAGTAGAACAGGGAGGCATAGGGTGTTGACACCGGAAGTCGAGGCGGTAGGTGTATCCTATTCGTCGTGAAGATGCTTTGTGCGCGGTCGCGCGCGCACCCAAGTCAGATGTGTCGTCCGAGACCCCAAGGCTGACGAAGACTTCCGGCAGGCACTCTTGGAATATGCCCAAGGTAACCCCAATGCATCTGTCGATGATATGCTCTGGTGGCTCTACGAACACTACAAGATCGTCGTCGGCACGCGCACTGTGCGCCGCGTCTTCGAGCGAACGGGCAGCAAAATTAAGCCTCGTACCAAGTCAGGCTCGGGCAGCCGCGGCGGCGTAGTCGAGCAAAGCGACGATGACGATGATGATGATGACGACGTCGCGCCGCCACAACAGCAGCAGCAATACCGCTCGCCTTATGCTTCCATGGCTGCCGCCCAGAGTGCTGAGCAACAGCTTGTTCAGGCCTTTCAGCAACAGCAAACTCCTCAGACGCCTTATCCGCCGATTCCGCAAATGGATCCTGAGCTTGCCGATGACGAAGAAAACGCTTCAACTTCAGCTTCGCCAAATTGAGCTGGAGAAGCGTGAGGTTGAACTCAAGCTCCGGATGCGGCGGCTCCAGCAGAGCAAATCCACGCCGACTTCAGCGACCGCCAGCATTGCTCAGAGAAAGCCCAGTACACCACAATCAGCAACCAGCACACTATACAACCCCATCGTTGCCGCAGCGCCGACGCCACCGAAACGCGACTCTCGTTCCAAGAAGAAGATCGAAGAGTCCAAGAAGCGCACTGCGGAACGTCAAGAACGAATGCTCAAGGATCTCGAGCGTCGGAGTAGGCGCAGAGATCACTTGACCGCCGAGTGGGTGCAGTCGAAAGACATCTGGCCGCTACGGGCGCAAGGCGTCCTCGCGGATCTCATGCACCAGTACGGCTACTACACATATACCCAAAACAACCTGGAGCCTTTCGAGACAATGTACCGGGATCTTTACCAGCTTGTCGATCTGAGCAAAGGCGATTGGAATCCACAAATTCACGACGAAATGCTTCGAGAGCGCATGAAGCGGAAGATGGGGCAGCTGCGCACTAAGATGCAAAAGTCTGGCGAGATCGTCGGCCGCACTGACGGCTATGGCGGATTTCAGCGTGCAGAAAACTTCACCGGCGAAGCAGCTGGCCAAGCTATGGGTGACGAGAACGAGGATCAGACGCAAGGTGACGGGCCGCAACAGCAGCATGTCATGGTGGCCGAACAGCAACAGCAGCATCAACAGGCGCAGCAGCAGCAGCAGATGAGGTACGACCAGATGCCGGACCCGAGTGCAATGCAGCACGCGCCGCAAATGCCCTACATGATGCCACATGCACAGACCCAGTATCCGATGATGACCCAGCAGCAGTTGATGGGCTACGCGAGCATGGGTCAGCAGGGAGAGGGTATGATGGGAATGTCTTGATCGGCGCACAATGGTATCCAATAATCGGGAGTTCGAGGACGGATCATGATGGACGGTAACATGCACTGAGCATGACGTCAACGTGTAATACTATGAGCTGTGTAGCAGATTCTTTCCCAGGCTTCTTCGACGCTGTCCGACTTGGTCTCTGGATGTAGGGATCCGTCCTGTCTGCCCGACGGCAACAAATTGAATGGCTTTCTCGACCGCACTCTAACTTCTTCGGGATGCGTCACAAATTCGAGATACGGTGGTGCGCGCACACTGAAACAGGTTGCAGCAACACGCTAATTCCTGGGCTGGTCATCGTCGCCGTGGCACTGCTCTTCGAGATCAACCCATTTCATGGCCATGGTAAGGGCATGTTCGCCACCCGTACCCTCGAATTTAGCGCAATTAAGGGACACTGATATCCCTGATTAGTCGAGGGGTGGTACGCCAGCTACGCACTGGGCGAGGACTAAGGCGCTGAGCTGCGTGAGTGCCGGGCTTGAGATATCATTATTACGATGCTGATCACAAGAGCAATAGGCTCCAAGCTCCGACTGGAAAGCGAAGCCAGCAGCAGCGTCAAGACCGGTCGCAGAATTGCGAAGTGCGAGGAGATCACCAACTGCTAGCATGATGAGTGCTCCATTACGTCAACAACCCAGAAAGGGCAATTGCTGCCAATGACCCAGTCGAACGGCTTGGTGGGCAGCTGCGATTTGTGCACCACACCGACAATCGAGCATCGCCTCGCTAGTGGTTTACGCCGTCTCTACCTCCGGATCTTGCGTCAAAAGATTGACGATCTCCAGGCGCAGCAGAGAACAGAGAAGATAGCGTTTGAGACACTCCGCGCTGGGCTAAGGGCAGTGGGACGTATCGCGGCTGCGGAACGCTACGAGGGGTTACTTTGATGCGGCGAATGTGCTGGAAGCGATGATGAAAGATGAGCTCCCGATCGTGGTGATCGACTCTGTGCTGTGCATGGATGATTGGTACCCGAAGGGGCTGGCGCTGAGGAGAGAGGGGGATGCGCCTGTGGGACCAAAAGAGACGTTGGAGAGAATGTGGAATATGAGCGGTAATATCCTGCCGATACATAAAGCGCTCAAGGTGGTAAGTATGACTGCTCTGCCGTGTCCAGGACCCCTCCTGAACGGTCCTGATAATCCGAAGAAATCGAAGACCGTTACGGAGGACACGGTCCCTTTGTTGCATCTGAAGGACGTTGGCCCGGCGTTCAGGGGTCAAGAATGCATCTTGCCGTTCACGCAAATTTCCGACTGCCGGCAGATTCGTAGTGTAAAAGTCACGGCATACGAGTTTGCGCAGCGGCATGGACCCAAGGATTCGAATGCTGCATCTTGAAAGGGAAGCCTAGCACGGTGAGGGACGTCTGGCGGACGAGGAGCACTCAGCATGCATGGTTTTGCCTGCCTGAACAGGGGTACAGGACGAGCTTGCGATGTCTGCCGGAGGGGTGATTGCAGGTTTGGAAGTAGAGTGGTGGCTTCGTATGGGCATTGAACGGCGAAGAATGAGTCCGGCAAGCAAACATGGCGGCACTGGACTTGTCCTATTACAAGGGCACAGGACTCCTCTCCAACCTACAGCCTACATACTCAACTCATCACACCATTGACAGATCCATGGCCACCGTCAAGCGATCTCCGGGCAAGGACGACGGGGTGCTCGCCGCTCAACCCAGTCCGCCCGGTGCGATCAATCTTGACGAGTGCGATGTCTTCGTGTGGCTCTTGCTATAGCAGATACAACTGGTAGAGCAAGGAATTGGAGACGCTTGTATCTGGACCATGGCATACATACACGCTGCCCATTCATGGCAGATCTGCCGTAGTCCAGATATTCTGATGGCTCCTGCAAGCACTTTGTCCTAGTCCCCGGTCTGTGCAACGCGACGCGCTTTCCCCACGCGCCTCAAGTCAATCGTCTTCGACACGACATCTGCTTGTATGATGGCCACGCTCGCTTGACATGCTGAGGCAGAGCATTCCATCAAAGCACAATGCCATGCTCGGCAAGCTCGTACCTCATTCAAAATCCACGAAATACGAGGATGATGAAGGTGAAAACTTTGGGACGCCTCCCGCCAAGCGCATCAAGCATACACATTCTCCCGCCAAGCGTTTCCATGGTCGGACGGAGATTGCAGACTCAGATGCGGATAGCGACGGTGAGAGCCTCGAACAACCGCCACGTGATCGGCGGACCGATCTCGAGACGGCACTTCCGCCAATCCAGACAAACCGGGAGGCAATTGAAGCATACGAAGCCACCAAGGCAGCCGAGAGAGCAGAGCTCAGTCTCCAAGGCAGGCTAGACGAACGCAAGTGGATCAGGGGCAAGAGCTCCATCTATGTGGATGCTTTTAATCTCGCCTTGGAGACGGTGCTCGAGGAAGAAGCTCATCTCTTCGACGAGGCGGAGCACGAGGTCTTCGAGCAATGGAAGCATCTGGACTACGAGGCGCAGTATCTGTACGTCCGACTCTTCTTACGGAAGACATGTGCATGGCATCGGATCAACAAGCTGGGCTATCACAGCGATGTTGCAGATCTCCCGACTGCAATCGAGACCCTGCAAACCCTGCGAAGTCTCCCGGAAAGTACGTCGCAAGCGCAGCGGAACCCCGGAGAGCTGGAGCCTCCGGAAGGGACCACGTTGGAGGCAGTGTTCTCCTTCGCAGATCGATCGGAGGATCACATCAATGATCTCGAGCAGGCGTCTTCGCTGTTGCTGCTCGACGAGCTGAAAGCGCTAGCAAGGGACGCTCGCGTGCAAGGCAAAAACAAGAAAGAGCTCCTGCGTGCTTTCAGGCGGACGAGCGGTAAGCAGACTGGACTTGGCTTCGTCAATGTGAAGCGATCAGACACGGAGGAGACGACAGCATCGACGGGCTCGAACCCAGCCGAAGATGAAAGCAGAGAGGGGACGCCGGGGCGGCCAGAGAACAGAGATGCTCACTGGGTGGGCAAGATCATGGCCGAGACGGGACCGTGCGTGCGTCTGTCGCTGCCGACCCTGAAGCTTTTCGAGCGCGTACATTTGGTCTTCTACCGGTCGACAGAGTGGACTGAGAAGTCGCTCACGACCATCATCTTGGCCAGGATCGCGCGCTGGAACTTTCCGCAATATGTCGTATCGCGCTCCGCTAACATCTTCGCCTCGAGATCATTACTGCTGGAGTTTGAAGCGTCACTGCGAACGCAGTTCCGTATCGACAATATCCTAGAGTACAACGGTACGCCGACGAAGGAGACGTTGGAGGATGTGCTCGACGTCATCGAAGACGTTCATCCCCGGTGGCGAGCGTTACTTGAAGAAGAGCAACGCAAAGAGGACAACATGTACAGCACTGGCGAAGGCGCCTATCTCCGTCGTTTATCGCCCGCTTGGGTGTACACTCGCATTGTGCACAAAGGTGCCTACGTCCACGGCAAGTTCAAGCATCACAATCGCGAGCATGAGGTGCTGTGCGAGCTTCTGGACCAGCGACTGTTCCATACCAGCCGGCGAGGTGACTGGTACCAGCGGAAGGCCTTGCTGGAAGAGCACTACATGCATCTGCATCTCCCCTCGCCTCCGGAATGTAAAGACATCGAAAGCAAGAAGAAGCATTGGAAGCGTATCGCCTTGCGCACATGCGAAGAAGGCCTCCAAGACCAGCTGACGCATCTCATCTTCCACCACGATCTGCAGAAGCGGACCATGAAGTTGGAGAGGCAGCTCAAAGTCCCCAAACGCCAACAGCACGACTTCCAGCATGCTCTCCTCGCCAAGCCGGCCGAACGCACGTTTCACGGCATCCAGATCCAACGCCCGCCCTCCGCCAACAACAGCCGCCGCAACAGCGAACAGCCCAGTCCCGCCGCCGCCACCGCCGCACCTCAGCCTACCCGCATGAGCATGAAGACCATCTGGATCGACCCAGCCCCCCACATCACCATCGACCCCGAGACCGGCGAAGAAAGCATCGGCGAAGCCGAATGCTCCGTCGAAGAAATGTGCCTCTCCTCCTACCGCGCCCTGGGCTACAAGGGCTACCACAGCGAAGGCGGCATCGTCCGCACCCTCTTCGCCTACCTGTTCTACGACGTCCTCTTCGTCTACATCCCCAACGTCTTCCAGACAGAATTCCAGACTTGTCCGCTGGATCTGCACACGGATGCCTTCTACCCCAGCCGCATCTCGGAGATCAACGCGCGACTCAATGACATCTCGAACGGCGAAGCTGCGAGGCTCGTGCGGGACGTCTGGGCGCAGCATGGCGAGAGCAAGACGTGCGTGGTGGGGCTGGACTGGACGTTCGCGCTCGAGGACCTCGTGGAGATCGTGCGGGCTTGGCCGCCTGCCGCGTTGAGCACGGTGATGAAGGTGGTGGCGCAGGAGTATGGGCAGAGGGGGGGCGGGGTGCCGGATCTGTTTCTCTGGAAGCCGAAGTGTGAGGTCAAGCGCGAGGGCGAGGGCGAGGGCGCGGGCGACAGCGGCGATGAGGGCGAGGTAATGTTCGCTGAGGTGAAGAGTGAGAACGACCGCCTGAGCGATACGCAAAGAATGTGGATCGATGTCTTGAGCGGGGCGGGGGTGCGCGTGGAATTGTGCCATGCAGTGGCGAAGGAGGTGAGAGTGCAGTAGAGGCCTGCAGCAGCAGCTTCTCCCCGCCCCGCCGTGTCTCGCCGCGCTATGCTAGAGCCATGTGCAACCTGCTCCGCCATGCGGAGAACAGTCTACGCAAGATGCTGGAAGGGCCGTTAACATTGCTGAAGTCGTCTCCGCGCCCGCACTTGCCGTGATGCCTGGACACGCCCGCGAGTAATGTTGATCGAGCTACAGCACGAATGAGGAGGCGTCTGTCTGGTCGATTCCGGCATTGATGCGGGCAACGGCCAGGCAGGCAAAGACGTTCTTGGCCGTGGTTCGCTGCAGAGGGGTTTTGACGGCGACGGCCGGACGGTTCCGTCCAATTTTCTCCGCAGGGAGTGGGCGGATTTTGGGCTGGGGGCCGTTGGTTTTTGGGGGAGGGTGTTTGTTTCTGCAGGTTAGGTGATGGAGTCAAAGTGCTGGGAATGGTGGTCGGATAGGTCGGCGTGCAGGGCTTCATCGCGGCGGAGGGAGGCAGACGGTGATGTAGGCCTGCCCCTGGGCTTCTGCTTGGAGTGACAGCACGGTGGACTGGCCGGCTTTGATGTGCCGCGGCAGCATTGTCAAAGAATGGCCGAAGAAGAAGCCTCAACCAGATGCCGGGTGGTGGCAGGTATTGTCTGACGCAGAGAGCCTGTTTACAGGGCGCAGAACCCCTGTCCGTCTGTGCCGAATGGGCCTGAGATCGGAATCGATGGCTGGGGGCTGCCCGCGGTTACGGCATGGTTCCGAGAGGTGTTTTTGGAGAGGCAACGGAGGATCTTGGTGGATGGTATGGACTCGCGTGAGATAGGTGTGTGTGCTTGAAGCCCGGGTGACCGGTCGGGATCTGATCTGCCCAGTGTCCATGGCGGTCACGAATTGTCGACGCATGGCATCTTCAGTCGCGCCTCCCTGTCATACTGTGAATCTCGATATCCCAAGTAGGGCTATCCACCACCCCCCTTGAGCAACCCAGGCGCCCGGTACGACCTTCACCATCCGACTGCACAAGGAAAAGTCACCCATCACACAAGACGTCTGTTCGTCGCAAATGGTTTTCAAGATTTTCCGCGTACATACAATCTCTGGCCAAGGCGCGCTAAAAATGCGACATCCGAGGGCCTTTTTCAAGTCGAATGCATCTTCTTCACCCGCTGCCCACCCTCGTACAACGCCCGATCGATCGCCGCCGCGACCGTCAGCGTCCCGCCGATGACCGCGCACACGCCGACGAGGAAGCCGGAAAAGGACTTGGAGCGCGCTTCGCGGTTGATGACTTTCATGGGCGAAATGTCCTGGCAGTGAGCCGCGTCAGCGAAGACCGTACTGGGAGGGTGATCCGGGGTGGGAGCGCCGATTGGGGGCCGCACTTACGTAAGAGAAGAAGACGCCGGGAATCCCGCCCCGAGCGTGCAAGCGCTCCTTATGCCCTTCCCCGCCGCCGTCGCCGCCAGCGAGGCTGCGCTTGTGGCTCGTCACGGAGTACTGATGCGTCTCGATGCTCCCGCGCTCCCCCTTTCCATATCCGCCCAGCTCGACCAGCTCGTGCGGGATGTCGAGGATACTCCCCGTCCGCTCCCACCCCAGCGGCAGATACGCCGTCGACACTACTTTGATAAAGTACATGTAATTGAAGCTCTTCTCCTCGGTCCTCTGCTCGGTGCCATCGAGCGGGTTGAGATGGTGCTCCGACCACGCCATGCCCTTCTTCCCGATCCGCTTGACCACGTCGTCGGGCAACTCGGGTCCGAAGCGGAGGGAGTGGATCTGGTGCGTGAAGGTGTGTTCGACGCCCGCTCCGCCGGCGTAGTAGTTCTCGAGGTCGTGCACGTGCATGTTCCCGTTCGAGAAGGACTTGCCCGGCGCGAAGTGGAAGTTGCCGACCACCTTGTTGACCCGGATGCCGCCCTCGATGCGGCAGCCTTCGCGTCGCTGCGCGTCGAGGTGCTCGCTGTAGTGTTCCCGCTCGCACTGCTCCACGTTCTCCCCGCGCCCGAACGACCAGCTCACGCCCGCGTACGCCTCGCGCACCTCCGCGCACGTGTTGCAGCAGCCCGGCCGGATCGCATTGCCGGGCGCGGGCGCGCCGTAGCACTCGCCGCAGTAGTCCGGGTCCAAGTGCTTGCCGCCGGTCTCCGCGCCGCCCAGATCCAGCGCGCTCGCCTCGATCGCGCCGCCGCCCTCGCCCTCCGGCCGCAGCCGCACCTTGGACACGCCGTGCATGACGCCCGTCTGCACTTCGCCCGAGACGTCCATGACGTCCAGCGTCAGCAGCTCGCAGGGAACGCGCGGGAACGACACGTTCAGATGGATCTCCATCTTCTCGCCGCGGCCCTTGTCGACGACGAGCTCCGGGTGCACGGTGATGCGGCGGTAGTCGGCCCACTCGCCCCAGACGAGGTAGAGGATGAGGAGGAGGGCGGCGATGGTGACGACGCCGCCGGAGGTGGTGCGGACGCGCGCGTCTTCGACTGTCTGGAGTCGCGGCTCAGCATGCGGGCAGCGGGGCACGTGGGAGGGGCGGGGCATACTTTGGCAAAGGCATCAAGCCGCGTGAATCGTTTGGGCGCCATTGGGAGCAGGCCGCGTCTCCGCGAGGGGGCGGGACAGAGGTCGGAGGGTCGTCGCCGTCGTCGTCGCCGTCGTCGTCGTCGTCGTGCGTCCGGCGGGTGTGTGGTGTGCTACGGTGTCATGGCCCGGTGTCGTCACGCGCCCCGGCCGTCTCGTGTCGGAGGATGTAGAAATGCCCATGCAATGCCTCTTCTGACCCTGCATCTGCGTCCGGCCAGCTGTCTCTCCCTCCGCCCCCACCCTCCCGGCCCCCGAGCATCGGCCGAGCCTTGGTCCAGCACCCTCAGTTTCAGCCGCATCTCCCGATGGGAACGCCCTCTCCGCACTCCCGCGGCTCGTCTTGCCGCAGCATGACCTTACCCGTGAGCGCCCTCGCCGATCTTGTCACGTGAGAGCATGGCACCGAGGAGAGACGTTCACATACGCATACACACAGACGCTCTCGCGAATCATCAGATGCCCGAGCCATTCTCCGCCGAGACTGCGATCCCCAGCACGCCGCCATGGTAGTCCGGACGCCAGCTGTGCTGGGGAACGGGGGAATCGTACAATCACCACCCTTGTGCCCGCTTCGATCCCGGAGCCACCCCCTGCTCATCCAACCATCGGCTGCGCCACCACCCCCCACGTCGTCCTGCGCTCTTCCTCCTCCAAGCCAACGCTGTAGTTCTGGCTCATCCTCACCAGCTTCCCCAGCCTCTTCTCCATCACCCTTCTCCCCTCCAGCGTCCGCCACACATAATGCGGCGCCTTGTTCACCACGTCCCAGCTCACCAGATTCTCCGTCACGGTCGTGAGATCCTTCTGCTTCTCCGCCCACTCCTGATCCCTGCGCACACTGATCCCACTGGAGACGACCACGAGGGGGGTGTCGGTCCCCTGGATCGTTCGCGCGGACCGCACTTCGCTCTTGGTCAAGCTGTTGGCCACTAGGTTCTCTTGCAGCTGCGCTTTGATGAACTTCCCGCCCTGGTACGCGCGTTTGCCGTAGACGCGATCCTCGCGCGTGACTCCTTTGAACAGGGCGCCGGCCAGGCGTTGCAAGCCGAGCGGTGAGATGATGCCCCAGCCCCACAGCGTGAAGCCGCGGTACGGGCTCGCGATGCGGTAGAGCAGATCCTCGTGCAGCGGGTCGACGAGCATGATGCCCACGACATCGCGGAAGTGGCGCGCGGAGAAGATGCGGGAGACGATGCTGCCGTAGCCCGAAGACACCAGGATCCACGGTCCTTCCTCGCCCGCGAGGGCCAGCGCTTCCGCGAGATTGTCGGCAGACATGCCGGCGCTGTGTGGCGAGGGAGCGTTGTCCGACCAGGCGTAGCCGGGACGGTCCCAGTAGCAGTACCGATCGATGGTGCCGTTTTGGTAGGCGGCGTAGGCCCAGTGCTCGAAGTCGTATTCGACTGGGTTCTCCCCGGCCTCCAGCAAGACGGTCGGGGATTTCTTGCCGCTCTGCTCGTCCCACTGCGGCTCGCCGATGCACGCGAGGTGGACTTGGTACTTGTCCCCGTCCACGAAGTAGCGCTCGCCATCCATCTCAAGGCTGGCGTCGCGGGAGCGCAGGACGAGGGTGCCGGTCATGAGGATGACAACGGCAATGTAGATCACCAAGATGATGGTGGCGATGAGGACTGCGAGCCACTCCTTGAGCGTGCGCCGGGTTTCCGGGCGGCCCGTGAGACGTTCTTCCTCCTCGCGCTTGCCCCAGGCTACGATGCGGTCGGTGAAGACGCACCAGACGGCCATGAGGGTGGCCCAGACCACGCTTGCGATGCCCGGGGGTCCTTCTTCGTTGCGGACGCGCGTCACGCTCACGATGATGATGAGGTCGGCCAGGAGCAGGAGTGCGATGATGCCCTGGCAGACCCGCATCGCCAGACTGGGCGAGGAGAAGAAGAGCAGGGAGGTGAGGAGGAACCAGGCTGTCAGGGTGGTGTAGGCGAAGTCGAAGAAGCCGGAGCCGCGCGTGTGGAGGCCCGGGGGCGAGACGAAGATGCTGACCAGGAGCAGGACCCACCAGACGAAGGTGATGGCGAGGAAGGCCACGCTGAAGAAGCGGAGGGCGCGGACGGACCAGAGGTTGTAAGGGGAGACCTGAGATCATTCAGATTAGCGGCGTGTGTCGCGTGGGCGGGCGCTTGTGTGGCACTCACAGCAGGATCGTCCGGGTCGAGATATCCATCGCTGTGCGAAGGTCGTGGGTTACTCGGCAGAAGTCGGTCCCTCTCATGCGGCTCCCGACTCCTGCTAGGCTGCGAACGGGGCGCCATGTTGCTGTCGCCCACGCCCTCGTCGTCGCCGCCGTGGTTCTCGTGGTCGCGGGTCTGCTTGTTCGTTCCCCACAGCGACATCCTCGCTCTCCTCAAGAAGACTCTACAACGAGGACGTCTGCTAGGCTATAGATGTGGCTAGGATATGCGGCCGTTCCAGGTGACTTGACTGTTTCCGCTTGGGACACGGCCTGGGCCCCGCAATGACCTAGGTACAACGCCGTCGTGCAGCTGTAGCGCCGTGCGGCAGGACGCGTGGGTACGGGATATGGCGAGGGGGGCGACTGACCCGCTCTCGATGTTAGCAACTCGCAACAGGAGGTGTTGGAGAGGCGCAAGCGAGGTGTCTGGCTGCCTGTTCGCCCTGCTGCTTGCCTTGACGACGCGGGAAGAGGCTGGATCGCCGCGAGCTCCAAGCCACACCTACGTCATGTCGCCAACTCTCCCCCGATCCTTGGATCTGTGCAAGACTGGAACAGCGGAGATCATGCGGCTCTGGGACTTCTGAGCATCATCAGATGCTCGGGTTCCAACATGAGAGGCGTGAGAGCTGTCTGGAAAACACGATACAGCGGCCCCGAAAGTGACGTCTCCATTCATCTCTCCGACGCTGGCGGCTGAAGCTCGAGATGATCTACGATGCGGCCCGGCAGGGGTGGGGTGAATAGATACAGTAAGCCGGGAAGGGAGCGGAGGAGCCTCAGGCAGATCTCTAATCAGCGCGTCGATATCGACACTGACATGAACAGGTCAAGATACCTCCCGGCATCTCATTCAGGGGCAGACATCGAAGCCACGGATGCGATGAGTAGCCATTGAACTTGTTTTGGACGCGATGGGGTGATTGTCATCCGATGATTGCCGATCCGCCGCCACTCACCACCACCACCACTACACCCTTTCCTTCAAGCCAGCTGACAGCTGCACATGTCTGACCTATTGCGGCAAGCGGCACCCAGGCCTCCGCCGAAGCCTAGACCGAGCAATCCGCATTCGATATCCGAGACGGATGAATACACTGGAAGTTCGTCAGACTCGTCAGCCAGCTCGGTAGAATCGGCCGCCTCGGTCAATACCGTCCGACCAAGCTCCAGGTGACTGTGCCTTAGAATGCCAAGCCATACTTCCCATTAACACTGGTTTCAGAGAACAAGTAGCCCCGCCCCACTGGATGAGCTACTTCGCCCAAGAACTCTACTTCGACTGCGAAGACGCCGACACCAAAGCCCGCTATCACGTCTACCTAACGCCACCGACCGACCTCAAGAAAGGGCCTCTCTTCATCTGTCACCATGGCGCCGGTTCCGACGCTCTCACCTGGGCGCTCTTCGTGCAGCATCTTCGACAAAAGCTCCCGGACGCGGGAGTGCTCTGCCTCGAAGCCCGCAACCATGGCTCCGCCGTGACGTCGAAGACGGACGGAAGCGAGATCTTCGACTTCAGCCTGGCCACCCTTGCAGCAGACGCCCTGATCATGATCAACAAGACCAAAGAGCACTGGGGCCTCGCGCAACTCCCGCCCACCATTCTGGTCGGCCACAGCATGGGCGGCGGCGTCGTCCTCCGACTCACCGCAGACTTCTCCCTCGGCCCCGCACTCATCGGCTACAGCGTCCTCGACATCGTCGAAGGCTCCGCCGTCGACGCCCTGCGCGGCATGACCGCCTACCTCGCCTCCCGCCCGTCCACCTTCGCCTCGATAGACGACGCCATCTCCTGGCATCTCCGCTCTCGCACCCTCCGCAACGCCGAGAGCGCCGGGATCACCGTCCCATCCCTCTTCACCCGCCTGCCTTCAGGCAAATATCGCTGGCGCACGAATTTCGAGGGCATGAAGCCCTACTGGGACGAATGGTTCAAAGGCATGGACGACAGATTCCTCAACTCACGCGGGGCGAAGCAACTGATCCTCGCGGGCACGGATAGACTAGACAGAGATCTGATGATCGGACAGATGCAGGGGAAGTTTCAATTGGTTGTGCTGCCGGAGGCGGGACATTTTGTCCAGGAGGATTGTCCGGAGAAGTCCGCGCAGTTGGTCGTGGAGTTTTTCAGGAGGAATGATCGGAGTGCGATGGTGCTACCACCGAAGGTGTCGGAGTTGATAGCGATGGGGAAGAAGGTGTGAGGGGGGGCGGGGGGAAATGCGATGTGGGCGGCAGCACTGCCGACAGTGTCTGAGCGACGGCGGCCGAGTCTTCAAGGGCGTGACGGGGCGATGGGAGGAGTCATGGGAGCAGCATGCTTCCGGTCATTGGGACAGGCCCACGCAAGCCCGTGATGCCTCGCCGAGACTGTAACGGCGACAGCATGGCAGCCGCGTGGGAGTAGGTGCACGTGTGCAACGGGCGAGACAAGGCTGCGCCTGTCGCGGGTACCCAGAGAGGGCAACTATGAACTTTGCACCGAAGCGGGGGCAGCTGCTCGATGCAGTCAACGCGAGCCCGCCATTTCTGCTCCGAGTGCGTGTGTGTGCGTGCGTGTGTGTAAGTGTGTGTGTGTGCCTGTGTGTGCGCAATCGCTTGAACTCTGTCCCACTGATCCGTCATTGCCAACGTCACTCGAGAAAGTCCCTGGAGTGTGAGATGACGTCGACGTCCACCCTTCTTGAGCTGGGCCCGGAGCATCTCCAGCTGCTTCAGCCGTGCGGGGCAAGTGCACACGAGCACGCGAGCGGCGACGGCCGCCAATCAGACCAAGGTACAACCGTCGGAGCGCACGACTGTGCGCGATGTACAGGATGTCGCGATGTTGCCATCACCACCACCGCAGCAGCAGCAGCAGCAGCAGCAGCAGCACAGCGATCCCGATCCATTCCCCCCGCCGGAGAAGCTGCGAGAGATAGCAGCCAAGCAGGATGAGCGCGCGCGCGAGATCAAAGAACGCCGGGCCACCGAGCTCCAGCAAACACTCTCGCCGCAGTGCAGCACCGCTGAACGCGAAGATGCCGCCGCACACGTGATCCAGAGGCATTACCGGGGGTACCGGGACCGGCGAGCGCTGAAGGGCTACAGACTCGATCCGTCGCTGCGCTGGGTCGATGCGGTCAAGGAGGCGCGGTACCGGAATGCCACCTCGCCCAAGCCGCGGAGCGCCGAGGGGCGCGGGGGCGGGACGGCGGGTCCGCGCCGAAATCTGGCACGAGAGAAGTGGCGGCGGGCGGGCGCCATCGCCCGGCGGGCCGGGAGCGACGACACGTCGGAATCCGAAGGCGGCGGGACGGCGGACGACGAGGCGGCGCGCCGAGCATGGCGGCGCCGCGACAAGCAGGAGCGGGAGCAGTATGCCAAGGTCATGGGATTGGAGTACTTCCTCGAGATGGTCGATCACAAGCACCGGTATGGGAGTAATCTGCGGAGATATCATCGGGAATGGCGACAGAGCGACAGCCACGAGAATTTCTTCTACTGGCTTGACTACGGCGAGGGCAAGGCGTTGGATTTGGAGGACAGGCCGAGGAAGCGCTTGGATACCGAGCAGGTGCGCTATCTGTCCCGCGAGGAGCGGAAACGATATCTCGTCCGCATCGACGCGGAAGGGCGGTTCACGTGGGCCAAGGACGGAGCGCTGATCACCACCTCTCCCGCGTACCGGGACAGCGTCGAGGGCATCGTGCCCGTGGACGACAAGACGCCGACCTGGCGCGAAGTCACGGCAGGCGCCGCGCCGGAGCGCGAGCCAGACTGGTCCCCTTCGAGTTCGGACGTGAGCTCGATCGGCACGCGCAGCGATACGGAGGCGAACGCCGCGTACCCCAACCGCGAACTGCACGATGCGCGGGGGTTGGCGAAGCTCGAGCATCTGAACGTCGACGCGCTCATGACCCGGCTGCTGCGCAAGACGACCAGGAAGAACACCTGGATCTTCGTCGCGGACACCTCGTTCCGCCTCTACATCGGCATCAAGCAGTCCGGCGCGTTCCAGCACTCCTCCTTCCTTCACGGCGCCCGCGTCAGCGCCGCCGGCCTCATCAGGATCAAGCGCGGCCGCCTGCGCAAACTCTCGCCCCTCTCCGGCCACTACGCGCCGCCGGTCCGCAACTTCCGGGGATTCGTCCGCAACCTGCGCGACGCCGGCGCGGATCTGTCGCGCTGCAGCCTCAGTCGCTCCTATGCGGTTCTGCTGGGGCTGGAGGGGTATCTGGGAGCGAAGAAACGGGTGAAGCTGACCCAGCAGGCGCTGAAGGATCTGCTGGATCCGGAGGAGAAGCGGAGGCGGGAGCTGGCGGAGCGGGATACGAGTCGGAGTGCGCAGCGGGAGAGGGAGGTGCTGGCGCAGAGGAAGGCGGCGGAGGAGGAGGAGGATGAGAGGGACAGGAGGAGGGTTAGTGTTCGGTTGAAGCGGTTGATGGGGAGGGAGGAGGAGGGTGGGGCTGGCGATGAGGATGGTGCTGTGGGAGGCGGGGCGGAGGAGGAGAGGAAAGGGAGGGGGAGTGCAGTGAGGGATTTCGCGCGGAGGAGCCTGGGGTTGGAGGCATCGAAGGAGCTTGCTTCGAAAGGTGTCGCGACGGAGGAGCATGCTGGTGGTGGTGGTGGTGGTGGTGATGCTGCAGATGCTGCCGGACGTAGTGCTGTCGGGCTCGACTGCGACGCCGGAGAGAGCGAAAGGGCAAGCTGATGTCGATATGGTCGTCGCGCCGCCATGTGCTGTATTCTGATGATCCCCCTTGGGCCAATGCCACGACCCAACCCCCCGAGCCATCGCCTGACCATCGTACATGTACCTTTAGCGCTCCCCGTTGCCTCCCTCGGTCAGGGACAGCCTGCGTCGCTGCCGCTGTCAATCACTTGCACTCCATCACCCATGCATCGATCACTGCAGGTACGCATGCACCACCCACTCGCACCACCAGCCATTGCATCAGCCGATGTCGACTGGCATCAATGATGATGCGACCGCCCCCGGATCAATCAATCAACCAACCCACCAACCAACCCACCAACCAATGCTCGCACCGCGTGCTTGTGGCTGCGGGCAATCTACGCGCCACACGTCACCCGGCCCATCGAAGTGCCTTTCGGTGGTGGCCGGGCCCCGAAACGGCACCCAAACCGTTGCAGGCCATGTGGGCGCGAGAGCGCCCGCTGCCGGGAAAAGACCAAAACCGGTTTCGGCCACGCCCAGCGGGACGTTGGGTCTGATCCCGGGATCTTCGGTGGCGCTTCTCCGCCTTGGCCCAAGTCCCGGAGGGTCCCGAAGGGACTTTGCTGCGTGGCGATGCGATGATGTTGCACAGGAAGTGGAGGAGGGGCGGTCGGGGGGAGAGATCATCGCGATGACGTGGGCGGGCAAGTGAGCGGTCGTTGCCGGGGGGCGCGTTTCACGGGAGGGCAGGGGACTGCGAGGGACAGTACTGTATCGATACGGCAGCGGCGCTGCTCGCTGTGCGTGTCACCACCGGTCTCGCCGGCACCACGGCTGTCAGCGCCCTGCCTGCCGTGCAGCGTCGCTGCCTCGTCTCTTCTTCTTCTTCTTCTTCATCGTCATCATCACCATCATCACCATCATCACCATCATCACCATCATCACCATCATCACCATCATCACCATCATCACCATCATCACCATCATCATCATCATCATCTTCTTCTTCTTCTCCTTCTTCTTCGTCGTCACGCACGCCGGACCCGCAATGCCCTCGGTGTGCGCGCACAGCGCCGGCGGGCGGGCAGCGCGGCACTGCCCGCAGTCAGCCGCCACACGGACGGCACAGAGAGCTGGCCCCCCCGGCCCCCCGGGGGAACGTTGTGGCACCTGCGCGTGCCTTGCGCGACCCTGCAAAGCAACACGGCACGACTTGCACAAGCGCGCTCCACTAATCGCATCCGCCGATCGAGGCTCAACTCGAACATCTGCATCATGCTGCGGCGCCTGCGCCTGTGCCCGCGACCAGCTCCCCGCCCCTCTGCTCTCTGCCCACGCTGCCCCCCCCCGGTGCCAGCCCTCCAGACGCCAGGCGCGAGCGCACGGCCGGCTGTGCTGGCGGGCGACGTCGTGGCGCTGCAGACACCGCGCCGAGTCCTGCGTCCGCCCCCCCCCCCCCGACAGCGTGTATACAGTCCGACCTCGACGGTCCCGACACATCAATGGCTTTTGTTGGCCCGCGACACCCCAAACAGGGGCCGTGACGTAGGCCCCGGCCGCCCTGGACAGGGATGCGCCGTCTCACCACGCCAATCCCACCGCACGTCAAGCCTGCTTTCTGCAGCCAGCAAGGAAACCCGGCTGCGTGGGATCGCCACTCCGCTGCCGCCCTCATCACCCAAGCTGCAGGCCTTGTCGGCACACTGGCCACACGAGGCGTGAGCTTTCCCCGGAGAAGAGGTGCTAGCAAGCAACGTATCGCATTCCGACGTCATCCTGCTCGACTTCTCGCCCCGTTCCCAGACGAAAGGGGCCCCTTCTCATCATAGCACGCAGGAGGTTGGTGACCGATTGAGGGAGGAGGGGGCTCCGTTATATGTACGGGTACGCTCGTCGAGGCATAGCCACAGCTCCTGCATTCTCCCCAAAATTTCCCCCTTCCTGTTGCGAACGCCTTTTGCTGTACCTTACCACTTTGCCATACCACACGAAGCTATAGCTAACCGTGCACTCTCGTCACGCTACCAGCTTCTCCCCCACTTGATGCATGACCAGTAATTCTAATCAGTACGCGTACTACTCGTTCCCGCCTACTCCCACCAGGACTACTCCCGTGAGTCGACGGAGAGCTTCACGAAACCCAACGCCACAGATCAGCTCCGCCCACGAAGATACCATGGCCCCCTCGCCAGCGGCAGGCAAACAGCAAGCCGGCAGTGCGGCCCCCAAGACACCCACAAAGCTCGACCGGAAGCCGGGCGCCACCCCCAAGAAATTGGGCCAGCAGTCCACTCCGAAGACCGGTGGCGCTCCCTCGACTCCCAAGGCCGCGAGCGCCAAGAAGCCCGTCCCCGCTTCGCCGAAACCGCCACAGAAGCCCGACACCAGCGAAGCGACCGGTAAAGCCCAGGAGGCCGCCGAGAACGCCCAAGGACAGGTCCAGCAGACCGCCCAGGGAGCCAAGGGCAAAGCGACACAGCCCGCCCAGGGCGCCAAGGGCCAGGCCCAGGGCGCTGCGCAAGGAGCCAAGGACACCGCGCAGGATGCCGGTGAGCAGGCTCAGAGCCAAGTCGGGATGAAAGACGACGAGGACGAGGACGACGGCCCCATGAGCAAAGTCACCGAAGCCGGCCAGCAAGCCCAGGAAGGCTTAGAGGAGCAGGCGCCGGAGCCGGTGCACGATGATGATGACGACGAGGACGGCGATGCCGTTGGCGGTGCTGCGCAGCAGGCGCAGGACACTGCCGAGGACGCTGGCGAGGAAGCGGAGGATGTCGCGGACGATGCGACGGAGAAGGCCGGCCAGACTGGCGAGACCGACGACGATACTAATGATGGCCAGGAGCAGTCGAGTGGTGACTTGCTCGGTGGCGCCAAGAACCTGGCTGGCAAGGCTGGGGACCTGGCCGGACAGGGCGAACAGGCGGCCGGTGACGCGGCTGACGGCGCCAAGAAGACTGCGGAGGATGCGAAGGACGGCGTTGAGGACGCTGCTGAGGACGCGCAGGAGACTGCGGAGGATGCGGCAGATGAGGGCCAGAAGGTTGCGGGTGAGGCGACCGACGAGGCTGGTGATGCTGCTGAGGGTGCGGGCGACGAGGCTGGTGACGCGGTCAACGGCGCGCAGGAGACTGCCGAGGATGCCGCGGACGGCGCTCAAGACGCTGGCGAGGCTGCCGACGGTGTCCAAGATGAAGCCGGCGAAGGCGCGGAAGGCGCCGGAGACGAGGCAGACGGTCTCACCAACGGCCTTCCTCAACCACCAAAGGGTCTACCCCTCGACCTGTCCGTCCTCAAGGGCATCGAGGTTGATGAGAACGGCCTCGCCTACGACCAAGAAGGCAACCCGATCGGCAGGCTCGCCGAGGGTGACGCCGAAGACCTTGCTGGCTATCCCATTGGCGACGATGGCGAGATCTTGGACGATGATGGAGATCTCGTTGGCCGCGTCGAGCTTCTGCCAGATGAGATCAAGCGCCAGCTGATGGCTGCTCGCGAGCAAGGCGAGGAGCTGCCGGAAGGCGCAGACGAGTACCTCACTCAGCTCGACGAGGCTGCCGGTGATGGTGAAGGCGAGGATGAGGAAGAGGAGGAGCAGGGTCCTGCTCTCCCGGGTCTCAACATCCTCGAAGGCCTGTCTTGCCAGATCGACGGTCTTATCTACGACGACGACGGAAACACCGTCGGCAAGGTCGTTGATGGTGACCCAGAGGAGCTTATGAAAGCGACTCTCAATGACCAGGGCGAATTCATCGACGAAGAAGGCAACGTGGTCGGCCACGCCGAGATCCACGAAGAAGCTGCCGACCTGGTCGAGCAAGGCGTCTACGAGGCTGCCGGTGGCGCTCCTGGCAAAGCCGCTGAGGGCGCTGAAGATGCTGTGGACGGTACGGCGGACGAGGCCGAAGAGGGCGCTGAAGATGCCGTCGATGGTACGGCGGACGAGGCCGAAGAGGGCGCTGAAGGCGCCGCCGAGGGTGCGGAAGAGCCTCTCGAGGGTATTGAAGACCAACTCCCTGGCATCGAAGCCCTTGAGGGCAAAGAGCTCAACGACGCCGGCGAGATCCTCGATGAGCAAGGCGACGTCCTGGGCCAGATCGAAGATGAGGAACTCCGCCAGAAGATCGCTGATGGCGAGATCGACCCCAACAGCCTCAAGATCGACGAAGAAGGCAACGTCGTCGACGGAGATGGCAATGTCCTCGGCAAGACCGAATTGGCCGAAGGCGCTGCCGAGAAGCTCGCCGGCGGCCCACTCCTCGACCCCCGCATCCTTGACGGCCGCAAGGTCAACAAGAAGGGAAAGGTCCTCGATGATGATGGTGAGGAAATTGGTGAGCTCCGCGACGGGGAACTCAAGGACTGCGCGGGTAAGAAGATCAACGACAAGGGCGAGGTGCTCGACAAATCTGGCAACGTCATCGGACACGTCAATGTCATTCCTGGCGAGGCTGCCGAGGAAGCTACGAAGGCTCTGCACGAAGAGCTGGGCGAGGTTGAGGAGAAGCAGCCCGAGGAGCAGCCTGCGCCGGATCTCCCGAGCTTGGAAATCCTCGACGGTCTCAAGGTCAACAAGAAGGGCCAGATCCTTGATGAGGATGGTGAGCCAATCGGCGAGCTCGTTGATGGCGAGTTGGAAGAGTGCAGGGGCAAGAAGTGCAATGACCAGGGCGAGGTCCTCGACAAAGAGGGCAATGTCATTGGTCATGTTCGCACGTTGCCGCCACCCGGCCAGGAGGAGGAGCAAGGCGAGGAAGAGCAAGGCGAGGAGGGTGGGGCTGAGGAAGAGGAGACCGGTCCAGAGCTTCCTCCCCTCTCCATCCTCGAGGGTTTGACCGTCAACAAGTCCGGCAAACTCATCGATCGCAACGGTGCCGTGGTCGGTGAGCTCGTCGAGGGCGATGCCAAGAAGCTCTCGAAGCTCGGCATCACTTGCGATGACGAGGGCCAGTTCTGGGACAACAAGGGCCACGTCATCGGCCGCGCCCAGACTGTGCCCCAAGAGGAGCCTGAGCAGGAAGCTACCTTCGCCGGCTTGGAAGGTCTACACGTCGTCGAGGATGGTTATGTGCAGGACGATCAGGGCAACACCGTCGGCTACGTCACAGAAGGCAACCCGAAGAAGCTCATCGGGCGCACTGTGGACGAGGATGGAGACATCCTGGACAAGAAGGGCTCGGTCGTTGGCCATGCTGAGCGCTACGAGCCAGAGGAGGAGCAGGAAGAGGTGCCCGAGGAGGTCGACCTCTCCTTCTTGCAGGGCAAGACCGTCAACAAAGCCGGCAACGTCATCGGAGATGAGGGCGTCCCAGTCGCGCGCTTGGTCGAGGGCAACATCAAGGAAGTTGCTGGCAAGCAGCTCGATGAGCAGGGCCAGCTCTGGAACGACAAGGGCAAGGTCATCGGCCGCGTTGAGCTTATTCCCGAAGAAGAGCGTGAGGCGAAGCCAGAGGGTCCTTTTGCTGGCCTCGAGGGCCTGCGTGTCATCGAGGGTGGCAAGGTCGCTGACGAGGACGGAAACGTCGTTGGCGAAATCACTGAGGGCAACGCTAAGCGGCTGATTGGTCTCGCTGTCGACGAAGATGGAGACATCGTCGACAAGTACGGCAATGTCAAGGGCCACGCCGAGCCACTGCCAGAAGAGGAGGAGGAGGGTCCGGTCGACAACTCGATCCTCAACGGTAAGCAGCTGAACAAGCAAGGCTATGTTGTCGATGAGAATGGTATACCTTTCGGCCGTCTGGTCCAGGGTGATGCAAAGGAGCTCGCTGGCCGCCTTTGCGACGAGAACGGAGACATCCACAACGATACTGGCAAGGTTGTTGGCCACTGCGAGGTCATTCCCGAAGACCAGCGTGTCCACCGCCCTGAAGGTCCGTTCGCCGGTCTCGAGGGTCTCCGTGTCGTCAAGGACGGCTGGATCGAGGATGAGGATGGCAATGTCGTCGGCCAGCTAGTCGAGGGTAATGCCAAGCGCCTTGTCGGCATGGCTGTCGATGAGGATGGTGATATCATCGACAAGTATGGCAATGTCAAGGGCCACGCGGAGCCGTACGAGGAAGAAGAGGCTGCAGAGGTGGACCTCTCGTCGCTCGCGGGTTGCACCATCAACAAGAGCGGCAACGCCATCGACGCCAATGGCCAGATCCGCGGAAAAGTCGCTGAGGGCGACGTTAAGCAGATGATCGGCTGCAAGGTTGACGGTCAGGGTCAGATTTGGGACAACGCCGGAAACGTCGTCGGTCGCTGCGAGCTGACTTATGGTGACACCAAGGAGGAGGGTCCTTTTGGCGGTTTCGAGGGTCTCCAGATCCAGAAAGACGGCACCGTTGTCACCCAGGCTGGCGACATTGTCGGCCGTGTGATCGAGGGCGATGTCAAGAAGCTCGTCGGCCATACCGTCGACGAGGATGGTGATGTTGTCGACAAGAACGGCAACGTCATCGGCAAGTGCGAGCGCTGGGAGCCGGAGGAGAAGGAGCGCCGCATTAACCCCATGTCTGGCCGCCGTGTCAACAAGGAGGGTGAGGTCCGCGATGAGCAGGGTGAGCTGATGGGCAAACTGACCCAGGGCGACCTTGGCCACTGCGTCGGTCAAGAGATTGATGACGCTGGCAACGTTGTGGATGTCGACGGCAACAAGATCGGCGAGGTGACTCTCCTCGAGAACATCGTCGAGGAAGAGTACGAGGGTCCGTCCGAGGAAGAGCTTGCTGAGGCCGCGAAGCGCGAGGAGGAGCGCGAGATCGCGAAGAAGATGGGCAATATCTGCACACAGACTCTCGAGCGTGTGCAGCCGGTGTGCAAGCAGATCAAGGAGCACATGGAGAAGGCGGACCGGACACCGAAGGAGGAGCTCGATGAGGAGCAGCTTGTCAACGACGTCAAGCCGCTCATCGAAGAGGCTGGTCGTATCCTGCAAGAGTGCAACGGCTCTCTCCGTGGTCTCGATCCGGACGGTCACATCGCCGCCCAAGCCAAGGGCCGCGCTGGCTCGGGTGAGGCGACGCCTGAGGAGGTGCGATTAGCAGATACGCTCAAGGAGCTCACCACCACCGTCGTAACCACTGTAGACGACGCGAAGAAGAAGCTCAACGACATGCCGCACGCGAAGAAGAAGCTTAACCCGCTGTGGGGTCTGATGACCCAGCCGCTGTTCCAGATCCTAGCTGCGGTCGGTCTCCTGCTGGCCGGTGTCCTGGGTCTCGTCGGCCAGCTGCTGAACGGCCTTGGTCTTGGTGGTCTGGTCAATGGCCTCATGGGTGGCTTAGGCATCAATAAGTTGCTCGAGAGCTTTGGTCTAGGCGGAGATGACAAGAAGAAGAAGAAGGGCAACCCCATCTCGGGCATGCCCATTGTTGGTGGCCTGCTAGGAGGTGGGAAGTAGAGAGAGGGAGTGCGTGAACAGCGTAGCGTTGGAGATGTAAGATTTTGGATATGCGTACGGAGTTAGAAAGCAGGCGTGTGGGTTCGGGTGGTATAGGATTGGGGCTGGGGCTGGGGATGGTGGTATCCTAGTGGGTCGGCTCACGATCATGTCTCCTATGTCTGTACAGTAGTAACTTAACGAGTTCATATGTCCAATCAAACAATACACATACCATATTGTGCTTGGTGGCTGTCAGCCGATTATGATGTGGATGTGAGGTCGAAGAAGTGCTTGCAGACCTGCGCCCTGAATGCTGGGGAAGGCGCACTTTTAGTGCCTCAGGCACCCATGCTGAGCCTCGACTCGTTTTCGCAAGCTCCAGCAAACCTGCTAAGTCACGACTCTCCACGGACCAATGCCCCATCATCTCCCTCACGCGGCGGGCAGATCCACTCATACGTCTACAGTCCGACAGTAATACTACCTTGCGTCTGCCGCCGACGCGCCATTACCGATTGACACAGCGTCCGACCCCGACGGCAGCAGCGGAACCGCCCCCTTCACCCACCAGCCTTCTCACCCACAGCGCCGCGAGACCACACAGAACACAGAGAGAGCGTAAGAGCGTGATCACACATCCTCAGGCACACACGAACCGTCATGTCTGACGGGAGACTGCAGTCCTCGCGCGACGACCGCCGCCGAGACCGCGATGGCGACAGAGGCGATCGCAGGGACCGCCGCCGCTCCCGCTCTCCAGGCCACCGGGGCTCTCGCCGTGACTACGAAGTAGACAGCTACTCCTCCAGCCGCAACTACCGCGAGCGCGAGCGCGAAGAGCGGTACGGAGGGCGCGACGACCGGCGTGACAGAGGCGATAGGGACTGGGACCGAGGATCTGCTAGACGCGATGCGAGGAGGGATGACGATGATCGTAGACGGGATCGCAGGGGCGATAGAGACTTGTTCGATGATCGTCGGCGGCCGCGGGACGATTATGACAGACGCGACAGGGACCGAGGAGGCAACGACGACCGTGGCCGCGATCGTGATGACATGAGGCAGCTCGAACGCCAGGCGAGGCAGAAGAGCGCGTCGCCGCCGCGCAAGCCCAAGGAGCCCACGCCAGATCTGACCGAGATCGTGCCGGTGCTGGAGCGGAAGCGTAGGCTGACGCAATGGGACATCAAGCCACCCGGGTATGAAAATGTCACGGCCGAGCAGGCTAAGCTGTCCGGCATGTTCCCGCTGCCAGGGGCGCCAAGACAGCAGCCCATGGATCCGCAGAAGTTGCAGGCGTTCATGAATCAGCCCGGCAACCAGGCGGGCAAGAGTGCGCTCAAGCCTTCGACTGCGCGGCAGAGCAAGAGACTGTTTGTGTACAATTTGCCGGCTTCTGCGACTGACGACAGTGTGAGCGACTTCTTCAACCTGCAGCTGAACGGACTGAATGTTACGCGTGGGCAAGATCCTTGCATCTCGGCTCAAGTCAGCAAAGACCGCACTTATGCTCTGCTCGAGTTTAAGACGGCCGAGGACGCAACGAATGCCATGGCACTCGATGGCATCACCATGGAAGCCCCGGACACCAGCAATGGCTCGTCGAACGGCGACAGCGCGCAAGGTCTTCAGATCAAACGGCCAAAGGACTACATTGTTCCTGCCGTCACCGACGAGACCGAGAATGAGGCTGGTGTGCTCTCGAACATCGTCCCGGATACCCAGAACAAGATCTCGATCACACACATACCCATCTACCTTACCGAAGACCAGGTGCAGGAACTCCTCGTTTCCTTCGGCGAGCTCAAGTCTTTCGTCCTCGTCAAGGATACCTCGTCCGACCAAAGCAGAGGCATTGCGTTCTGCGAGTACAAGGATGCCGCAGGCGCAACTGACGTTGCAGTCGAGAGCTTGAACGGGATGGAGTTGGGCGATAGCCATCTGAAGGTGCAGAGGGCCAGCATTGGCATCCAGCAGGTGGGCGGCGAGATGAGTGTGAACGCCATGAGTATGATGGCTGGGACGAAGAGCACAGAGCAGGACGTGGGCAGGGTGTTGTGCTTGATGAACATGATCACGCCGGAGGAGCTAATGGATGCTGATGAGGCTGATGGTGAGTTTGCTCCCACTTTCACGCGTAAGGTGGTGCTCTGTTGCTGACTCGGTCCACAGAAATCCTGGAAGACGTCAAGGAGGAATGCGCCAAGTACGGTCCGATGGCGGAGGTCAAGATGCCGCGTCCCACGTCTGGCAGCAGACAGAGCAACGGGATTGGCAAGATCTACATCAAGTACGAGACGCCCGAGGCTGCACAGAAGGCTCTTGCTGCGCTGGCAGGAAGGAAATTCGCCGACCGCACCGTTGTGGTCACGTTCTTCGGCGAGGAATACTTTGACATCAACGCGTGGTAGAGGCAGAGCAACGCCAGGTGGCGGCGCCGTTTCGGCAGGCGAGCCAAGGGCAAAGCGTAGGGCAGCATCGGGCGCATTAGGAGTGCGCAAAAGCAGCAAGCGGGTGTATTGTTTGTACCATAGCAATAGCAACATCAACATCGACATCGACATCGACATCGGCGACATGTTCTCACTGCGGAGCAGTCACTAGTTGTATATGACGTAGCCCTTCTTGGCCGGCGCCTCAAACTCCCACTCTTGCTGTGCAGCCACCAGCACCGTTTCCACCCATCTATCCCTGATCACGGTCAACTATGAAGACCCGCCACGTTGCCACTCCCCTCCTCGCCTGCGCCCTCCTCGGCGCCGCTGCCGCCCACGCCCAGCTGATCCCCTTCTACAACGCCCCACCATCCGTCGTCTCCGCGAAGAGCCCCGCTCCAGACTCCCACCATCGCGCACAAAGGCCCATCATGGCCGACCAGCCTGGCATCCAGCTGCCCACCCCTCCGTCCTACAACGACAAGTCGCCGAAGGAACCACCACCTCCCCGTGGCGATGTGATATTATCCGACGTCCTTGGCACGCAGAAACTTATCAATGTCTTTGCCGGCTTCACCAGGGACATCAATACCGTCTCCTCGCGGCTTGACGATTCTGCCCTTAATACTACCGTCCTCGCGCCTACGAACTCGGCGGTCGCGGCCTTACCGCGGAAGCCGTGGGAAGACCCCAAAGACTACGCGGAACTAGGCACGAATGCGTACGAGGGTAGAGGTGGAGAGGACAGAGCGTATAGGAATCTGAGGAGGTTCACGGAAGCGCATATTGTTGACGCGAGTCCGTGGAATGAAGGAGAGAAGGTGAAGACTCTGGCGGGCGGCGAGGTTTGGTGGGAGAAGAGGGGAGAGGGGTCGGTGGTCATGCCGGGGGAGGTCGAGGTAGAGAGGATTGTGAGTAGGGTGGCGAATGGAGAGGTTTGGGTGTTGAGGGGGTGCTTGGATTATGAGCGATGAGCGTTGAGAGGGTTTTGTTGGTTGTCATGATCTTTCGATGTTACGGCGTTGGGTCTGGCATGGAACAGGAATGAGGATACGATTGTTGTTACAGCTGTGAGAAATGATACCACAGATGGGTATGGAGTTGCATGGTGAGTGTGGTTCTGCTCGTTCTTCGTCATTAGATTCAGGCATGTCTTGCCAGAGAAACAGTCACTCCTGCGCTTCCATGCCACCTACAGCATCTTTCGAATATGATTACTCACTCCACGCGCAAAAGGCCCAGCATTCTCGATCCCGCTGCAGATCACCAAATATTCTCGTGGCGACATCCTGCTGACGCTGGATTGCCTCCACTGGTCGAGCATGCAGCGTAGCACATAGTTCTTCCCGCCCCTGCGAAGCTTTCCGTCGTGGACGAATACCAGAGCGACCGTCTTGGACTCTTCCGCCAGATTTGGACGATCCCGTGACTGAACGGCAGTCATTAGGCCCATGGATTACTCCCTTGACGGTATGTACTCATATGTTTCAAGCTCTTCTCGATGTGCGTCCCGCCCAACTGCTCGCGGTAAGCCTCGCGGAACTCCTTCACAGTCAACGGTGCGTCGACCCACTCCGTGTCTATCTTCGCCTTGGCGCAGCTGAAACACCGATCCAACAAACACGAAGACTCTTGACAGACAAGCGGACCATCCCTCTCCATACGCTCGACCAGTAAAGCCATCTCCGCCAGATGACCCCCTCAGTGTTTCCTTGGGAGGAGTGTTATCGGCTTCGCGCGACATCGCAAGCAGAAGTCCAGGCGGTCCTTCGCAGCTCGTCGCATCAGTTAGCTTCTCAACCTTCTCGCGTTACGCAAGAAGATGTCGAATCAAAAGAAGCCGGCGCATATCACTGACTTGCCTCGTCGCAGCCGGCGCCGTGCAGATGCAACGATCGCGATCCCACATACTCAGGATACCTCCGGGCTTCCGCAAGGCGTCTCTGCGCTCGCGGTCGATCTTCATCAGCAGACCAGGTAGCCTCTCCACGGGTGATTTCCTCGTCATTCTCAAACTTACGGCGTGCGAAGAGTGCACAGCCATACTTCCAGAGGCTGTGCAACCACATCCTCGCACCTATCTCAAAGCGGAAGGAACCTGACTCCGTCGCTCCTGCATTGCATGAAATTGTCTACGGACATGCAGTGAGGCACTCATGATGCCTGATATTGAGACAAGCGAATAGAAACTGCGTGCTGGCTATGAGGTGGCGCATCGGGCGAAGGGTAAAGGCTGTGAACAATGGCTAGTACCAGTACTGCAAGCTTTGATCCTGCCTTTTACGAAGTCCTTCACGGCCATAGTGCCGGGGTCATCCTAACTAACAGAATGAGCCCAGCTGAACGTCTTCTCGTTAGGACGTGAGAAGATCAATGAAGTCGCCGTAATCGCCGCATCCTCGAACAGCGTCTGGTGCCTAGGGCTTAGGGTTGGTCCCTCGGTTTAGGAGCAGCTTTGCTGCGTCGATACCCAAAGCTGCGCGCAGCAGTAGCGGACAGCGCGTAACAATCTGAGGGTACAGAGGAACAGTGTCTGTGATCTGCACTTGCCGCTTGTTGACACGCCGGAAGTTGGTCAATATGCACACGTCCAACATCAGCAGGACGTCGCAAAGCAACTCGAACGGTAGATGTGCCAAGTTGCCGATGCCGTAAGTAGGGGCTTGGTCGCAGCAGCCGTTGTCAAGCGGAATGTTGCGTTTGGAAATGTTTTCCTCAAACGTTCGATCTCGATTGTCAGGCCTTGCATAGACATGCTCCGGAAGTTGAGCCATCTCCGAGGGGGTCTTGCCGCTAAGGAAGCTGAAGGGGTGGTGAGAAAGCGGTACGTTCGATGCAGGAAGCCGGGACCCATGGCTTTCTGCCCGAGGCATCGCGACGTCACTCTGGTGATCTGACTCCTGCCGTCTTGGATGCATGCTGAACGAAATGTGTGCGGTCAACCGTCGTTTTCCTGGCTTTCCCGTGATTATGACGGGATTGCGGGGGGCCTGATGGCCCGATATGCGTGTTCTTCGATGTGGCACTTTTTGTATCGAACCGGTATCCCCAAGCAATCTCGCCCCTCAGGAACATCCCAACGCGCCACCTTCCGCTATCGAAGAGAACGCCAGGACTGTTGTTGCTGCGCAAGTTATATGTCCGTGTATCGCCGTGCGCAGTCGGGCTCAAGAGTCGCATTGTGCGACCTGCGATCCAGTCGACCCGGGCTTCCGAATTCCTCGCAAGACGAGCCGATGGCGCAGTTCCGAGCTCAGCATAAGGCATGACCACTCAAAGCCCATGCAAATGAAGCCGATATGCAATGTCATTGCCCTTCCTGAGCAACAGAGTGAACCTCTGCCCGCTCATGCGACGCAGCGATGGCATTGCCCCAACCTTCGGCTGCAGGCACAAGACCTTCTCGTCAAAACTGAAGGCCTCACACCAATCGGGCAAGACGTGACCTCGCATGCGGAGTTCGTGAGTACTGGCCTTCGAGTAGAGCGACAAGCTGCCAGGCGCAGAGATCAGGCTGAAGTCGATGTGCAGGCCCTCCTTCAGGTTGCCACTGAAGTTGCCCAGTGTGATGCCGTAGACGGTCGCGGTGAATCGGACGCCCAGCGTCGTTACATCGACGAAGCCGCTGACCTGTTGACAATGTCAATGGTGCATTCAATGGCTTGGGCCCATAGCAGGGGCGCCATGCGACGTACGCAGAATGGGCCCGAGATATGATCAAAGCGCTCCTGGCCGTCCCGGAGCCTGGGCAACATTGCGCTTGTCGGCAGAATATTGGTCTGGACCACGTGGTAACGCCCGAAGTCGAGCGGCGTTGAAGCCACGGCTGCGCCTACTGTCGACATAGCCGGTGAAGCATGCGTTGACAGCGGTAGCGGATGGGTTGGCAACCCAGGAAATTGATTGCGTCGACGTGCTTGCGGCTATTAGGCAATCGGAGGTTTGTGAGCGCGACAGTAATTGAGGAGGCTGGTCGCTGAACTTTGAAAGCTTCATGGCGAGCTGAGGACGTGCCCGGCTGACCCCACCATCCGCTTGGTCGCCGTGGCGCATTGGAGACTTCCCGAGGGTGTTGCGCGGTTTGTGGTTCGGTGGTTGCAAGGATGATGCTGCACAGCAAGCGTCGAGCCCATCAGTCGAGCAGAATGCGGAGCCATTAGGTCACTGTGGTGGATCCCGCACGGACTCACAAGCGTCCATGAGCGCGGAACAGGTCAAGGTGAGCTGATCATGCGCGGGGGGGTGAGAATGTCTTACCTGTTGGCGCGCCATGCGTTGCAGGGATCATGCGGCGCTCATGACTACCATCATCGCAAGGACCTTCATGATGCGGCCTGCGTGAATGCGCCGGCCACCCTGCCACCAGATTTCCATCCTTCAATCTGATGTTGCATGCGCCCAAACCCTGCAGGACCAGCAACTTCGATCATCGCAATCATATTCGGGAAATCGAGGGGATGAGCAGCCATGTAGGCGCGCGCAAGGCTCGCATGTGCGTATGCATGACCATGCTTTGGCATGAGCTATGTGCGAACTCCTGCGCGACCCGTGGCTATCAATCCTCCCATTGGCGAATTCTCGACGGCAGAGCTGCTTGACGGTGAAGCAGACAACAGGATCAGCTTGCTGCTCGATGGCGCAACGTTGTCGTGGAGTCTACACACAGACCGTAAGCCGGCGGCATAGTGAGCTCTTCCGACCTTCCCTTTGCCGCGGCGTGATGCAGAAGCAGGATGGCTAACTCAGCAGGATGGCTACCGCGGATGTAAAAGCGTGGAGAACCGGCCTGGCAAGTTCTGGCTGTGAGCATACGTGGAGGGGTCGTATCTCAACGCCAGAGTTCTGGACGGCAGTCGTTCTGCGTGTCAACTCCGTGAGACCTGTCGGATATCGCTCGCAGCGAGGAGGTTGCCATCGAGTGGAAGGCGGCGCCACATTGCTTCGCACTCACAATCTATGAAGCATTGCATTTATCAAGCCCAAAAAGCATACCTCCCGGAGCACGTGGCGCGAGCATCCAAGAAGGCAGCTCCCACGTACGCGCACCCGATGCAGCACGCATACTCTCTTGTCGGCAGAGTCTTCCTGCAGCCCCAACTTCGCGCTGTTTGTCCCAGTTCATCTCTTCCTGGCTTGGCCTTCGTCCGCAGTTCAGGCTCCCCCTCACCCATTACGGAGGGTGACCATGTCGCAGAGGTCGCTCAAAGTGCGGTTCGAGGTCAGCAACTTCCTCCTTGACAAGCAAGAACGACTGCGAAGGGCGAGCCTGGTTTCTCCGCTCCACTGTACTCTTCAGGCATGAAGAACTGAGTGTCGTACGCGACAATCACCGCGGTTCGGTAGGAGCTGCTGAGCAGACAGCTCACAAGAGCTTTGCTTAGGATATCAAGGTGCAGACAAGTGTCCATGGCCAGCGGCAAGCGCTTGTCGCCATACGCGTTGCACAATGTCGACATGAACACCCGTTCTGGTGCCTAACTTCTGGAAGCACGAGCCACAATGCGCTCCCAGCGCCGCGGCAGTGGATTATCCGGACAGGAACGACTTCCCCTCGTTCGAACTCTTCCTTTGTCACGTCATGACATCGGTTTCCAAGATTTCTCCTCATCTTCATGCATTGCTACACTCCCGCCAGACCGAAGACAATCGACAAGCAATTTACCCGGCCAGAGGAGCCAATGCCAGCAATCTCACGATATTCTCGCTGCGTCTCCTCGATCGGCATATCTCCTCAGTGCTATGCCTGTGGTGTCCAGTGCATTGCAGCGCCTCCGCTTGAGGATGCAGGTCAAAGCGAGCTTCCTGATATCTAGAAAAGGTGAAGTAGAGCTATTCGTGCTGCTAGTCTCTCCCCTCTTCCACTTCTGCATCTCGTGAACAGTGCCAACAATGCTACCCCAAACCCTCATTCTTGTCGCTGCAATCGCGGCAGCCTCTCCTCTCGGGTACGACGCTCAGCCATATGCCAACGTGGCCAAGAGGCAGGCTTCGTACTCTGGCAGCCTCACGGTAGACTTGGGATACAGCGTTTACCAAGGCTACCAGAATGCCTCGGCAGGCCTAAACATCTTCCAAGGGTCAGTAAACGCATGTGCAAGGCGATCGCGAGTCCACCATTTTGACTCAACTCAAAGCATACGATTCGCCCAGCCACCTACTGGGAGTCTGCGCTGGCAACCACCCAAGACACCTCAGCTCAACCGTACAGGAACGATCCAAGCGACTGCGTACGCGCCGACATGTCCTCAATCGCCTTCTTCGTACCAAACCGTCAATCCGGCCAATGAGACTGAGGCTAGCGAGGATTGCCTATTCGTGGGTGCACCCTCAGTGGTGGAACGGACTGCCATTGACCCGATGTAGTTGAACGTCTGGAGCCCAAGCAATGCCACCAAGCAACTTCCGGTTTTTGTCTGGATCCATGGAGGTGAGATCATGGCTCATTTAGCGCGATTCCAAGGTCACTCACAGCTTGTGCAGGAGGGTATGGCCAGGGAAACGGCCGCCAGGATGTCAGTCAACCCCAAAGCGTCCACACTCATCGGGACGGTATGCTAATCCAGCATTCAGCTCACGCCTCTCATTGAAACCAATAACAACGACTTCGTGGCCGTGACAATTCAGTACCGCGTAGGTTTTCACGATAACTCGTTTGCAGCCCGCAGACTCACAGCATTCTAGCTCGGCGCTTTCGGCTTCCTAAGCTCTGACGAAGTCTACCGCAAAGGAGCCGTCAACGCTGGACTGCTCGATCAGTTCATGGCTTTGCAATGGGTACAGCAGTACATCCACCTCTTCGGTGGCGACGCTTCGCAAGTAACGATTGCTGGCGAAAGCGCTGGCGGCGGTTCTGTGATGCTGCAAGACATGGCCTACGGCGGGAGTCTTGGAACTCAGCTGTTCGTCAACACCATTGCCGCGAGCCCGTACCTGCCAATGCAGTGGGGCTACGCCGACTGGGTGCCCTCTCAGTCGTACTACGCTTTCGCCACGCAAGCGGGTTGCCCGCCCAATAAGCCTTATCTGAAGAATGGCTCCGTGCCCATCTTCGAATGTCTCGTATCGAAGGACAGCGAGACGCTGATCAATGCGAGCGCTACGGTATCGCAGGAGGGATCATACGGTAAGCTTGTATTTTTCAACAGCATTCGATAGATCTTTTGCTGACATCGTGTCACTCTTCTAGGCACTTGGGTGAGATGAAGTCCAGTGGCATTGACAGCAATCGCGCTAATATCGTCGTAGGCTTTCTTGCCAGTCACAGACGGTACGTACATGTTACTGAGTGTGTGCGAGACAAGACCGCTAATCGTAAAGCAGGCATTTTCATTCAGGACTTGCCCAGCCGCCAGCTCGGTCGTGGTCAAGTGAACGGCCTGAACGTTTTGGCCGCCAATAACGCCAACGAAGGCTACTATTTCACCCCGCAAAATATAAAGACTGAGGAGGATCTAGTCCATTACCTCCAAGTAACGTTCCCACTGTTCTCCAATAACGACGTTGCAAAGGTTCTCTACTACTACCCGTCTACCAATGCCAGCGTCAATCCGAACGCCACACTCTACGCTACCACCGGAGACATGGGCGCAACGGCTGTCAATCAGAGCTCTGGAGGAACAGGACAACAACAACAGCGAGCCGACAACATCTATGCTGAGACGACCTTTGTCTGTCCGTCTTACTGGATGGCGGAGGGTTATAGTAGCAGCCGTAATGGAGGCAAGGGCTACAAGCTCCAATTCAGTATCACTCCTGCCTTCCATGGCGGCGACATAGCCGGCTATTTCGATTACCCGGGACAGTATTACAGCGTGGATTTTACAACAGCTTTCCAGAAGATTTGGGGCAACTTCATCACAACCTCGGATCCCTCCATCTCGAACGCAGTGGCCAACGGTCTGTCAACGGGCAACATGAGCACAAACGGCGCCAGTTCTTTCCCGCCGTACGAGATCTATGCTCCTTACCAGCTGAACCTGAACACCACCTGCCCGAGTCCTACGGTCATTCGAGGGATTACGTACTGTAACGGTTCGACGGCGATCAACGAGATCGAGTTGGTGAATGCTTACACATGGGAAGGCGGCAGGGGTGTCCGGTATATACCTGCAATTAACGCATGAGTGCTATCACTAACAACTGCGGACAGATGTGATTTCTGGAAGTCCGTTGGAGAGCTTGTTCCGGAGTAAAGGGCCAGTCGGTCATCAAGTACAATGATATACGCTATATGCAGTCGCTGTGCAACATTTATGCGATATTGTATTACGTTGACCCAGCTCGTCTTTCGGAAAGACGAAAGTTTTCCTCCCGCCCAAGAATCAAAAGATCAATGCAGACACAATGGCTCCCGCCAAAATGAGCCTACCCAGTTCATGGTCACTGCTGTGACCGGCATGAACGTCGGCAGAGACAGGCTGAACACGCAGTACCAGTTCCAGATAAATGCAAAGGTATTGATCGTCAAGTCCACCCAAAGGGACCTGCGATCTTCCAGGACCCGTAGGCTGGGAAGTCGTTCTCGGTCTTGCGCATCAAGGTCAAAGTTTCTGGAACGCAATAGCTAAAGTACAAAGCCAGGGTGAAAAGCGAGGTGAGTACGTACAGGGCGGTAGTACAGCCGATTGGAATGATGTTGACGAGCAGACGGATGGTGGAAATAGCAGCCACGCATTGACTGGAATCCGCAGCGTCGGGTTTTTCATGGCTAACGCAGAAATCAGACACCTGCAGTCATTGCCAGTATAACAATCGAGCAGGCCGTCGACTGCGGAGTTGGCCAGCATGCGGACATGCTCTCCTTTCATTATCTCAGTGCCTCCACCAAGCCCACCTACGCGACTGCGCTGCTGGGCATATTCTCGCAATCAGCTGCGAAAGTATCTGTGACATCTCTCTTCTTTCAAGCGAATTGCGCCTCGCCAAGACACTCACGGGATTACCTACCTGCTGGACACCATTGTCCATTGGACTGTCATTGCAGTACTTGCAACAGCATTCTCCTGCCAGGGTAGGGCATACTGGGGAGCCTCCTATGGCGGAGGAGGCTGGCTTGCCTTTCCCGTTCTTCTTGGCAACCTCATCGCAGATGCAATGCTTCCCTTCTGGATGGTGTCAAGGATCTGGAAGCTCTAAGCGAGCATGGAGCATCGCATTGTCCCAGTTTTGTTGAGGAGCTCACGAGTGCTGGTCTGCTTCGGTGAGATTGCCCATATCGCCTACCTTGAATCGCTGAGAACTCATACGCTTTTCAAGGGGCCGGACGATTCCTGGACTTCAGAGAAGACATGGATGAGTTCTAGGTGAATACAGGTCCATTTTTGCTTAACATGGACCCGGGGTTGACTGTGCGTGCCAGCTGCATCATCCATCTCTCAATCACTACCGCAATGATCCCTCGCTTTGATAGCTTTATTGCTAACATTTAGACCCGGAAAGCAGGTCTCGTCTTCTCAGACCGGGACCGACTGCTTTTACGGGGGTTGCGCGGACTCGAAGAACAGGTCGAACAACAACTCTCGGGGCCATCCCAGTGCACACCATAGCCGCAACGACTTCTCTCGAATTCGCAGTCCTGCCGCAGCTCTCCAGAGCTTCATGGAAGGCTTCCGGCCAGATCATTCACAGCAGGTTCTGCAAACCACGACGGTCAGCAGCAACGGCCGACATACCGCCGCTGGGAGCGACAAGGTCATGCCATCAAGGTGCTGGATTCGAAGGATGGTGCCGAGACGTCAGCTCAGAGTAGCTTGCGCGGCAACGCAGTCTACTCCAAACTCGAGTTCACGTGGGAGGAAGAATACACGAATGATGGCACTCGGGTATCGAGCAATCGGCATCGTTGATCTGTGTGATCGCCACAATGTACACGTGTATACTATAAGCCTCTCTGCAGAATCAACGCCAACGCGAAAAGTACATAAAGAGCACGTCTTGCATGCACGCTTGTGTGGCGAAGGTCGACAACCTAATGATGTTTTCTTGGCATGTGCCCAATGCCAATTGACGCTAACGGGC
Organism: Acidiella bohemica; assembly: GCA_019670975.1. NCBI lineage: Eukaryota > Fungi > Ascomycota > Dothideomycetes > Mycosphaerellales > Teratosphaeriaceae > Acidiella > Acidiella bohemica. Next base: position 752,745 of record JAGUCJ010000013.1, read on the forward strand.
GCTTCCAAGATGGTGTCGGTCTCCTTTCGCTCCCTCCCGTCGTGCCTTTTTCAGCAATGTCAACATCATGCCAGAATTGACTCGCCGTAATCATTGTACCACATGGCGAAGACTGCGTCGCGCAGCTCGCGTGTGTACTGCACTCGCAATACGTCCTGAGCTGCCGAACCGCTATGATAGGCAAGGCGGCAGCCAGGCTGCCGCGAGATCTCATTTCCGAGGCTTGGCAGGCAGAATTGTATAGTCAAGCACACGCAATCATGTATATCCTAGGGTGAGCGAAAGAGCACTGTAAGAAATCAGGGGAAGGACCGCAGTCACAGGAGACCATGTTTGAACGCTGGGAGATACTTCCCTACTGGCTCTACTTCGTGAGTTTCTTTTCGGCGCCAGATTGGAACGCAACTCACCAGAGAATATAGACGGCTACCGTCTCACTAGCACGGACGCTTCAATGCTACACGCCATCGCTTGCCCGTCGCTTGATGGGGATCCTGTACCCTCGAGTGCCGTTCCATCAAGAGCGAGTGGCGGCCGGGCTCGCAGCACGGCAATTCGGTTCGTGGCAACTTCTATGCGCCGTAGTGCAGATCCACGCCGGCTTGAAGATTTACAATCCCGGGGTATATAACGTGGCCGCTCTGTCCTACGTTGTGCTCCTCTTGCACTTCCTATGGGAAAGAGTGGGCGAGCGGACGGTGGATGGCAGAAGCCTTCTGGCGGCCGAGGGAATAGCGTTTGTGGGTTTCTGTTGGATGATGATCCAACGTCAGAGTTATGAATTCATGTGTAAGTGCCTTGCTGCCCTCCAACACCCGCAAATGCTGATGATAACTAGTCATGATGACTGAAGACGAATCCTCCCTCGGGAATCCTTACGTTCATGGCTTCCCTCCGTCCCAGTGATGCACACAGCTGAAGCGAAGCTGAAGGGCCTGATCGGCCTTACACAGGGCATTGTTGAATGGGTGCGGACGCGCGCAAAAGCTGTCTCGCACAGCCTGAATACAGAACACTTAGATCAGTAGGCAGTGCTTCAAGCCGAACGCTCCATTGTTTGATGCTGTTGGTCATCCACTGCGTACCTTAGCCTTCCTGCAACTACGTTCAGTGCTCTACTCCTGGGTTTGTAAACCTCCGTTCCGAGCTTCCCAAGCAGGCATTGTGACAATTTCATTCGCTCGGCTACCGCCGTGACGGTCGCGGGCGAAGCCGAAGGATGCCATTCACACGAGCTCTCGCTCCCAAACCCACGAACGTACGATGTTGCCGTATCCATTCCCACACCTGCAAACAACGCACCTTCACGGACCACCCGACACACCTTCGCAATAGGTTCTTTTCCGACGCTGTCATCATCATGGACTCTTCCTTCCGTGACACGGCGGCCATCATCGGTACATTGTGACAGTCGCAGTCGACGTCAGCCAGTGCTAACGATCAGGTAGAACGTACGGACAGGCTACGCGCGGAGATGCTCAAGCGCTTCAGCAGGATCATCAATCTCGCCGGCGTAAGTGTCATTGGACGTTCGGGAGACGCATTGACTGACCTTTATGAAGGCCAGAGCTGGGGACCGCTATTCCAGTGCTATCACTCAGTACCAGATCAAGGCTGAGACTGCTTCATTGGTGAGTGCGAGGAAGGGCAGGAACGAATCTTCTGAACTAATTTATGTTCGAGATTACTGCTGCCGAGGATGCTCAGACCTTCATACGTCAACTACAGGAGATGTGGCTGTTTGGTCATCTGAACACTCTCGGCGATAGCCGGATCCAACAGCAGACCAACGAGGACGCCAAAATGAATGCCGAACTGTTGCAGCAGTTCACAGAACTGCAGAAGCAGACAGTTGTGAGAATTCCAGCTGCTGGCGAACAAGTAGAGACCGCCACGAACGGATCAGCCGCAGATGCTTGAAGGACTTTGACGATCACAGCCTGGCTCCTACCTTGGATATATCAAGAGCTTCTCTGACCAGCTTCAACGCCAGTCTGGCGCTTCCGATCGAGTTCTGGTACCCACCGCCGGCGTGACCATACGCATGCACAACACTCCTGCCGCTGCCTAGCACCTCGTTCTCCAGTCTCGGACCACCGGTCCGACCTGGACGCAGTCCGCACTGGACGCTGATGATCTCGAATCCGCAATCCTTACCCGTCATCAATTCTGGCATGTTCAGAGCGGCGCTCTTCAATATCCTCTCGGTCACTGCTGGATCTGGGGTCTCATCCCAGTTACCGACTTCCTTCGTACCACCAAGGATCGTACTACCCGACCCTGGACGAGGGATACAGTACGAGCCGTACTCCTTCCCGCTCCTGGTGAATATTGACGGTGCCTCACCCTTCACCAGCACGGTCTGTCCTCGGATGGGATACATGGCCTCATCTCCACAAAGCTTTGCTGCGCCGAGACCGGATGCGTTGACGAACACGGCTGCCTTGCCTCTTCCGGCCTCCTTTGCAATGGTCTCCGCGGCTGCAAGAGCTGTGTCAAGGCCTTCGTCGACTGGCAGCCGTTGCTTGATAACTCTCGCGCCGGCTTTCCGAGCTCGTTCTTGCAAATAGTGAAGATACTGTGGCACGTTGATGGACACCGCGCTGAATGCACAGGCCTCGATGATCTGCGGGCCATCTTTGCCAGCTCTCTCGTTTATCATACGGACTGTCTCAACATCCGGCGAAAGTGAACGGAAGTTCTTGACGTATGGCGCCCACCAGATATTTTCGTACATGGGGAGATTGAAGTCCCAGTACTTGTACGAGTCGTAGACCTGTCCTACAGTGAGGCGCCGTTTGACACATACGAAGTGTATCCCTTACCTTCAGGCCTGATTTCGGTAGATTGGAGTCTTTCTTCTCTTGAGCGATTAGGTCGAGCCAGTACTCATATGTTTGGACATCCCAATCGCACTCTCTTGGTGTATCTGCTGTGGCGTGAGTATGCCAATGTGCGCCCGCCCTACGCGAAAAGGATACATATAAGCGTCACATGTCGTTCGAACCATCTACCTGAGTAGACGTACCATGGGGATGTGTACTCGATGCTCTTGTCGCCAGGGACATGAGCTGCGATGACTGTAACTTTGTGGCCTTCTTCGGCCAGGAAGACAGCTGTGGTGAGGCCGATCACCCCGGCACCAATGATGACAATGTGCTCGCGTCGCTTTGCCATGACGGTGAAGAGGATATCTGTCAAGGATGAACACCCAATTGAGGCTGGTGAAAAGATTCTATATATGCTGCATGTGAGGTGGAAGTTTTATGGGTGCCCATGCCGAACTTCGGCCAGGCGGGCAACCCAACGCCGCGATCACGATCACAAACGACACGAGAACGCTCGTCACACAGCAAGCAATACGGAATCGCAGGAAAATGTGTCGGCTGCAGTCCGCAGACTGATATATGCTCTGTAAATCCTGAACTACATATAGCGCTACTGTATCAAATGCAATGGTATCATCGCTCATGCCCGACACGTGGTATTCATCAGCCATTTCAATTGTTCATCGCAGACATCAAGTATCATTCCTCATCCTCCTCATCATCGCGCGGGCCGAAGTGCAAGTGTGTTATTGCATGTCGAACTTCGTCCTCTGCTACGCCTTGCCAGCGCTCTCTCTCCGCTTGATCTGCAAGCGCTGAGGCGTCGCCAACAAGTTCATACATCTTGCGCGAAACATCGCGATTGATGTCAGTGTATTGATCCTTGCTGATCTCTTTGTCGCGATACCGAGGTCCAAGTGCTAGTTTCACCATGCGTTGTATTTCTTCTTTAGCTGAGTATGAGAGGCCCCGCGTTGGGGAGCTCGGAGAGATCGGCAGCCGGAGTGACTCCTCACTAGTGCGCCGCTCCACACGTTGTTGACGCTGCCGGCCTCTTTGGTGTTGTTCGTCTACGATATTCATTCCTGTGACGGGAGAGAAAGGCGAGTATACGACCACTGCCGGTGATGTCGGAAGGTGTGTTGCCGAAAGAGGTGGCGATAAGGGTGTCTGCGGCTGTGGAGCGGGTGACCCTCCTCTGGGTGTACCCTGACCTGAAGATGGCGGTGAACGAATGGACGATGAGTTTCGAGGCGACCATTGACCGCCGTTGTATTGTTCGGAAGTATCGGGCGAGCCAGCTGAGACTGGGGCGGTCTCCACATCTTTGAGCAGCGACGATAAGAAAGTAGAACGATCATCTTGGCGTTGAACTGCTGCGGTGGAAGACTCCGCAGCAGGTAAGGGTTGCTGGGTCATCGGTCGTCGGTACAGACGCGGTCGCTTCAATTCCGGCTGTTGAGCGGCCTCGCCTGATTCGCGCGGCGACACGGGTGAAGCCGTCGCTTTGCGTTTCTGGCGTCTTATCGATGCGGGTGCCCCTTGCGCTTCACGAGCTTTGTCAAAGGCGTTCCAGGCCATAATCTCTTCTTGGGACTCCGGCTCGGGTCTACGCCGAGGCTGACGTTCAGCGGCGGCAGCAGCAATGTTGCGGAGCCTTTCGGCGGCAGCTTCTGCTCCCTGTCTCGATGCGACTCTTGCGCGCTGTTGCCAATGTCGTGCCGTGTGACCGCGCAATGGCATACGCTGCCCAGCCACGTCGTCTCCATGCGGGTAATCCAAGTCCATGCCAATATGATGCGATACTGCTTGCCACACTCTCGCCCACAGACGATCCTGATTGTTGTCCAGCGGGATTCGTGGTGCTCGGAGCCGTGCGCGCGTACCAGGGACCCTGCGTGAGCCATTCGCCAGGCCTGGCAGTCCCGTGTCCGTTTCCAAGTCTGCTAGACAGCTCTCGCAGTACCATACGTCTGGCGAGTCAATGTATCCGGCGCAAAACACATGAACCGCCCGGTCACACCCATCGCAGTACATGAGCTCGTGCGTTTCATCGCCGGAGCCGCACACAAGGCAGGGCTCCCAGGCGTCCACCGCAAACAGTTCGTCCTCCTCTATAACCATGCTTGGGTCGAGTTCGGCTTCCTGCACTTTGTCTTGAACCGCGTAGCTGTCCAATACAGGTCCACCAACAGCACGGCTCAGCTCGACCATGTTGAATTTGGCACGGCATATTGGGCAGCTATTGGCGCGCTCAACCCAAGGCTTCAAGCAAGCGTTGTGTAGGTCGTGGTTACATGGTAGAAGATGCGCTACCGTCTCCTCATCGGTATCGAGGCTATGTGACATACGTTAGCTTGTGATCAAAAGATAGACACGAACGGCATGTGCTGAACATACTGGAGGCTCCAGCTGCTCGGTGCACATTGTACACAGAGACAAGGAAAGACCTCGTCTCCCAAGCTCGTTCAGGCGAATATCACGTGTGATCTTCGAGCCGTCCGTGAGGATGGAAGTCATCCACGGTACCTGTTCGGTAGCGGAGAATAGACTCGCGAGACGCAGAGCCTCCAATATGATTCATCGCAGGCGAGGGCGGATAGGGGTAGGACTCGGGTCGCATATCGTGGGTTCAGGTAGTATACCTTTGCGCTTGGGCTCTCGTAGCCCGCTTGGCCGGGACATCGTCACTCTCGCTTCGGGCTGCGTCTTCAGCAGCTTCCGGTGGCGAGTATCCGTCAGTCGTGGTTGTGCGAAGGTCGCCTAAACACACTATACAAGTATCGGCCATGTGTGTGAGTGATGTGAACTTCCTCCGTGAAGTGAGGCGGGTGTTGTGGCATCAATAAGGCTGGTATCGGTGTGAGATATGTAAAGGAAGGAGGGTGACGAGGCCATGTCGCGAATCGGCTTTATAGGCCCCCGCAATATGGCTTTCACGTGACTTTGCAGCACCAACCAGATCAGTTAGCGGCTGCACGCAAAAGATGTCGAGGTGCCGGTCAGTATCACATGCGCTGCCGACGCAGCATTAGCGCGGATGTATTAGGAACCAAGACTCGTGTGATTAAATTGATAAGTGGTGGCGGTAAAGATAGGACAGAAGGTCACATAGAGCGACGAAGAGACGTACTCGTGAAGCATGTCTTCAACGTTGATCCGTGACTTGAGCAGCACGTATCCGGTTTGAGCCCTACCTGCTCGTGAAGGGTGGAGATGTGAAGAACGTGATACTAAGCTTGTCCTTGGCTGCAGATTGCTGAATAGGAGATGAGAGAGTAGCTAGGGACGTCCGGTCGACTTTGGTAGCTGGCGAAAGTGTTTCCCACGGTGGCATAGACCCACTTCTCTTCCATTCTGACGGTCCATGGATCACGAAGCCTTCGTGGCAGGGAGATCGTGGAAGAACTCTGTAGCGTTGCCCTGGGCAAAGGGTCGAGGGTCCAAGGTATTTCATTCATGCCATCCGCTAGCTGACGAAGCCCACCGCTGCAGTGCAGCATCACATTTTCACACTAACGCCGTGAAGCCCTCCGCATGCATCATCGCAAAGACCTTCTATACCTCCGCAATCTCGCGCAGACGTCTGATAGTTGACCGAGTCGCTGCCGCTGCAGGGGTGGAAACTGTGTATGCGCCGCCAGCGATCTGTCGCTTCATGTCAGTATCACTGTTCAAATCTCTAGCATGGCTGCGCTGCGCATTATCCGTGTGTATGCATGCGTGGGCACCAGGTCGCTGAAGCCATGTCATGGGAAAACCATACCGTCTTCTTGCAAGCCTTGCAGTTCCAGATGCCAGTCGAGTGCCTCTTCACGGTGACCTTGCCGCAGAATGTGCAAGTGTATTTGCTGTGCTGCTGGATTTCGATCTTCTTGACCTGCTTGCGGAGCGAGGCACCGTAGCTGCTCAAGGTGTTAGTCCTGCCATCCCTTCCCTCCGCGGTGGTGCGAGTGCATTTTCGACTGACCGGGTACCGTATTTACCGGTGATGCCGACCTTCTTCGTGCGCTTCGTCATTTTGGCGGATGTGTGAAGTGATCGTGGATGATGAAGTCGATTCGCCTGAGCTTTCGCGAAGGCGTTGCACTTCGAGATTTGGATGTGGGTGCACGTCTTGGCGCTGGAGTCAGCTATTGGCCTCAGGCATCAGCTGCTCGGCTCTCGAACGTCACCTAAACACTCTTCTCCGACGGAGCATCAACCGCTTTAAGATATGTGACCGAGGTGGTCGGGCGCGAAGATTTGTCTCTAGGCTGGTAGATATGCGTCTTCCGTAAAACCGTATTGTATTGGCCGCGTAGCTACGAGCACACAGCCCCGTCGACATTGACTGCTACAGCGACCCATTGGACTGACTCTCTCCAAATCAAGGATTCACTGTCTACGGCCACTGCATTGACGACAAGATGGCTCAAAGCGACCGGCAGTACCACCTGGTTGTACTGGGTGCGACAGGCTATACTGGAAAGTATACCTGCGAGCATGTTGCAACTGCTCTGCCGACCGACCTGCGATGGGCAGTCGCGGGCAGATCTCAATCCAAGCTCGAAACTCTCGTCAAAGATCTCAAAAGCCTGAACGGTGACCGCGCTCAGCCGGCCATCGAGATTGCTCAGCTCCAAAAGGATGTTCTGTCTGTCCTTGCTTCTAAGACCAAGGTCCTGATATCGACAATTGGTCCCTACCACAAGTATGGCACTCCGGTCTTTGAAGCGTGCGCTGAAGCTGGCACTCACTATCTGGACTGCACGGGGGAGGTGCCGTGGTGCTACGATATGATTAACAAGTATGAAGCGACAGCCAAGCGTACTGGCGCCATCATGATCTCACAAGCTGGCGTTGAAAGTGTACCTTCAGATATGATGGTATGGGCTCTTGCGTCGCACATCAAGCATGCTCTCGGCCCGGATGTTAGATTGCGGGAGGTGGTCAACTCAGTTTATGCCATGAAGGCACAGGCAAGCGGTGGGACGCTGAACACCGTCTTGACTCTGCTCGACTCTTACCCTCTGTCACATCTGGCCGAGTCAGGCAAGCCTTGGGCTCTCGCACCAGTAAAGCCGCAGAATAAGATGGCTGGACGGTCACTGTACGAAAAGATCACCGGTCTCCGCTACGTTCCAGACCTTGGCCAATTGACCACGAGCTTCCAGGCAGCAGCCGAGGTACCTATCGTTAACCGGAGCTGGGCACTGCTGGATCAGGGCAATTACTACGGACAGAACTTTCACGTCTCGATTTTGATGCGCACGCGTAACATCTTCACTGGCTTTGTGTTACACTTGGCAATCACCATTGGCCTCGTAGCTCTGGCACTTCCACCCGTACGCTGGTTTCTGCGACACTTCGTTTATCAGCCGGGTGAGGGACCAAGCAAGGAGTCCACTCAAGACGACCATATCGAATGGCGAGGCATTGCTACCGTAGACGTTTCATATCCCAACAATCCCAAGCGTGCATTTGGGAGGATCAGATGGCAGGGCTCGATGTACCATCTTACAGGCGTCACATTGGCCGAGGCTGCTATCACGCTGCTTCGAGACAAGACGAAAGCGCATGAGATAGGTGGTGGAGTGATGACTCCCGCCACACTCGGGGCACCGTACCTGGAGCGCTTGCAGAAGGCGGGCTTGAAGGCGGAATTCAAGATGTTGCCCTGAGGGCATGCGGGCGGGCTGCAGTACATGCAAACAGCTTCGTCTCGTAAGGGCATTGACGCTCTCTTACGTTCCATGCTGAAATTCGCACCAAAGGTGATGTACTGCGGGTACCAATGGCCTTCTGCACGACCCTGCTGGTCCAGCAAACAGGTCGGTGAACTAGTTACTTGATGGCCTCGAAATGACCTGCATCGCACAACCTACCTCAGCACCCACCACAAGATCTACTAGATAGGTACTGAGAAAGCTTCGTAGCGCCTTCCCGCAAATGGCATCTCAACTGGACGAGAAAATTCACGAGCATCTCACTCCTCGCCGAGTTCGGATGCGGTCATACACATTGCCATTACTCCAGCCAGCATTGCAACTGCGTCCTCATCATTGGGCCGACCGACCTGCGGGATTATTCGTGTAGAGAATGTGGTCAAGCGGCCGATCAACGTTCCAAAGCACTAGATTCCCCACCCACGCCTTCGGAGTCTTCTCACGAGGCCGAAGAGCGAGCACGTAGAGACCATTCGCGGAGTGGAGGACGACAGCTATGGTGCGCTGTATTGGGCGCCTTGGGCACAGTGGCAGCGCTAAGCCGCGGGATGCGCTGGTGGTTGATGAATTGCGCGGTGTGGACAGTGTGATGTGGTAGTCTACGTTCGTTTCGCCGCGACCCAGAGCCAACGCCTCGAATTGTGACCCCTAGACTCTCCGTAGCGTACAGTTTAAAGGTGGGGATGTTTCAGGCTCTCAGAGTCTTCCGGTCGCTTTTCGCGAACTTGCACTCCCGGCCTGGGCTTTCTTGCAGGACAAGTGTATGGAAGCCCACTGTGGGAATTTCCGACGTGGCTACGCCAACGCTCGCAGGCCCACAGTTTCCGCTCGTTGGCCTAGAAACCACTATGCAGGTCGTGCGCGCAATGCGACACGAGATTTCGTCCGGCGGCTACACCGACTATTCACGTCGGCGACTGAGTCTTTACAGGACAGGCAAAAAGCAGGGCCTCGCGTCGGCGCCAAAACGCTGGCTACTGGCACGCCGTCAAACGCCTCGTGACCCGTGCCCGTCGTAGAGATTGATCCTAAGGACCCCCGGACAGCGAGTCAGTGCTTGCAATGAATTTTGGACGGATCCGAGATTTCAATGCTGAGCCTCGGGAGGGCCAACAGCCGCTGTGACGAGGTGGACGCCGCAAGTGACGCTGGCCGAGTTGACACCGCCGACGCCGCAGAGCAGAGGTGCACGGAAAAGATTTGGGTTTTGCTCTCGGAATGCCACGTCGGCGTGAGTTTCTTCCAGAAGTGTTCCTTGCATGCCTGTGCGTCAACGATAAGACGGGGCGAAGCGGATCGTCAGGGACTGGGTGCGAAGTTGGGAACGGGGCGGTCGGATAGATATTGTTTCTCGGCTTCAGGCGAAAGAAGCCGGAGGAGCTGTTATTTTTGACAGTAGGGTAATTACCACAACGAAGAATGCCGGGCCAGATATTGCTCGTACACCCCTGCCAGCCATCATACGTGTCGCTCTTGATGCTGTTGTGCGCTGGCAGCCCCTGCCTCGTCGCAATATTGCCGGCATCGCTTCTCCTTTTCCCTGACTCAGATAAAGAACATTCCCGCATCCAATACAGAGCGAACATCTCCGACGCTAGACACGCGGCGGTCAGCGGGCAGGCGGCCAGCATCCCCCTGTGTCTCAAACCCACAGTGACGTTGATTCGCTAGCTCACGTTCGGGCGTTCGTCTTCCGCAGCGGTCAGTCACGACAATCGCTCATTCCACACTCCGACTTGACACTGTCCTTTGGGCCGCTATTGCTGGCCCCCTTGCGCTCGCGTGACTGGAGCGCAGAAACCACAGCACGTGCCTTCTCCTTCCTCAGATTACAGTCATGGACTCCCTCCACTCCGAGCTGATGGTTTCGCCGCCTGACGCATCACCCATCCTTTCACCAAAACCGCCCGCCAGAGTAAAGAGTCCGCCACTCGCCTTCGCTCCGACATCCAACGACGCACTCGCTCCCGTCTTCTCGCCCCCTTCGCAAGCATCGCCCTCGCATAACCCACTTGGCGTTGGCTCGCCGCCAGCCGCAGGGAGCAATATGGGCTTGCTGAGCCCGGATGTATCGAGCGGCGAGCAGCGCCTGCAGGTCATAGTAGACCAGCAGGCCAATGCCATTCGGCTACTGCATGAGGCGTTCGCGGCAGAGAGGCAGGTCTGGAGTCTGGAAAAAGAAAGACTTCATCAGCGCATCGGAAGTCTGGAGCAGTTGTTGAAGACTCACGATCATTACAGGTGGGCTCGCCGCTTGCATCCGCAGTATATCAGGGCTAACTGATGCGCAGCCCGGCCAAATCGCCTATAATTTCACCACAGAGCGGGCATGCCAGCAGAGAGAGTAGCATTGCATCACCACAAGCAAGACCGATCATTAGCGCGCCACGCCTGCCGGCCATTTCGGAAGTGGAGGGCATCACACCGCTGTCCGAGCGACGAGAGGGAGCGCCATCTGCTATCCAGCTCCCAGGTCGGCCGCCAGTCCCTCTGCCGAGGTCTCTGGGCCCTCGTAGCTCTACCGACCGCGCAGGGTCGGTGTCTTTCGATGATGGCAGCGTCATGGTGGAAGATATTCCGGTCTCCCCGGTCCCGACCGCTACCGAGAACTCGCCACTGTCGCCTACGCATCGTGCACTGGCGGGACACACACCGTTGAAGATCCCGCGCCCCCCTACGCCGCCCCCGCAAAAGCTGGCTTTCGACGGGCTAGATGATACGCCCACACGCAATAACACGCACCTGAACGTCTTGCTCACGCAGACCAATAGTCATGACGAAGACGTGGCGCTCAAGGGTCCGCTCAACATGCCCGAGCTGCCGCATCAGCCAGATGAGAGCAATTTCACCCTCGAGGCGCTGTCCAAGCGTTTGGAGCAGGTGGCGCAGAGCCCGGAGGAATGCCGCCCGACTGTATATGCGCATCCCAGTCCGGGCATGATGTCGCCAACAGAGTCGAATGGGCTGGACGCGGCGCTGTCCAAAAGCTCGTCGCTGCCTCACAGCGGGGGCGGTTCCTCACAGGCGATTTCCCCGAATACGGTGCCCATGGCAGCTTCGGACGGCGAAGTTTTCAATGGGGTGCGGCTGAAGAGTAAGGCTAGCGTGAACTTTGGCGCACCGTTTGGGCAGCTAGGGGGATTTAGGAAGATGTCTTGAGGGATTGATTCTCGATTTCATATGTCACTGGGAGGGAAGGTGTTCTTGGGGTGTCATTGGGTTTCAGGGGTATGCATCATTCATGCATGGAGCTAGCGAGGGTGTGTGGTGCAGAAACGGCGCAAAGACAGACGGCGGGACTGCTGGGCTGCGCGGAAGATACCCATTATACAGCTCGCCGGCATGGGAACGGCTTGAGCTTTGCTATCCTCCGAGAGAGAGAAGCAATTGAGACAAGACAGATTCGCTATAAGAAAATCCAGACATTATGCTCATATGCCGATCGCATTCGCGCTGGACTCAAGGTGACGTTGGACCAAGCGGAGATGTTCTCGCTACCTCACCCCTTGCCTCTCCTCACTCAACATTCCATATGCAGGTAAGGCGCATGCCTTAACGCGTCTCGACAAAGGTCAACAACGCCAGGGCGGCTGCTTAAAGAGACATGCCAATGCTCCCGCCGCGGCCCTGCAAGGCGTTCGTGACCGCGTCTCAAGGTAGGATGGCAAAGGGCAAGACTGGCTCAGATGATGGGATAAGTACAACTTCTTCCTCTCCCGCTGCTCTGTCTCTTCAAGCTACCTTTCAGGCATACAGTCGCTCTTTATCAGCTCGGTCAGTCACTTCATCAACGCACTGCACTTCTACATCAGCAACGGACCTGCGCCAGTCGAGGTTTCAAGCTGCTCGGGCCAGATAGCCATCGACATTATGCAATTCGCATTCATCACCCTGCTGCTGGCAGCCACCTGCTCCTCAGTCTTCGCCAAGCCCCTCCCAGTCGACTTTAACGACATCCAGCGCCGATGGTCCGAGGGCATGTCAGAGGTATGTGCGACGGCCATGGGCCAGCTCCCAGCCTGCTATGTCAGGGAGTGGCTGCAGTCGCTGCATCGGAGAAGAGAAGCGGCGGTATGCCTCTCGTGCGATTGCGGATTGTGTATGATGCAGCATCATTGAGCCTCTCTCTATCATGTTGTCCAACAGCGTGACGTCTTGCGACTCCATTACCGCCGTCTCGCAGAGCCTTTCGTAGGAACTAGACTAACGCGGGACATTAGGCACGCATCCACCCCGTGGGCGAATCTAGAGATGCAACTCCCGCCTGGAGGGTGGCTCGCTCAATGCAGGATGCTGAGTTTGCGTCCACTACTGACGAGCGTTCCATGGCCCGCGCTGTGTCAAGAAAGAGGACAAGCACAATTGTGGCGATGATGAAGGCTTTCGTCGAAAGCTTCATGCGGAGCAAGGGCCAGCCGAACTTCATTGGCCGAAGAGCTGAGGAAGTAGAGATGGATCAGGCGCCGGTCTTGAAGCCTCGCCGGGGCAAGCCTATGAGGTACCGCTTCACTGCTTGAGGGTTCGGCGATGGGATGGATTTAGAAGGTCAGGTGACTGTAGGCGATGACGCAGGCTTTGAGGGTGCAGCATACGAATATACATGGCTCTACAATGTATGGACTCATGTCCTGACGGTCACAACATCTCTTGAGCAGCCCAGAGTCAAGTTGTACCTGAGTCACTTGAACGATCATGCATATTTCCCGCAGCCTTGCGCAGCCTTGCGTACGCACGAGTCATGTCAGGATCTCTCGACCTTCAACTGCAACTTTCCAAACTCCCGCCCGTTTACACCTTCCAAACATGATCTGGCCTTCATGAGTCTGTGCAGTGACACATGTCATGGCCCACCATGCTGATGCCAAACGTGCGCTCGACGAGCGTGGATATACCGGCCAACTCGTCCGCGGCGACAACCCACTGAAACTCTTCGAGAAACCTGTCCGCGATCGCATCATCGACAGCTATTACTGGAAAGAGCAATGCTTCGGTCTCAACGCCGCGACTTTGCTCGACCGAGCACTGGATCTGACGTTCATCGGCGGGACGTATGGCGTCTCGCAGCGGCCCACACCTTTTCTATGCTTGGCGTTCAAACTCCTGCAATTGCTGCCTGAGAAGGAGATAATATTGTTTTACTTGGAGCAAGCCGGTGATGAGTTCAAGTATTTACGCGCGTTGGCGGCTTTCTACGTGCGCCTGGCGTGGGAGAAGGACGAAGAGGTGTACACCACGCTTGAACCACTTCTGAGTGACCGGCGCAAATTGAAGAGGAGGACGAGAGAGGGCTGGGCTCTGACACATGTGGATGAGTTCGTGGACGATCTCTTGGTGAAGAGTAGGGTGTGTGCTACTACGTTGCCAAAAATCAATCCGAGGTTGTTTCTGGAGGATGAGGAGAGATTGGAGCCGAGAATAAGTGCGCTGGAAGATGAATTGGAAGAGCTGGATAGGAGCGAGAGTGGAAGCGATGGAGAGATCGAAGAGGTTGGGGATGGGCGTGCGAGAGAGAATGGCAGAGAGGGCTCTCATGGCAGCGACGAAGAGATGAACGGGGACTGAGATTGTGGAACCGGCTTTCGAGTGCGAGAGCAATGAGATCCCCACACCTTCCATCCCCCAGCTATGTCGCGGTCACAAGTACCTCGCGAACCAGTCCAACATCATCCGATAACCGCGATCGAATGCCTGCCTCACCCTAGGCTTGCTTAGATCTGCTCTTGCGGAGAGCCAGCCATGATCCTGGTCTTTGAAGACTTCGAAGTAGTTGTCGACCTTCAGCGCTGCCTTGAACTCGGCAAAGCTCGACTCCGGCTCATCCTTCGAACATAGACTGAGCAGCGGTGCCTGTACCTTCTCCACCACATCTACCCCCGCAAAGCCAGGATGGCATTGCACGCATGCTGCGAACGGCGTCCCATCACCGACAACGAATGGTACGATCCATCCGCCCCAGCAGTAGCCCACGGCAGCCCACCGCGTAATTGCAGGGTTCAGCCGCTGATACTCTGCTTGCAATTCAATAACCTTCTTGACGGTTTTGTTCGTCTCGCCTGGACCCTCGCAGAAGTCATCTAGCGCTTTCTCGTCCTGATAGTCGCTGTTCATCGGCATCCAATCCAGTGGCGCCGGCTTGCCCTCCCAGAAATCAGGCATGAAAACTCGGTAGCCCGCAGCGGCCAGCTTGTCGGCGCCTTCGAGGATCTGTGAGGAGTAGCCGAAGACATCGTAGATCACGAACACGGCTTTCGATGCTTGTTCCGGTCCGGAGACGTAGGTCTTGAGCCTCAAGACCTCTGTGAAGGAGCCTTTCGATTCGTAGCTTGGCCCGACGATGACAGGCTGCGAGCAACAAGCGCCCGTGGGCTTGTAGTTTTCCATGATGTTACGGAGGAACAGCAGAGATGATCTTCTTCGACGGCTGGTTTCATCGTCTCTGGCAGGACAAGCTGAACCGGCCGACACAAGCACGGATTCACGCCCTGCTGCCTACAAGCTATCCCAAGCTAGCCGAAATCGGCAGGAGACCTATGCCATCTCGGTTGGAGCTACGAAAGCATATACCATTGAACTATCACTTGTATATATAACACACGCGCGGGCCGGTTTCCAGATGATCGCCCTTGCTTTACCTCGCCCGCAGCTGGTTCAGATACTTCGAATTCCTCATCAAAAACCCTCCAAGCACCGCAGCCGTACTCACGACGCCCAGCGCCATTAACGCAGTATTGCTCACCACAGTCTCCTCGTGCACCCTGCCGACAGAGTGTGTCCGCTTTGCCTGGACGATCTTCCTTCCCGACCCTGCGGCCTCGTAATCGTCGTAGTTGACCTTGCTCAGCATCTCTTGATACTCGACAACAGTGCCCGACCAATTATTCGTGATCAGTCCCGCCTCGTTCTTGTACCAGCTATGGCAAGACGGGTCGCTGAAGCTCGAGTTCTTCAGCACACTCTGCACTTTTTCATTATACGCATCCACCTTCTCCTTCTTCGGAACCAAGCTGAGCGCTTGCCCCTGCTTCCTCGCTTCGAGGACCGGATGGATCAAGCCGTTGATGTACCGGCTCTGCGCTTCAATCATGAGGATGATGCTATTGTGGCCTAGATTGGTATTCGGACCATAGAGCATTGCGAAGTTTGGCATGTCTTCGACATTGACGCCGTAATAGCCACGCGCACCATTTTTCCAAAGCTCGCGGAGAGGCGTGCCATTGCGGCCGTAGAGCTTGATAGGGTGCATGAATTGCTGGGTCTGGAAGCCTGTTGCCAGTACCAGAAGGTCGTAATCATCCTCGACTGCTTCCGGCTCGCCGGACTCGTTCGTTACTTTGACGCTGCGATCAGAGATACTGTGAATCGGTCTGGTCTCAAGATCGACGTTCGGTGCATTGAGCGCTGGATAATAGTCATCGGAGATGATGATGCGTTTACAACCGAGGTTGTATTTGGGCGTCAGCTTCTCCCACATTTCAGGCTGATCAGGCAGCTGTGTGTGCATCAGATCAAGTGCTGCGTCACGGAACATCTTCGCGGAGTCCGAGTTGGGGTCGACGATGGCACCGTAGGTCCACTCGCGAAAGTCCATCTGAAGGGCTCGCTTTCGCCAGCGAACGGGAGGGACGTATTTGAGGACGTTGCGCATCAATGGTGAAACGGGAGCATCGGCGCGTGGCACGACCCAATTTGGTGTACGTTGGAAGACGGTGACTTTCTTTGCCACCTTCTGGATCTCCGGGAGGATCTGTACGGCCGTGCAACCTGCCATTCGTCAATACGGGTGTCTTGAGAATGCTGACTGCGAGCATACCGTTTCCAATCAAGGCGATCTTCTTATCCGTCAGGTCATACGACCAGTCCCAGCGAGCGCTGTGCATCTTCTTGCCACTAAAGCTGTCCAAGCCGTCGATCTTCGGGTACGCAGGCGAGTTCAGCTGCCCAACAGCGGAAACCAAGTAGTCACTCTTGATCTCGTACTCTGGGCTAGACTCCGCCTCTTTGCTGCCAGGCGCAACCTTCACTTTGGTCCGCCACTTCTGAAGATCGTCGTCCCACCTCGCTTCTTCCACGGATGTGTTGAAGCGCATGTGCTGGTAGAGCTTGTACTCTTGCGCAACTCGGGTCAGGTACGCTAGAATCTCCTCTTGGCCAGGGTATTCTCGAGTCCATTCGGAGTTTTGTGCGAAGCTGTAGCTGTACAGAGCCGACCAGACGTCGCAGCAGCAGCCTGGGTATCTGGGTACGGATTAGCTGGAGATCGAACGCTTGTTGAGCTTTGAGGACCTACTTGTTGTCATTCCAGGTGCCGCCAATGGATGCGCTCTTCTCCAGGATAATAAAGTTGCGGCAGTTATTGCGTTTGATCAGGTCGATGGCAGTGCACATGCCAGATATGCCAGCGCCAATGATCACCACAGCGGTGTTGGCGTGGTTCTTGTTGCCCACTGGCACCTCAGGCCATGGCATGTTTCCTTCGGTCGCCATACTCGCGACTTGATGGGAGGATGGGGAACAGAAAGGCGGGGTCACACAGATTGCAAAGTTAAAGAAGGAGGGAGAGTCTGATATACTTCCACAACGAGGGGATGTGTCGTGTAAGGACCCTTCATCATCCCACCCATGAGTGATCCCGTATATACGACAGGCGCGGTCGAGCGGGGTTTGTACGCGGCCGTCCTCGGCAGTCACCTGTCGACAGAAGGTGCTGCAGGGGAGTGTTCATCTCGCGTCGAGCTTGCTGCTGCGGGTTGAAGTGGGAGAGGCCAAGCAGATGCGGGGCAGATTGCCGAGGCAAGAGCGCCTCAGCCTTGCTATGATAGTGCGAGGCTGACATAGACAAGACGCAGACGATATTCGGATGAATATTGTGATTGTAATGCTCGGACTCAAGAACTGACATGCTTGCTCGCTTTTTCATGCCGATCATCACAAATGCTGCAACACAGTGCCTTCAATCGAAGTTGGCATCGTCCCGTCCCTTGCGAATTGTCCCCATGCTTGTCTCAGTGCCTTTCCCCTCCTGTCCCATTCCTCTCGCGACGTCTTGCCGTGCATCGGACTCTGCTCCCACGCGCCCCAGTCTCCCAGCAGCAACGGCAGGTCAATGCAATGCGTAGCTCCAAGCGCATAGCCCTCGGGGTGGAACTGGTGCTCGAGGGTGTATACATTATGTCCGGCTTGGCGTAATCTGTGCGCTAGGTCAATAGAAGGCTGCTTGAAGAGGTCGTTTGTGATCTTGACACTCAGGTCATCGGTAGCTGTTGTCGACGGTCCCTTCGCCAAGGCAGCGAATGCTGCGCCGTCATGCTCCGTCCAGGTAACGAGGATGTCCTTCCTGCGCGGTGATCTCTCGACCTTTTCGCGGCCGCCAGGTGCAACGCCGTCGGCAATGATGGGGCCGAACTGTGCCGGCTCAGATGAATGCGCTTTTGTGGCAGCCGCTTGCGCCGCGAGGAGCTCTTTAGTGCTTGCGGTCTGGAGACCCTTGCCTTTAGGAAGGTTCGATCGCACTGTGTCCGCTACATTCTTGGCAAGCTCAGTGGTGACAATCCTGCTTGCAGGCGAACTCTGGATGATCGCGCGCCGGTAGAGATTGGGAAAAAGGTCGACCAGCAGCTGCGTGTTATACCCGCCCGCAGACTGTCCTGACATGGTCACATTGTCTGGGTCGCCACCAAATGCTGTGATATTCTTCTGAACCCATTCCAAAGCGCACACATGGTCGAGATTGCCGCATGACAGACTACCGTGCTCGGTATGGTACATGAAGCCAAGTACGCCCATACGGTAATTGATCGTGACTACCACACAATTGCCGTCGCGAGCCTGTGCTGTGCCTGTGTACCAATTGATCTCTGAGCTACCAGTCTGCCAAGCTCCACCGTGAGCGTAGCTATAGACTACGATCAGCGTGGAGCGCGAAAGAGATTATCCTGAGGACCTACACAATCACAGGCAACTTGGCACCACTACTGCCAGCTGCCGCAGCCGGTTGATACACCGACAGAACTCCACACCTTCGTTCGTCCGGAACGCCGCCGTTTGGTGGAGTTGGCCACGGCCCGTAGACAATCCCTTCGAGTCTCGAATGTGGTTGCGGACAGATTGGACCGAACGCAGTCGCATCCTTGGCACCCTCAGCGGCGGCTGGGTCTTTCCCGATCGCCTTCGGTGGCTGAAAGCGTTGGAATAGCTCAGCATATGGGATGCCGTGGTAGTAGTTGACCTCCCCATCAACGCCGCCTCGATAGCATCCCTGAGACAGCCTGACTTCGGGCATCGTACTCGTCAATTGCACTCCAGCTGGTCTGGTCACTTGAAGCTACAGCTACGATGTAACAACGATTCGCCTACCCGCGACAGGTCATGGGCGGCAGCGACATGCGCTGTTAGCCGCCCGCTACCTCTGCCGAGGTAGAGCTTATGGCACGGCGGATCTCTGGAGCTCTCGAGCTCAAATCTGGCTGCAATGCCACAGTCTCAAAGTTTGGTGGCGACAGAGTGCACGCCGATGCCATTGTGGACGCGTCGAGACCATGCGATTGGAGTTCCAGGGAGGAAGGAGGTTGACTGTTGCTATCGAAGACTGCCACGTGATCCGTGCATTGACGCATGACTCGCGCTGATATGGAAGGGTCATTCCGTGACTTTCGCAGGCACCACACTTCTGCCACGAAACTTCACCAAGGTAGATTCGATATGGCGTTGGTACCATATTCTGATAGCGAAGGCTCGGACAACGAGGCTTCTGCTGCTGCTGCGAAAGCGCCAGTAGCAGCAAGGACTGCACCTTTCCAGAAAACAGAAGCGCGTAAGATCCAGGTCAATTTACCCAGGTTGAAGGCCGAGCCGGGAGAGAATGCAGATGGTACGGATCAACCGGCAGCGAAACGAGCGAAGACAGCAGGCGCGTTTGGAGGCTTCAACAGCCTGCTACCGGCGCCGAAGCGAGCAGCTGCGCAACCCTCGGGGCTGAAGAAGGGTGTGAGTTTGAAGACGAGCTCAGAGGCAGCTTTCACCCGAGCGCCTCCACCTGCGATAGCAGCTCCTGGTAGTGTTGAAGGTGACGACGATTACGACGAGTTTGGGATTCGCAGGGTACAGCTGCAGGAGGGCAATGCGCCGAATCAGGATGGCAGCGTGATGACGAAGAACGAGGTTAAGATTGTAGGGAAGGCAACACGATTCAGACCGCTGAGCGTTGCGAACAACAGCAAGAAGAAGAAGGTGTCGAAGAAGGCTGGGACTCTTGGAACCTCTGAACCCGCTCAGATTGGCGCAGCTGTGGAAGAGCAGCCGATTCTGGTCTCCGAGAAGGATACGTCGGTCGCAGCTGCACCTGTACCAGCGCCAAAGAAGAGTCTCTTTTCGATGACGACCGATGAGGATGTAACAGGTGATCATCTCGATGAAGATTTCGAGGCGGAGGCCCCCTCCCGAATAGCTGAAGCCGCGACTGGGAGCTTTGGCGACCAGTCCCAGCCTCTTGCTTCTGCGCCAGATCCCAATTCGCTTGATGCAGTTGCTGCAGACCTCAACCTAACACCTGCTCAGCGCCGCCAGCTCTTCGGCCGCCACGGCAAGGGCGTGCCAGCCAATATTGCTCACTTCAACATGGATGCGGAGTACCGTGCGAACGAAGAGATCCGGCAGTCAGGCGAGACGATTGAGCATAAGGCTGTCAAGACCGTTGCGCCCGGCAAGCACAGCTTACAGCAGCTTGTCAATAACGCGCGCAGCAACCAGGAGAGCATCGAAGACAAGTGGGCAGAAGGCAGGAGGAACAGAGGTGAAGGTGGCTCGAAATATGGCTGGAGCAGCCGGTGATTCTGTGGTCTATAGACTGAAATCGTGCAATCGTGCATGGAGTATTATTCGCTGATCAACGCGTCGGTCAGTTTACATATGGTCACTCCCAACCCGAGCAATAAGCTCCAGGCGCCCAGTACACCAGAATGTGCCAAGTACCTTGCAGCCGTATGCTGCCGATGTTGTCGGAGACACCCTCCATTCTCACCCTTGCGATCCTGCTTGGGGGCCTACTCAGCCTCCAACTTCTTGCCAGCCGACACTCCGACGGTCCGACACCGTGCCAAACACTAGCGCAAAAGGAGTCGCAGCCAATTACATCGATTCGATCGTCTTGGAACCGCGACCTCACCGTCATGGTCAGCTGCGAGGCGATCCCCCGCACGCCCTTCGTGGATCACCACCCAAGGCCTCCGGAACCGTTGACGGATTACAAGCTCCGAGTACGCAATACGTCTCAGCGTGGTATCACCACACCCCTCTAGGTCGGGTGACAGTGCGCTATCTTAGAGGACATGTGATCTCGATCTACCTATCCCCTGGCGGGGTCGTCGTCGCTAGATTTGACGCCCGAGGGCTTTCTTCACAATTGCGGGGATCCTCGGGCTTGCCAAAGCCTCGCGCAGGACTACTCTAGGAAACGAGATCCGTACGGTCTCCAGCGTTACTTTCGCGGCCGGATTTGGTGGTACGAAGGTCAGCTCGCAGCCTGTCAACACCATTGGCGCTTCCGCTTGCCCGCGAGACACCAATGAATGGCCCCTCGAGCTCTGGACTACGGTGCGGTGGAGGCCCGGTTCTAGACTGAGCGGCCGTCGTATAAAACCATGCGGGCGCCGCCCAGCGCCATGGTAGCTCAGCTGTACCTGCTCTCTACTATAGCACACAGCCGTCCCATTGCGTTATTCCCCTGCACTGATTTCCCTTGAAACAAGCAACGTCTAAAGCGTTCTGGTATTCATCAAGATGGTTCTCGAAGTCTACCTTGACCCATGCACGGTCAACAGTCGCAAGGTCCTCGCCGGCCTTGACCTGATGGAGGCGAAGTACAACCTCCACCACATAGACTAGTAGATGTCCCCCCCCCCTTCCCATCATCGCGACAATCTGGCTCATATTCCGTAGCTTCAAGGGCGAGCACAAGTCTCCCAAGTTCCTCGAGATCAACCCGATGGGCACTGTTCCCGCAGCGACCGACGGCGATCTCGTTTGCACCGAGTCAAACGCCATCCTCCAATATGCCGCCGAGCACAGTCCCAAGGGCGAGCAGCTGTACCCCAAAGACGCCAAACTCCGTGCGGCCGTTAACCGCTGGCTGCTATGGGAAGCCTCTGTCTGGTTCCAAAGCTGCTACATCTACCTCGTGGAATACGTGGTGAAGCCGCTCCTGAAGGCAGAACCTGACCAGGCCGTGATCGATAAAGAGGCGCCCAACATGAACAAGCTCGCCGGGATACTCAACGACCAACTCGGCAGAACCAAATACGTCGCCGGCAACAACATCACCATCGCTGACATTGCCATTGCCTCTCCTATGCACCTCGCGGAAGACTCTCGCATCCCCCTGGAGAAATACCCCAACCTCGCCCGCTGGTACAAGGACATCCAATCCCTTCCCGCCTGGCAAAAGACCCAACCCGCCGTCGACAAAGCCCTACTCCCACACAAGGCATCCAAGACCCACGGAACAAACGGTGAGCACCGCAGTGGCAGTGTGCCCGACTCTGTCCGGTCCACGCTAAATTACACCAAGCAATTGCCTGACGCCCCGCCCGAGATCTACTTCTACGAAGATTCGAAAGGCAAGTACAAGAACGTTCACGAACCCGGCGACGATCCCCACGAAGTCACTCTCCACAATGGATGGGGTTTGGCGGAGAAATTCCACCACGATATCCACGGGTTCTCTTTACAAAGTTTCAGTCCTGCATATTCTGGCGCATGGGAGGATGAGGAGTCCGTCCGTTCAAAGTTCTACCCCGAAGTCGTCAATTTCCTGGAAAAGACCACAGGCGCTTCTCGCGTCCTGGTCTTCGACCATACCATCCGCACGCGGAAAAACATTGCCAAGAAACTCACACAAGAAACGAACACCTCCCAACGAGCCCCCGTTCCCTTGGTCCATTGCGACTACACGGCCGAATCGGGCCCTACCCGGGTCAAACAACTCCTGCCCGACGAAGCCGACAAGCTCCTCTCGAAACGCGTAGCCTTCCTCAACGTTTGGAAACCCCTTGCGCCCGTCAAAGAAATGCCCCTGGCCATGTGCGACGTTACGTCTTCCCCTCCGGAAGACTTCTTCAAGCTTTTCCTACGCTATCGCGACCGCACGGGGGAGAATTACGTGATGAAGTATAATGAGCAGCACAAGTGGTGGTATTTCCCGGATATGACTGCGGAGCAGGTCATCATACTCAAGACGTTTGATAATGATCAGGGCAAGGCGAAGTTTGTGGGACATTCGGCGTTTGAAGACCCCACCTCTGCGAAGGATGCGCCGTTTAGGGAGAGTATTGAGATTAGGACGATTGCTTTCTTTGATTGATCGGCTGGTTGGGCAGCGTCTGTACATACGGTAGCAAGCTACCGCTTTCCTTTCTTCTTCTTATTGCCGCCTCCCCCTTGGGCTTGCTTCCCTTTCACCACTTCTCCGCCGGGGGTGCCCGGTCGTGAGCCCTCGCTTTCGACGGCACCTTGACTGAACATGGCTTGCCTCGCTTTACCCTTCTTGCCCTTCGGACGGTATGTGCTTCGGTCTCGCAATGGTAGCCAGCGTTCTGGATCAGGTTGCTTGTTTGGATCGTAGTCCTTCGGTAGTCTCGATTTGCGGATCTTCTTCGCTTTCTTGGACTTACTGTCTTCAGCTGGTCGTTTCCGGGTGGTCACCGCAACGCCATGCTCGGGAAGAGGTGGCTGTGCGATGCCTGCTGACTCCAGGCTGTCAACGTCGATCCCGGATACGAGGCGGTCGATAGGCTGCAAGGTTGCAGTAGACTCGGGAGTGGCTCGAGACGGTGAAGCAGCGAGCAGGCCGGCAGCAGCGTAGCGGTCTTCCGGATCTGCTTCGTGAAGGGAGGTAAAGATCTCAGATGCCAGCTTCTCCTGCTCGGAATCTTCCAACTCCAGCAGTGAGGCACCGGCGGCTTTGAGGAGGTGCGTGACGCCAGATGGTCGCTGCTCTTTTGGCTTCAGGTGCCAGTACGAAGCTGCCTTGGCGAGTTCACTGCGCATCGGTCCTCTTCTGCCAACATGCGCGTACAGACTGACAATTGTTCCGACAAGACCGGGCGCATATCGAACGTCGGCCTTGTTCGACTCCTCAAGTCGAGAAAGGAAGGCTTCGAGCAGGGTAAGGGCGGATGCAAAGTTGTTGGTGAGCACGTAAAGCTGCGCAATGGTCAAGATCAGACCAACATCGTTTGGTCGCTTTTCCAGTAGCGGTAAGATGTGCTTCAAGGCTTCCTTCCCTGTTGCACACTTTGCGTGTGCGGCGGCATTGAAGGCCGAGAGGTTATTGGTCTTGGCGTCCACAGTCGTTCCTCCCGCTTTCGCAATGAGCTCCGCCGTCGAATCCGCCACGCCACCGAACTTCATCGATAGCAGGTCCAGGGCATATCGGTTCTGCGCGAGCGTATTTGCCTGGAAGTTGAAAGGCTGGTCCGGCTTCAGACTCTCAATATCGTTGCCCAGCACTCTTTGCGCAAGAAACGGATTCGCAGGCTTGCCCCCAGACGCCGCAATCGCATTGACCTGCGCGATATGGCTTGAGCTCTTGTCGGTCAAGAGTTCGGCATGCACCGTCTTCGCAAGCTCTATGGCCTCTTCGTGCCTCCCTTGCCGCGTCAAGACGTATACCTGCTGCACCGTGATCGGGGCCAGCTCCGCCCTCTTCTCCTCCTCACTCATATCCTCCAAGCCCTCGCACAGCCCCTTCGCCCGCTTCAACAGCACCTCTCCCTGGCCAAGCTCTCCCCGCGCAATACTTCCGCAAGCAGCATTATACGCCGTCTCAAATGCTTCCAGATCCTCTCGTCCAGGCTTCTTCTTCCTCACAGCATCACCCTGGTCACTCCATTCCAATTGCGCATCCACAGCCGCCGAATTGATCCTCAGATCCGCCTCCGCATCGTCTTCTATCCGCGCAGCGAGCTCCGCATACAATTCCGCCGCCCGCCGGAAGTCTTCAATCCTATACCGTGCTTGCGCCTCTACATGTCTGTGCCCTCTTTCTGCTCCTTGTCGTGCAATCTCAGCGGCTTCCGCAGGTCTGCCGGATTTGTAGAGCGTGTACGCGTATTCTAACCGTGCTTGGTTCTGGAGGGATTGCCCGCCGGTCTCGAAGGCGTGGAGTGCATCTCCGAAGCGGTCGAGTTTCAGCAGGGCCACAACTTTGGCGTGCTGTGCGGCGAGATCGGATTTGGAGGTTTTGAGGGCCGAGTTGGCGGAGGCGAGGACGGCGTCGTGGTCGGTGATGGTGGCTTGTTTGAGGAGGCTGGTGAGCGAGGGAACGGACATGGTGGCGGAGGAGTTGGGGATCCGGATGATGATGATGATGATGCTGCTGTCGTTGTTATCGCGCGATTATCATCATTGAGGGAGTCAGTGGCGCTCGTTTGTGTGGTCGTGTGCTTGTTGGTGATCAGTCTACAGACATTCGACGTGCGCTTGGCGGCGACTTTCATGAATTCGATTTTGCCCCACCTCCCGTTGCGTCGTTTTGAAGTTCTACCACTATGAGCGACGCATACGATAAATCTTGACACGGATTCGAGGCATAGAAAGCGATACGATCACATTGATCCACTAGCTCTACATCATCTTCGTCGATCAAGGCATCTCACCTTGCAAATAGACTTTGGCCAGCGTCAATTCGTCCAAGGATGCTTGTCTCTTGAGACCTGTCCAGGCCGGCCTCAAAGCCGCATCCTAATTGACGCAGAACCTCTTGACCGTACTCTTTCAGAGATTCCCCCGCGGCGCCGGGGGTGGCGCACAATTGGCTGGCGCACCGGCCATTACTGGCTGGCCTCATCCGGCTGCAGCGAATGTCATGGCCACCCAGTGGTCGCATCCTGAGCGCGGCGATTTCGAGGCTAGGTTGAGCAGCAGCAGTACTGCAATGGATCACTCCGACAGGCAGGCTCGCAACTCCAAAAGCGTGGCCGGCTGGTAGTGGCGATGCCCCTCCGCTCAGACATCGAGTCTCATAATTTGACCTCCACGGCGTGTTTCCGTCCCTTCACTCCCTCCAGGTGTCCAGATCTAGCCCACAAACATCCATCCGCGCCTGCGCGAACTGCCCATACAGCTTCGTCCAACTCCAATCAGCCTCCTTGTCTTTCGGCCTCGCCTCCCGTTTGCGACTCCACGGCACATCATATTCCGGTCCCGGAAGCTTTGGGTCCGAGAAACGTATGTAACTCACGTTCTCCAGGTACGCCGTCGCGTTGAACACATGGTCTTGGCCCTGCGTATGGTGGCGGCCGTCATAGTTGTGCAAGAGGCCGATGGAGCGGATGAGAGTGTGATCGTCTGTGGTGGAGGCCAGGAGGAGAGGTCTGGGAAAGAGGAGGGGGAGCAGGGTGTCGTTGAATGAACGCTCCGTGGCGAGTCTTCCAACCAAGCTGTCATGGGTGGCTTTCGAAGGCTTGAGCAGCAAGAGATCCGCCGAATGTACGCCATCGCCCCTTTTGCTGTCCTGCAACATCCCAAAGTCGACACCATCTTCCAAGTCCGTGAAACCCAGCACGGCATCCAAACTAGTTCCATCCAGGATCAGACCTGGCGTCTCGATGCTCAACAGCCGATCAAAGTCGGTCAAGCCGAATCCACTGACCAACGAGTATACCCCATCGCCGGCCTCCCCTTCCCTCAGTCCCTGGATTACCGGCAACACCGGTCTCAGCTCTACAGCATACCTCCGCGCCGCCATCCGCATCAACCGCCTACTACTTGCCATGAATGGGTCGGACAGCGCATCCTTCTTCCTACCCTCCTCCTCCATTGCCCAATCCTGCGGAAACAGCAGCAATCTCCTCGCAGGAGATTTCTGCTTATGCAATTCCGCCAGCACCATGATAGCATTACACACATCATGGTGCGTTCTCGCGATCTGCACGTGCGCCAATCTGTTCCAATCCACAGATCGCTTCGCATGCTCTATTGCCTCCAGATTCGTGTATGCGATCTTTCCATCATTGCCGGAAAACAAACGACTTCGGATTTCCAGCTCGGAAGGCCCATGATGATCTGCAGTCTTGACCTGCAAAGCTGCCGGAGGCTTCGGTATCCGCGGTCGCAGGGCCGTTTGAAGATTACTGACGGTGCGTTGCTGGATTATGTAGCCGGAGAGGAAGAGAAGGAGGGTGAAAGTTGCGATTACGGCTGCGGTGAGGGCGACGGAGACTTGGGACTGGGATAGTAATATTCGTTTCATTATCGTGGGTAGTGCTGCTGCTTAGATGTCGGATATGCGTATTGGGCCATGAGGTAGGTGGATGTTGATGCATGAGGCGTTGCTGGGGTAGTTATCGATAAGGCAGGGCTTGTTGGCGGATGAGGTTAGCGTGGATCTGAAAGTGGAAGTAGCGCGTGTGCGTTTCCGACCCAACTTCCTGCACGATCTCTGACACCACATTGCATATCGGCAGGGACATATATCACAATGAAGCTCTCTCGAGTCAGGGTGGAACTCGGGCGGGCAAGCTGATATCATCGATCCCGGAACCGATAGCATACACTCAAAGAACACCGAAGTTGACAAAATTTCAATTTGGATTTGACCCGCCGCGCCTTGACTATCGTCGGCGGGTAGGATGCCAACTCTTGCCAGCGTCTCCATCCCGTCGCTGCATGAGCCGCCTTCGGACAGCAAGAGCGATGATGAAGAGTCGAACGATGTCCGCGCCCCACAGCTGTGGGGGTTCAAGCATTCACACAATGACGACCCTTTACCAATCGCCCCTTCAGAACGTGCTATGGCCGACGCCAAGATCGTGAGCCGTGAGATCGGCCCTGTCGGTGTTCTGTACACAATCAAGATAGGCGAAGTCGAACTCAATAGCGTCGCCCTCCATGAAGTGTTGGATTATGTCTCGCCACAGGATCTGGAAGACTTCGAATATCAGCAGTTCGAAGAGGAAGCCGAGCTAGAGAGGATTGCCGAAGAGGCAAATAGACGATGTGAAGAAGTCGCAAAGCAACGAGCCAGGGAGCGTGCGAAACGCGAAGGCATTGCTGGCTACTACGGACCCGAGGGTGGCGATGTAGTTGACGATATTGCGCCTGAGGTGGCTACTGGTCGCCACGGTAGAGCCCGACCCGTCTATAAGCATTTGTTTGAGCTGCCCAGGCAGCGCCGCCGGCGACGCAAGCGAGACCCGATCACTGGTGAACTGATGCCTCGGAGCGACGATGATGAAATGGCCAAGGAAGTGGAGGAGGATGCTGGTGCGTCAGATGATGCCCACAAGGATGCGATGGACGTTTCGCAAGGCCAGCGGGAATCTGTTGCACCGTCAGAGATGCAGAAGCGCAGACGACGTCGGCGAGACCCCGCCACTGGCGAGCTTCTACCGCTCAAACCTTTTCCCAGTACTGCAACTGCGCCACTACCATCCTCGTTCGGCTTTGATCTGAAGAAGAGACCTCGGAGGAGACGCCATCCGCAGACTGGAGAATTGATGCCGCTTGGGTGGCGTTACGATCCCAGCGAGGCGGTGAAGCAACCTAGCTCGAGCAGCCGCCGTGGAGGGATGGGCGCTATGTCGCCTGCAATGCATCGACTGAGCCTCTCACAAGACCACGGCGCCAAGCGAGTGAAGCTCAATAGCCAGTCGTCGTCGGGCGCATCAGTGGCTCAGGCCGTCATACCCAATCCCGCGAGACAACAGCAGTCTGGGTCTGAGGACGATAGCTCAAGCGAAGACGAGGTCCCCGCGGCTGTGAAGACAAGGGTTACCAAGCCTACGCTGCAGCAGATCATGGCTACCAGGGGCATGCTGGGAGTACCAGCCGCACTACAATCTACTGCGACGTCATCCGGCGTTGATACATCTCCTGAGCCTGAAGTCACTACTACCTCAATCATGCAGCCTATCGCTGGTACATCCGCCATGCCGGAAAATGTGCAAGAGGACGATGACAGCGATGAGCCGGGCGAGGGCGAATTTGTCATCGAAGCTATCCTTGCACATCATCTCTCCGACCCACGCACCCATCCGACGGAATATGGCAAGAAGCCTGTCATGCTTTACAAAGTCAAGTGGGAGGGCTGGGACGACCCCACGTGGGAGCCAATTGACAGCTTTCCGGACCGCAGCGTGGTGGACGACTATCACCGCATGGTAGATATGCAGAGGAGCTTCGGCAAGGGCAAGCAGCCAGCACGCGCTCAATCTCCAGACAAGGAACGTGCAACCACTGCTGAACAACCTAAGCAGTCAATGCTAGCTTCAGCAGCAAATCCCAAGCCCACCGTACCCCGGCCGCAAGCCATCAGTAACTCCGATCACTCCGCAGACGACTCTGACGATAGCACTTACGAAGTCGAGAGAATCTTGGAGCACCATATCTCGGATCCGCGAACACATGCTCCAGAATACGGCAAAAATCCTGTGATGCTCTACCGAGTCAAATGGAAGGGGTATACTCAATTGACTTGGGAGCCAGCTGCCAGCTTTGAGGATCTGGAGGTGTTGCGCAGGTACCAGAAAACTGTTGGGTTGCCAATTGAGGCCGGCAGTACCGAAGACGATGAAAATGAAGCAGACAGGAAAGATGAAGACATAAAGATGGCATCGCCTTGATAGAGACGGTCAGCGACATGATTTAACGCACCTCGCTACCCCATAAATTTTGCCTGAGGCATGAACCCGCATTCTACTCCCGCTTTGGGAGAGCTCACATTGAAGCTTCAGCGAATGCAACAACGC
Organism: Acidiella bohemica; assembly: GCA_019670975.1. Lineage (NCBI taxonomy): Eukaryota > Fungi > Ascomycota > Dothideomycetes > Mycosphaerellales > Teratosphaeriaceae > Acidiella > Acidiella bohemica. The sequence goes on from JAGUCJ010000013.1 coordinate 782,022, forward strand.
TTCCCCTCCCGCCGTCGCGTTGAAAATGCTCTCGCCTAACAGCTAATCGCTGGCCGCGGGAAGCGAGACCTTAAACTCTGATTGCTACACACACCTGATCCAGGCATGTAGGATGCTCCAAGCTACTGTTCTCTTCCATCACTTGACACGGTTGATTGAATTGACCTTTCCCCCTTTCATTTGCGTCATCAGTAACATGATAAATGAAATGATAGTAGCCTGCGGGCTGGCATTTCTTGCTTCTTCAGCCGCCCTGCTACTGTCAAACAGGAAGCATCGCAATCTCATTCTTACGAGGTTGCGGCTAGGACATACCCGCACGTCTGGCTCGTTGACGCCGCCACGTTCACTGTCGCTAGAGAAGCAGGACCTTACTGCGAATGAGCCTCCAAAATATCCCGAGTATGGCGACGTGTTCCCGCCGAGCAGACGCCATGTCCTAGCGGAATTATCGACGGCTATCCCAAGCTCGGGTGCGACGTCTACCAAATCGCTGAGTCCAGACTACAGCAAGCGGATTCCAAGCTGTGAGAATGTCGACAGCGACGCACTTCACGACCATGTTACGCCCACAGGGTTCACCGTCGGCGAAATAAAGCAATTGGGCGACTTCCCAGACTATGCTGCTCTCAGCGGAGTGCCTCTACCTATACCTTATCCAGAGTTCGAGATCGAGACAGCAATGCCCAGACCCTTCAGGCCTTTCAGATGGGCATACCATCAGACCATGTGTGAGTCGGATGTCCAACTTTTCCGGAAGTGAAGACAGTAGCTAAGGTCAACACAGCATTGACGAAGATGGAACCTGACTGGTGGCTCGAACTTGAGCAGACCTATAGGGAGCGCATCCGACAACGGGAGGATCTCTTTGCCCAATATGGACCTATGGTGCTGCAAAGTTTACCAGGTGCAGAGCTCGCGAGCAGAGAGCTTGTGGAGATGTGCCTGCAGTTCCTCTGCGCTCGCTACCCCGCATTACTTCAGCCTCGACAAAGACCAAAGGATCTTCCACAATGCTATTCTGGACTCACGAACAGATCTTCGCACGATGGAGCCGCTGCATGTACTCCTTCACAACGTCCCGGAGGATTTCGCAATCATGCTTCGAGATCCGCAGACGGGGCTGTACTCTTTTCGCGCCGGCATTATCTGCAGTAGTCTGGGCTGGACCCTCGGAACCAAGATCGGCCTGAAGCTTCACGAGATCCATGGCGTCGTCCCGGACTACAAGGAGAAGATGCAATTCTCCATGGACCGATACTTTGCCAAGATGCCGACAGACAAGCCCATCCAACGAGGGAGCTGGGTTTTGGAGATCGATCAACCGCTCTTCAAGGCCCCGGACGATCCTCATGAGAAGCTGAGGGAGATGCAGAATCCAGATCATACCATTGACCAAGCACACCTGCGCGTTGATTGGCAGACGTTGCGTAGGTTGCCACTTTCTGGAGCGATTGTGTTCAACTTCAAAGCCGTCTTCACGCCAGTGACGGCGCTCCGGAATGAGCCATATATTCCGACTTTGATGTTAAAAGTGCTGAAGGAGGGGAATCAGCGCATCATAGAGTACAAGAACACTTGGCACACCGAGCACATCGTGATCCCGGCATTGGAGGAGTACGAGCGCCAGCAGAAGGCAAACGGGATGATGGCGAAGGATTGGGCGCCGCGCACGCTGGACGAGTCACCATTTTACCCTGGGTGGGCAGAGAAGTGGCATCAACAGCAAGGCTTCTGAAGACCAAAGTCTCGACGGAAGGACGAGGCTGCGGACACCCGTCGCCTGCCGCAGGAGGAAGGCACGACGGACCGCAAGGAACATCGTTCAGTGCTGACGTCATCGGTCTTAGAGTCGCGCCGAGAGCCGACACTCTCTGTTGCGACTAGACTGTCTCGCCTTTCAGCGGACGCTCTATCAAGCCAACAGATACTGCAGCTGACAAACATGCCGGTCAGCTTGTCGTTATAGAAATTCTCATGGAGACCATGTAGCTCTGCGAGATGCATCTAAACCGCCCACTTCGACGCTTGACAACAATGTAACCCTCTTGCCATCCGCCACAAGCAGAAGACGCATATGGTTGATGCTTGCCCCTAGATCCTCCAACTTGACCCCATCGTCCAGGACCACCACGCCCCGTGTATGCAAAACAATGGCCGGCCACGACCGACCGCAGAAGCCTATCCTCATCTCCGGCGCCGGCCTCGCCTCCTTGCTGCTAGCCCAGGCCCTCCACCGCGCCGCAATTCCCTTCCGCGTGTACGAGCGCGACGCCAGCCTCTCCTTCCGCGCCCAAGGCTACCGCCTCCGGCTCTCGGACGTCGGTCTCGACGCCATCGAATCCGCCCTCGGCCCCGAAAAATGGCAGAAGTTCTGGCAAACCACCGGGAAACCGGCGGCGCCGGATTCACTGCTCGCGACGCCATTACCGGGGAAGCCCTGACGCACGGCGGACCGCCTGCGAAAGGCGCTCCGCCGCCGAAAGCCGACGCGGAAGCTCGGGGAGCGAAAATGGACCTCGGGAGTCGAGGCGGGAAGATCGTGGGGATTTCTCGCGGCGACATGCGCAAGATCTTCCTCGAGGGTTGTGAGGACCACGTCCGCTGGTCGCATCACGTCACGGGCTACGAGCTCACTTCCTCCGGCGTCCGGGCCCTCTTTGCCGACGGCACGAAGTCGGAAGAAGGCGAGATGTTGGTGGGCGGCGAGGGGATCCACTCGGCTGTCGCGCAACAGGTGTCGCGAGGCGCGATCCGAGTCTTCGATACCGGTGCCCGCGGGATCCACGGCCAAGCACCTGCGCCTGCGTTCAGGGGACTCGGCGAGGGGGTGTGGAGGGTGCAGGATCCGGGGGAAGGCGGCGTGGCGATTATCACGAATGTGCGGCCGAACGATTTGGAGGATCCGGATGTGAGATATGGGTGGACCATGACGGCGAAGCCGGGCGTGATCCGGGCGCCGAAGGATGACTATTCGATTGTCGGCAAGATCGCGGCGGAGATTGCGAAGGGCAAGACGGCGAATTGGCATCGGAAATTCCAGCCGCTCTTCGATCAGATGGAGGAGGCCGAGGCGGCGTTCTGGAAGATCACCATCTCGGATCCCCGGGGGGTGCCGGAGTGGGAGAATGAGAGGAGAGTGACGGTCATCGGTGACGCGGTCCATGCCATGACGCCTGCGGGCGGCAATGGTGCCAACACCGCTGTGAGGGACTCGGCATTACTGGGCCGCTTGTTGGTAGAGGCGAAGGGGAAGGCGGAGGAAGGGTTGACGAAGCGGTACGAGCAGCAGATGCGGGTGTATGGGTCGGAGATGGTGAAGAAGAGTTTATGAACTGGCTCATACTGCTTTCGGAGTCGATGTCGACGAGAATACGCCAACGATATGAGCGACGCCGGTCCGCATGCCTGCCCAAGATGGTGGAAGGGGGGACTTGCGCAGAGTGCCACGGGCTGGCCAGCGAAGGATGACTGCGACCAGCTGTGAACGGGAGATGCCCGTGCCCGCCGACAAGCCATCGAAATTTGCACCTTCAAAATCACTGGAAGCAGAATTTGAGCTTACTGACGGAATAGGGGGCCGCCAATGTACATTCAGAGAATCCAGAAACTCCTTCGCTTTTCCTGCGAGCCGATACCCACATCGTTTTGAGACAAACCCCCTCTCACGGAGGTAACGATGAAACCCTCACTTCTTCTTCCCCGCCCCAATATACGTCCCATGCACCTTGCTCCCAAACACAAATACTACTCCTACTCTCCTGCCAATGCGCGCTGCAGCGGACTCAGGTGCAACAGCGTCAGGGTCCGCGAACTCTTCCCATTCGCCGCTGTGCCGCCTAGGAGGATTGGAGGAGGTACGTCAACTGCAGAACGACGACGTCAGCACTCAGACACTCGCCCGAAAGAAAAAGGAAAGCCAAGACGGCCTGCAACGTACCTTCGAGTTCCGGTAAGGAACATGACTCTCGTCCCCCTTCTTACTTCCAGACTCGCTATCACATCGCCCAGAGCCGACAAAGACTTGTTGATCGCCGCGGTTTCCTTGGCACGATCCCCTCGGCTCCGGATTGTTTTGAGCCTTTCGGATCCGGCCAAGTCGACCAGATTCAGCACGCCCTCGGATGACTCGCCCGTGGCTTCGCATCGGCCGCGCAGGGTTAGCATAAGATGCTGTGCGAGCGGGAACTGCGCTCGTTGGATTTCGTGCCGCGACGCGGCGGTTTCTGGATGCTGTGTCGAGGAGGCGATTCGACCGCGCGCTCGGTAAAAGACGTCTGTTCGTCTGCGATATCCGCTCCGTCGTCGGAAGCCGAGGGATGGTGGGAGGCCAGAGTGACACGGACGACAAGTTCGTCACGGTCGTCTTGCCCGTCCACGGCAGTCGTGGTGGATCTCATGCCGTTCCATCTTCTTCTTGCCTCGCACGCTCGCGTTCAGGTCTTCATCCTGCTCCCAGGTCTTGGCGTCGCCAAGGAGATCGTTGATTGTTTCGTTGTACACTTCCACAAAAGAAGCGTCGACCTCGTACGCCCAGCCTTTCTCCTTCAGCCGTGCCATTTCGGCGAGCAGCAGGCTGATCGAGCTCGGGATGATGCCGTGGGGTCCGCTCATACCAAACGTCTTTCCGCTGCCCGTTTGGCCGTAGGAGAGGATCGCGACGTTGTAGCCGTCCACCACGCTCTGGATGAGGTCGCGGCAGTCTTCGAAGACCTGTTGATTCGGGGTTGCGGGTGCAAAGACGCGGTCGAAAGCGTAGTTGTGCCTTTCGCTTCGTTCTTTGCCGGTTGCTGAGACGGTCTTGGGAGCGTGGACGACCATCTCTCTGCCTCCATCCAGACTGTCCACGTCCGGAAAGTCTACCTTGGCCGGTTCCTCTTCGCCCGCGAGTAAGGGGCGGATGCGGACAAGACACGGATGTTGCCTCGTAGCTCGAGAATCGTCGCGTTGAGCTTCCGGCGAAGCATCTCTTCTTTGCGGAGAGTGACGAGTGCGCCCTCTTTGGCAGCGATGGCGTCTTGGAGCTTCTGCGACATGGTCGTGAACTCGAGAGATTGCGCTTCCTGGTTGCCTTCTAGGAAGTGGGTCTTGGACACCAGAGCCGTCTTCTCATGGTCGAGGGCTGCGCATCTGGCTTGTTCGGCGCGACCCGAGCTCGGAGCGAGGTCACGGTGGCGTTGGTCGCTTCCAGTTGTTGCTCGAGAGACGTAATAGTGCTGCGCAGGTTCTGCACCTCGTCGGCAGATTCGGTGGCTCTGCTCTCGCCTGCGTTGCGTAATCTTCAACCTGCCGTTGCAGCTCAGCTCTCTCTTTCTCGTGCCGTTGCTTCAGCTCATCCATCTCCTCCCAATGCGCCGTGGTCAGATCGGCCGTTTCACTGTCTTTCTGCCGCTCCCACAGCCTCCGCGCCTCCTCCGCCTCTCTGAATTTCTCGGCATCCTGGGCCCTCTGCCTTGCCAGAGCCTCCTTCTCCTTCTCCAACCGGTGCGTCACATCATTCAGCTCCTTTTCATGCCTCCTTCGACATCCTGCATATCCCGTTCATGGTCGCGTCTCGCCTGTCGCAGATCGGTCGTCGTCGTATGTAGATCGGCTCGCGCTCGTTCGACGTCGGCGGTCAAGGTTCGTTGGGTAGTGGCCAGCTCTTTGTTCAGCTGCGTGAGCTCTTGCACTGTACACTCATCAGTATCGAGTCATTTGTTCCACTCGGCATTACGCACCTCTACTCTTGTACAGAGACAAGCTCTCCTCAAGCGCAGCTTTCGAATCGGCGGCGGACGCAAACTGCGAGCGGAGCTGACTGTACATCTGCTCCATGTCGTCGAGTCGGCCCTTCGTGTCCCATGCTACAGGTTTCACCGGTGTAAGCGACTCCTTGGTCAAATAAAAAGGCATGCAATCCATGCGAGCACTGGTCCGCGAAGTATGCAGACCATTGACCGAGGATTTGTGCTTGAGGGGGGAGGGGGTTTGCAGGACTTGGGAGGATTGTGCATGGCGGAGGGCAGGGGTGCAGAGGAGTGGGGGATTTAGCAGGGGAGCGCTGAGCTTCCGTGATGCTGTCAAGGGAAGGGCGGTGTTTTGTGCGGTGGGAGGGGGTGGGAGTGCGGGTGCGTGTGGTTGTGCGTGTGGCTCGGGGCAAGAGATAGTTCGGCAAGCGCCGACGCGAGAGAGATGTTGCGCGGTGGCTGGCCAGCAGCGGAAGAGGCCGCGGTGTTGTCCGACGAAGTTGAGCCGTCGGAGGGGTGGCGGGAGGAGCAGGCGCTGACGGAGCCGCGGTCGTCTGCCGGGCCGGCGCTGCGTGCTGCCGTCCGTGGGGCGCTGTGGGTGGGGTCGTGCGGAGGGGGAGGTGATGGGAGGACATCGGATATGTACCTTTGCGCTTGCCCGTCGCTCCTGCCTCGGCCTCATTGTCCTCCTCCACGCTGGCGACGCGTTGCTGACGCGAAGCCGGTCGGAAGCCATTGGTCGTGCCTGCCGTCGCCGTCGCCGCCGCCGACGCGGTGCGGGCGTGTCCGATGTGCGACGTCACGCGCGGGATGGTTGCCTTGGTGGGCGGCGGGATGCCGGAGCGGGGGTGGATGGGCTCGCCGGCTCGTTCAGCGAGTGTCTTCCGCTTGGGCGCGGGCTCGGGCAGACCAGGGATCTTATGCTTGGTCGGGATGACTGGCGGGCCCATCGACCCCGTCATGCCCCCGCTACGCGCGTTGAGGTCGCTCTGGCTGGTGTCGAGGAGCGCGTTGCGTCCGCCGTTGCTGCTCATGGCCGGGAGTCGTGAGGGCGGTTTGAGCCCGCTGGGGCGGACATTCTCGAGCTGCGATGGCGGTCGATCCATGGTCGGCAGGGCGGTGCAGAAAGAAGAACAACCGGGCACAAGTGATATGTCGAGCACGCTGCTACCTCGGCGCCATCCGGTGGCCGGGTCGAAGTGGCAGAGACGATGAATATGCCGCGTGGCAACGAAGCCCGCTGGGTGTTGATGGACTGAGCCCTGGGGATAAACAACGGCGCTCCCTGCTAGGGCTCGGTAGAGCGGACCGCGGCCCGTCCCCGTCGACGTCCGTGCGCCGCTTCCCCATCACATGCCAGCCCAAATCTTCAGGTGACGTCCAGCGGCACGACTGAGACGCATGTTGCCACCTTTCGCAGACTGCACGCGTTCGCATCCATCCAAGCGTCCCGACGACTCCTCAGGCGGCCCGGAGCCGCATGCTGCTGCATCGTTGGAACGGCCAGGCTGCCATGCTGCAGACGAACACTCACACCTTCACGAGCCCGACGAATTCACGACACCATGGAGAAATACGGCCAATACCGCGACAAGGGTAAGCACAAACACAGGGCACATGGAGGAGAGAAGAGTCCTCTTGACGCAGTTGTCCAGGCTCCGGCATAGCCCCCTTCTTCCCCATCTCCCCCCCGCCGTCCTCCCCCCTCTCCTCCCCTGGCACCTCACCCTCTTCCTCATCCGCGTCCCCATCCTGACCTTTTTCTGGCTCCTCTGGCTCGCCCTCGTCCAATGGCTGCCCGCCGGCTCCCTCCTGCGCAAAGCAAACCAATGGTGTCTCCTCGGCATCCCTGGCGTCTGGTGGATCGACCTGCAAGTCGACGGAGTGCGGCGCGGCAGCCTGGCCCAAACGCCACGGGGGAAGCTCCCGTATCCGGGATCGATCATTGCGAGTTCGTATACGAGTCCGCTGGACGTCCTGTATTTGGCCGCGATCTTCGACCCATCTTCACGCAGAGCTTTCGGAACTCGAGGAGCGTGTTGCCGATTAGTCAGGAGACGGCGTTGGCGAATTGCTTCAATGTTGCGAATCCTCTCGAGATCGGGGTGGAGCATCGGACGACGGATCTGGAGACGTTGCTCAAGCAGAATCCGGGGAGGATCATCGCGGTCTTCCCCGAGACGACGACGAGCAACGGCCGCGGGATTCTGAAGCTCTCGCCTTCGCTGCTGTCTGCGGCGCCGACCACGCCCATCTTTCCGGTCTCGCTGCGCTACACGCCCGCCGACGTCGTGACGCCCATTCCTGGGTGGAAGGAAGCGTTCCAGTTCATCTGGCGCCTCAACAGCAGACAAACGCACTGCATCCGCGTCCGCATCGGCAAAGCAACCACACTCCAGGGAGCCAAATCAGCACCTCCCCTCGACACATCCACGAAATCTTCGACGTCCCCGTCGCCAGGCGCCAAACTCCGCCCGTCACGCGGCGGTTCTTTCGAGTCGAATTTCTTCGATACCCTCCAGACTTCACCGGTGCAGAAGGTTCCCACAGGCTCAGAAACGGATGAGGAGGCGGAGTTGTCGGAGCCGGAACGTAGGGCGCTGGACGCGGTGGCGGACGACTTGGCGAGGCTTGGTCGGGTAAAGAGGGTGGGGTTGGGGGTGGAGGAGAAGGAAAAGTTTGTCGCTGCGTGGGCGAAAGCGGCTGGTTCGAGGAAGTAGAGAGCATATCTGGTCGGCAGTAGCGGTCTGCGCCTTGGTGGGCGCCTTCGACACGCTTCCTCGACGGCCGCCGCTTACGGCTCACGCTGTGGGATTGCGACTTGGCGTCTGCCTGGCCAGTGCTGAGCCACGCCACGGTGGACCGCGGTGATTCGCCGATTTCTTTTTTTTTTCTTTACCATCTCGCAGGCTTTGATGCCGCGTTGCCAACTGCGGACGCCGACTGCGACACGCCACGCGAGACAGATCACCGCTGGAGGAGATCAGGGCACGGTCGTCGGCTGCGCATGCAGCCGCTCTGTCCAAGGTCTCGCGCCGGAGTGCCGTCCAGCTGCATCTACCCACGCTCTTGGGCAAGTCGGCCGCCGGAATTCATCTGCACAAGACGCTTGTATACTGTCGAGGAGGTGGATTGAGCCGGGGCTCTGATGTCCAGAGCCCAAACAGTCGATACGATCTGCCCTGGCTCCGACCTATCTAAGCAGCATTGTGAAACGGTACTGGACAAGATCGAAGGCGCCGCTCTGTGCGGGCGTTCGCGCCCTACCTGGTAGATAAGCGAGCCGGCAGGAGATAGGGGGCAGACGGGCGTCGTCAGACAGCATGCATCGCCAGCATACGATGTCTCTCGCCTTGGCCCTCCACGCTCCCCGTCAGCACTCGCAGTTCACATCTATGTCATCATCTACATCGTCGCCGGTGAAGATACGGCATCTGTAGGCAAAGCCCGCCAGCCAATAGCGGCCCAGACCGGATCCACCCTGATGAGCACCTTGCTGTCAGCGGGTCCAGAGGGACATCTTGTTCGCGATCTTCCACCCCCCGCCTTCCTGCTCCTTCTTCCTGTTCGTCCGCGCTTGCTGGGGGCGCGAGTGCAGATACGTTCCACTCTTCCTCCACCGTGGGGGGGGGGGTCCTTTTTATTTGGCGGAGGGCGGCGGGGATTCCCACCGTACCAGCTAGCTCGAGCAGCGACGAAGGAAAGGGAGTACGTGCAATCTTGATTGACATCCCTCCAGCTACGGGCATACTCCAGAAACGCGGTGTATCCTCATGCTTGCTTGCTCGCTGCTGCCTTGCCGCTGATGCGCCGGACCGTCAACAACGGTCCGGCGCATCTGCCGCCGCCGCATCATCGTGAGCTAGCCCGCTGCTCTCGCGTGAACGCCCCACTTGCCAGACCGTACCGGACGTAGCTAGGGTATATAGCTCGCCGTACGCGGACGTCCGCCAGCTGCTCTTCCTCTCCATCTCGCGCACCGCTCGAACTCTCACCGGAAACCAGACCACCGATCCGACAACCTCGGGCGTCTAGACACCTTTTCCGAGCGAGCGGACATGTCTGGCTGTGGTACGCTCGCTCCCGCCACCCGACGGCCTTCCCCCGACCAGCGCCCGTGCCGTCCGTGCTCGGGGGGTGGGGGGTTTGACTTGCAGCAGCTGACCGGGCACGACCAGACTCCTGCTCCGATCCCTCGTGCGGTTGCGAGAAGGGGCAAGTGCGATTGCGTGCGTCGGTTTCCTCCCGGTGCTCCCTGCGAAGCCCGGAGACGTGTGCTGATGCCACTCGCGGACTGAAATGGACGACTCGTTCGATGGACCGCTGTGCGGGACATGGACGCGGAGGGAGATGAGGTGAGGATTGACGCGGAAGGGATGAGGTGAGGATCGAGCAGGGGAGGTCATGCGGCCCGGGTCGCGAGGCTTTCAGCAGGCACCTGGGTCAGGTGTGGTGCTGTGTACGTACCGAGGACGAGTCTGCCGATCAAGAAGCCCCCCCCTGGGGGGATGTTGGCGTGTACATTGCTCGGCTCCGGGATGGACCGCCTTGAACGTCGTCAGGGTCGCTGTTGTTTACTCCAATCGTGATCGCCCGAGCACGGTGGATTGCCGGAAATGATCCCCAGGCATGAACCGCATTGACATGCGCTCGCCGAAGAATCCCCTTCTCCTCCGCACGAATGCCGTTCCTCGAGGAGAGATAATCGCTCCGCGCGTCGTTTTGGCCGTCTTCGCGTTGCCGTCGGCGCGAGATGAACGCTGGCCAGTGCCTGCCGTGGGTAGCAGCGCGGTTGCTGACGGAAGCGCGGGGGCGAATGATGTAGGCGGGCAGGCACGGGCACTGGCCGGATTCTTCGATCTCTTCCAGACCTTCGTCTGCGGACCATTGCTCGTTCTTGAGCCAGGGTCGAGGGACGCCTTCGCACGGTGCTGATATGGGACGACCGGTGCAGGGCCGCAGATACTGTCCAGCCGCGCGCGTGGAGCCGATCTGTGGACCGCTGTGAACTTCCGTGTCGGAGGTGAGGACGAGTGATCGAGCAGTCCTACGTTGTGGACTCCGTTAGACGCCGCGCGGCGGGCGATTGCATTGTGGTTAATCCAAGGCCTGACCGATTTCACTCTCAGAATCTACGCTGAATGCTCCAGGCATCATGATGCTGATCCTGCGCGAGCGCCGGAGACTCTGCTGCAGGGTCATGTCGACGTAGTGTGCCGCCCTCTCCGGTTGCCTTGCTCGCAGATCCTTCTTCCTGGAGGTGATGTTGACCCGCTCCGCGTCGTTGCTGATGCCGACCAAGCAAGAAGCGAGGTCCACATCACGACTGCAGCGGGCATTTGGTCGTCATCGAGGTCTTCGATTGCGCGCGCGCGCCTCCGACACGTTTGGTGGAGCAGCTCCGCTGTATGAGCGGCTGTAGGGACTCCAGCTGGTTCCAGACACCCCTCACCGGACTGAGGGTGTCACCGATCGCGAACGCCCGTTTGCGCTGCCTCGCTCTATATACCTGTACTGGCCCATCGCCGGGGAGCCACGCCGCGTGCAGCAGTGCCCTTTCTCGACTGCGCTCCGAGCGGAATAGCCATACTGTCGCTTCGTGGCCCGTGACCCTGATCCAGCCGCTCCCGTGACCGACGTAGCGCGCTGCCTCGGGCCTCCGTTACCCCCCGTGTCGTGGCGCCCTGACTCAGGAAGGCTACCGAGGGGGTGCGCGGTGCGCCAGAGATATGAGAGGGCGACGTGCGCCTCGACACGACACTGCGGCTGGTCCTCGCGGACAGTCACGCACACGTCCGGGTCAGGCGAGATATAGTTCGAGGGGCACGCGGGATACCAGCGAGCGTCACCGATCGTGGCATGGCCGTGAAGATCACGGGAAGTCGCGCGGGCATCTCGCGGGCGTGATGGGGAAGATGGGCATCTGGGGGTGCAGGCGGCGCGAGGCAGGTCTCGCTTCTGCCCGCACGCCGCGCCGTGTGTGCACCGCAACGCCGCATCGACCCGGGGCAGGATTGAGCATTTCACGCGGCGGCCAGAGCATCGATGTTGTGCTGCAGGGCATCGGATCGTGAATGCGTGGACTACTCGCTAAGATATGCATGCACACTGGGCTCTTCGCTCGCTGGATGCGACGCTGCGAGGGCGGGGGCGGCGAGGGCAGCGAGGATTGGCCGTGCTCAGGCGGCTTCCGGCGCGCGATCTGAATGAGAGAGAGACAGAGAGAGAGAGGGAGAGCGGGGGAGAGAGGTGGAGGGGGATGCGAGTGGAGAGCGGGAGAGGGAGGGGAGAGGAGAGAGAGCGAGAGGAGCGAGGGAGAGAGCCTGAGGCAGACAGAAAAACGCCGTCTCCCGCTCCAAGCACAGGCTGGCTCAGACGAGGGGGGGAAGGTGGATAGCGGCGGGAATGCCATCATTGGCTTGCCCATCCGCCCCTCGTCGTAACGCACCACCCTGCGACCTGGCCGTCGGCCCTCGCTGCTGCTTCCTTGCTCGCCCTGCACCGCTTTCCCCCCCCTTCAACACGACCCTCATCGACGTCCCGTGGCCGGGTCCATTGCTTCTGCACACACACACACACACACACACACACACACACACACACACACGCACACGCACACACGCACGCCCCGGCGCCCACTGCACCGCTTCCCCGCCCCTCCTCGAGCTCCCTCGAGCTCCCAACCCTCGCACACCCCCACCCCCACCCCCACACCCACACCCACATTCCTCGCGTCGAGCCCGCGGTGTGACGGCGCTGCGACCGGCCTGCGGAGGACTCGCAGCCGTACGGCATTGCCTCGCGAACCCGTGGCCGCTGGAGTCTCGCGAGACCCGCATGTGCCTGGAGCTCCCGCTATCAGGTTTTTCGCGCCCAGATCTGGTCGCTGCATGCTAGATCTGCGTCCCGCGGGGAGCAGACCCGGTCCCCTCGAGAGAGCCGCAGCAGCAGCAGCAGCAGCAGCAGCCGCCGCGGCCCATTGTCTCGGTCGTGCGCGGCCAGCAGCGTGGTCGTCCGCTTCCAGCGCCAGCATCGTGCCTGCCCGCAGGCTTAGCCTCCGCCGGCTCGCCGGATCCAGCTCGGAGCTGCCACCGAGGCGTGCCTGCCTCTCCGCCCGCACAGCAACAGCAGCAGCAGCAGCAGTCGCATCCCAGCCTTCTTTGGCTGTCTCGTCCGCAGTAGCCTCGGCCGAACCGTGCCTCCGCGCGCCGCGCTCCCGCAGAAGCGCTCCCGCTCGCCAGCCTCGATGCCGACACTCGGCTTCCTGAAGAAGAAACGCACAAAGGACTCCCAGGGGTCCGACGGTCCCACGCCCACCTCGCCGCAAGCCGACAAGCACGGTGTGGGGTCGCCCATCACGCCCACCACCAGCAAGGGCAGCACGCTGTTCACCGAGCCGGAGAACACGTTCCAAGACTCGGGCAACACCTCGGGCGCGTCCAATCCGTCCAGTACGGCGGGCGGCGGCGGCGGTGCTGTGAGCAAAGCGAGTGGCGTGGCGCCGACGAGCGAGCCGCAGCAGCAGCAGCGCAGGCAGCCGCAGGGGATGAACGCACAGGCCGCCGGCCAGCTCCAGGGCCAGAATCCGACGGCCAATACGCAGAATGTCCCGTCGATACAGAACTTGATCAACCAGCCCGACTACAGCGGCCAGCAGCCATCACAGCAGAATGACACGACCATGGCCAACAGCGGCAGCCAGTCAGGCGTGCCGCAGCTCAACATCCCCCAGCAGCGACCAGCAATAACGCTGTGCGGGAGACGAAGGGGAAGTACACGCTGACCGACTTCACCATCTCGCGGACGCTCGGGACGGGTTCGTTCGGCAGGGTGCACTTGGTCCAGAGCAAGCACAACCAGCGCTTCTACGCTGTCAAGGTGCTGAAGAAGGCGCAGGTGGTCAAGATGAAGCAGGTCGAGCACACGAACGATGAACGGCGCATGCTGCAGCGATGCCGGCACCCCTTCCTGATCACGCTCTGGGGCACGTGGCAGGACAGCAAGAACCTCTACATGGTCATGGACTTCATCGAGGGCGGCGAGCTCTTCAGTCTGCTGCGCAAGTCACAGGTGAGGCATCGGGAATGGCGCGAGCTCGCGCTGCATGCTAACCTGCCCCGCAGCGCTTCCCCAACCCCGTCGCCAAGTTCTACGCCGCCGAAGTCACCCTCGCCCTCGACTACCTCCACAGCATGAACATCATCTACCGCGACCTCAAGCCCGAAAACCTGCTGCTGGACCGGCACGGCCACCTCAAGATCACCGACTTCGGCTTCGCCAAAGAAGTCCCCGACATCACCTGGACCCTCTGCGGCACGCCCGACTACCTCGCCCCGGAAGTCGTCGCCAGCAAAGGCTACAACAAATCCGTCGACTGGTGGTCCCTCGGCATCCTGATCTTCGAGATGCTGGCGGGATTCACCCCGTTCTGGGATTCGGGGAGTCCGCTGAAGATCTACGAGAACATCCTGAAGGGCCGCGTGAAGTATCCGCCCTACATCCACCCCGACGCGCAGGATCTGTTGGGCAAGTTGATCACGGCGGATCTGACCAAGCGCTTGGGGAACTTGCACGGAGGCAGCCGCGATGTAATGAACCACGCCTGGTTTGCGGAGGTGACGTGGGAGCGGCTGGCGAAGAAGGACATCGACGCGCCGTATGTGCCGCCGGTCAGGGGCGGGGTGGGCGATGCCAGTCTGTTCGACAAGTACCCGAGGAGACGGAGCAGTACGGGGCCACGGGCCCGGATGAGTAAGTGACAGCGTATACTGGGCGATGCTTCTGGCACAGAAAATGCTGACGGTCCGTTCCCCCCCCCAAACAGGCACGGCAAGCTCTTCCCCGGTTTCTAGACGCTCGCGGAGCAACCCGCCGGGCGCCCAGGCTGCTGGCGGCATTCCGGGAGTCGGCTGGGCTCGTGGCCGGAGCAGCTGAGGGCGAAGTACGAATTACGACCCAGCGCAATGGTGATGGGACGTCCTTTTTCCTGTTCTTTTTTTTGGGGGGGGGGAGGGGGCGGGTTTGGAGGCGGGGCGGGATTCGCAAAAGCGAAGGATATCGATCGGTACGAAGGCAGATACAGGATCACGCGCGTATGCAATGAGTGGAGATAGCAGCGATGGCCGGCATGCGGTGTACGGTAGCCGTGGACTCGTGTACGTAGCTCGAACCCTACGGGCATTCTCATCCTCGCCGCAACGATCCATGCCGGCAAGCACGCCGGCCACTCCGAACCTGACTGTTTTCGACGGGGCACCGGTCGTGGAGGGGGGTGCGCACGTGACCAGGCACCGGGTGTGGGGGGGGGATGAGCCCGCCCAGTCTTCCACCTCCCTTCGCCTCCGGCTACGCTTTCTGAACGAGATATCCCACCGCACTCGATGAGTTGTACAAGAGCGACTACAAATCCCCCTTCTCTACTCCTCCGCGCTGGCTTGTTCGCCGCAGAATCTGTACTCGGAACTACCAGTTTTTTTTTCTTTTTCTTGTTTCTTTCGACCTCGGCACAAGGCTAAGCGCGAGCCTTGCCGCCTGAGTGATGAGGCCGCCCTCTTCGGCCGCCTCTTCAGCCGTGGCGGCGGCGGCGGCGGCAGCAGCAGCAGCGACCGACAGCAGCAGCGACCGACAGCGATGAAGTAGCGCGGTTGCATCTGAGGCAGTCTCGTTCGACCTGTCTCTCCGGCTCGAAGATTACAAGCGCTTCACGATAAGCCGGAGCCCGGTCGTGATTCCACCGTGATGTCTCTTCCACCTGCCGTCACGACGCCGACCGAGACGCATGCCGCGACGCCGACCGAGACGTATGTCGACACGCCGCTTCAGCCCGGTCAGATCCGTGTATTTCACATCAAGCCGGCTCGCCAGCTAGACGACCCGATCCAGGGCTATTTCTCCGTCCGCGCCGTCCTCTTGACTACGGAACAGGATTCCTATCGAGACGAAACCTCGACGCCCTCGTTTCGCGCCGCCGACTGGCTCCCGCGCCAGTATGACTGCGCGCGGTACATTGCGCTGTCCTACGCCTGGGGTTCGCCTGCTCTGACTAGGCATGTCCTGTGCGGAGGCCGGCTGATCCCGGTGACCGAGAGCCTGTACACTGCGCTCTGGAGGCTGCGCGCGCATCTAGACTCCGAGAGCTTCGCTGGGCATTTCGACAACGTCGCGAGCTATGCGCGGAAACCCACGAGCCGGTCGGCCATCTGGGCCGACGGGATTTGCATCGATCAGGGGCACATCAAGGAGCGGAACTCGCAGGTGCAGGCCATGGGTCAGATCTACTCGAGCGCCTCGCTCCTGGTCATCTGGCTGGGCGAACAGCTCGAGGGTCTGCATACGATTCCCGAGAAGGGACTGGGACTCGACGTCGTCCGCGCCATCCTACAGGCGCCCTGGTTCAAGCGGCGCTGGGTCATCCAAGAGTTCCGATCCTCGCCGCCTAATCGATACTTTTTACTTGGCGGCCATTGCAGAGGACCCAAGACGTGGAACTGAGCCTGAGGACCTTGACGTCTGTGGAAGCAGTGCAGCTCCGGCAGCGGGCAGGTCCGATGCAATTCCCGGGCGCGCATCGAGCTCCCTTGCTGCAAGAATTGATCCAATCAAGACGCCGTATGCAGCGATCCTAAGGACTGCGTGCATGCCTTGTTGGGGATCTGTCCCGACGCGACGTGGCTTGACGTGGATTACAGCCGGTCCTGGGAGGAGATCTACACCATGGTAGCACGTCATTACGTGCAGCGTAGGGGCACTGCGCTCGATGTAGTGCGGCTGTTGGCGGCGGCCGTCTCCGGACGCAACGGCGTGGAGTCCCGAACGAGACGCTGCCGTCATGGGTGCCAGACTGGCGTCAATCGCCGAGTCAAACACTGGCCCGCGGTCTACACAGGGGCCTCCAGTCCGAAGATGCCCGGAGCCTTCGGACGAGCGCTGATGCAGTCTCTCGGGGTTTCACTTTCCGGCACCAATCTCACACTCTCAAGGAGTGGGCGGACCAAAGCCTCCGCATCCAGGAAACTAGGTTTCGCCTGCGGGACGACCACAGCGTCTCCGCGGAAGGTTGGCTGGTGGACGCAGCACTCTGTCGAGCCACGTCCCTTGATCACATGTTGGTAATGACGCATTGTGATGATGCCGACTTCAGGGACCTGGAGCGGCACTCGGGCCATTCGCAACCGCTCCTGGGAGACTACCTCCGTGACTCCAAGCCTAGCGCCGCTGACCGCCTCTGGCTCCCGGGCTGCGCCATGGACGACGGCGGCGAGCACAAGATGCCCACCCGCCGTTACTGGCCCGCCTTTGTGCTTCGTCCAGCTGCGGACCGAGGAGCGGGCGGATACCTCGTCCAGGACTGCGTCATGCTCGCGGAGGAGACGCGCTGGCCATATCATTTCCAAGGCAGGTCTAGAGCGGACGTCAAGCCGAGCGAGCACTTCTTCCTCAGGCCGCCTGTGACTGTCATCATAGTCTAAGATGTCTGAACGGTGCCGGCTGTATCGAATGGGCCGGCTCACCATACAACCTGGGTGGATATCGTCACACAGGACGAGGCTCAGCAGCACTTCTGAAGACCGAGTGCGACATGTATGCTTCGGACTGTACTTCACAGGCCACACATATTGGATTATTCACCGTTGCAGCTTCTCAATTCCTGCAACTGATATCAAAACGAAGGATTCTCGGTAAGTCCGACCGACGCAGCCACGTGGTCACCTCATCCACGTCTGCCGAACTCTGTATATCGCAACGCCGGCGTAATCATATCTCATCCCGTTCGTCATGCCAGCCTCCTAGTCCTGCAGGAAAAGATGCAATTCTAATCCATCCCGACAGCCATAACCCCGCCGCCAAAGATCTTCCGGACCTCCATCCAATTCACCTCCCTCGGATAATCAACACCGGGGAACAGCGTCACCCACTCCCTCCGAAACACCTCGTCCCACCGCGCCTTCCCCCGCCAACCAAGCGTGTCCCTCGTCGCACTATGCTCCCCCGAGCGTAGCTACACCCCCATAGTGAAATCATGCTCGATCCCCGGCGTCACGCTGGCCATGAACTTCAAGAACACCACCAAATACTGATCGACTCTTATCGCCACCTCTTCGCTCTTCGCCTCCGCATCCAAGACCTCCCACTCGCCATCGCCGCCCTGGTTCGCACCGTCTTGCCCGCCGCCTTTGCTCTTGGAGCCCAGTGCAAGGGCAGACGTCCGGTCAACCAATCCCTCCATCCCCGACTGACTTGGCTTCTCGCCTTGCCTCAACTTCTCCACTCGCAACTGAGCGCGGCGTCCGCGCGGTCGAGTAGGACTTTCATCACGCTCGCGTGTTTGCAGGGATGGACCGACGCGGTCTTGATAGGTGGGTCGGTGAACGAGAAGTCTTCTAGGGTGACGGTCTTGTCTTTGTAGTCGCCCACGATGTCTTCCATCATGCTGGCGGGAGCGGCTGGTTCGTCGCGGCGTCGTAGCCCATCAGGTAGAGGCGCGGCGTGCGGTAGTAGGGCGTGTAGGTTATGTAGAGGGTGTATGTGCGGAGGCTAGGGTATCATGTCAGTTCGAGGGCGAAAGGGACGGTCAGGGGATCAGCGTACCCTGCTTCTGCACCGCCAGTCTTGGGATCCCGGATGATGGCTTCCTCGTCGTCGTCCTCGTCCTCCATGTCAGGGATCTCATCCTCATCATCGACGTCCGGCTTCTCCGCACGCCCTTCCTCGTCCACCGTCCGCACATCCTCGCGCTCGCGCTCGCCTCCGCCGCCTCTCCACCACCGCCAGTCCTCAGCCACCCGTCATCGTCCCGGCTTGCCTCCCCGGCCGTCTCCCTCAGGAATCTCTCACAACCACGTCGTCCTTGTCGCTCGTCCCCAGGCCGTCCTTCACTCTCCGTCGACACGGCACCCCCGCGTAATTAGATACTGCTTCCCGGCGGGAAGTAGCTCACGCGTCGGTCCGGTGTCGCGGCATCCGCCCACGACCAAGATGGGAACTTGTAAACGAGGAAGTCGCCCGCGGCAATGAACTCTTCGGGGGTGATTTGTCCGGTGGCGCGGAAGGTGCTGGTGTGGCTGAGCGGGGCGAAGCGGTCGCGGAGGGGGTCGATGAAGGTGTGGATGAGGTTCTGCATGGTTGTATCGTTTTTGGTGTATGTTATTGTGGAGACTCAGCAGGTTCGGGTGTTGTAGGATGTGGAGAGGGACGGACGGGCAGCAGCCTGATTCGAACGCAAGGCTCAAGTGACTGGTGAGGGGCCGCAGCTGCTTGCTCGGCCGCATGTGATTGCTCGACCGCCATGCAGGGGTCTTGGAAAGCTTAGTCAGCGACCAGGGCGGGGCACACCTTCACTTTCTGCGTGGACCGTTCATCAACATCCGCGCTAGTGGTAGGTGTGTGCTCTGACTGGCCGCGGGTCTGGCAGGGCGCGAGCGCGACGCCGCCAGGGTAGCGGGTAGCGATTCCATCTGGTCAGGATGTCCTACTAGATGAGCAGGACAGCGCTTGGAGCCAAGCACTATGACCTCGGCTACGAAACCAGGCTAGGTTTTCGTCGAAGGTACTCTGAATCATTTGACCCTCATTCTTTCCCGCCCTCTTGCACTGGACTTGCACCATCATGTCGTCAATACCCGTCCTCGACCTGTCCTGGGCGGAGGATCCGGCAAAGAAGCCCGAGCTCCTCCGTCAGCTTCGAGAAGCGCTCTTCGAAATCGGCCTTCCTCTACATCTCCAACCACGGCGTGCCGCAATCGACAATCGACGGCCTCACGGTCTGCTACCAGACCTCTTCGCCTACCAGCTTCAGAGAAGGCCAAGCTCAGCCAACTCAACAGCCCTCACTTCCTGGGCTACTCGGGGTATGCGGAGGAGACTACGCTCGGCAAGCAGGACCTTCGAGAGCAGTTCGACTTGGCCACCCAGCTACCGGTGGTGTATGATCCAAAGTCTCCTGTGATGGTGACAGTGAAGGCAGAGACTTCAGCAAGCTCTACTGGCGTCTCCGCGGACCTAACCAATGGCCCAACCTTCCAGGTTTCCGGGAAGCAATTCACTGCCTATCACGATGCCGTCCAAGAACTCTCCTATCGCTTCGTGCATCTCATCGAAGAAGCATTCGAGATCCCAGCGGGCACCTTTGACCACTTCTTCGGAAAGAAGGCGCCCACCATCAACGGCGCAGCGGCCGACCGCACGACGGCGGATGCCGCGGGCGCGAGAGCGTTTCTGCCCCCACAACATCGCATGAAACTGCTGCGCTACCCACCCGCCCCTGCCGACAGTGCTTCGACGCAGGGCGTCGGTGCACACAAGGACTCTTCCGGCTGGCCTCACCTTCCTGTACCAACCTTCCTCCCACTTGCCGGGCCTCGAAGTCCTGGCTGCAGATGACACGACCTGGCTCCCCGCCCACCCCATCGCCGGCACCTTCGTCGTCAACTTCGGCAATGCCATGGAAGCGGCCACCGAAGGAGCTGTGAAGGCCACGACGCATCGAGTCATTGCTCCCGGCCCAGGCGGAGAAGCGAGATATTCGATGCCGTTCTTCATGGGATTGCCGTGGACATGAAGGTGTCGGAGGTGAGATCGTACATCCCTGAAAGCGTCAGGAGGATGAGGAAAGCGGCCGAGGTGGGTGATGGGGAAGGAAGGGAGAAGGTGGATGGGTTTTTGGATCCGAGGTGGGATGAGTTGGGGGAGAGCCAGTTGAGGAAGTGGGTGAGGAGTCATCGGGATGTGGCGGAGAAGTGGTACGGGACGGATGTGTTGGCTTACTATCTGCGATGAAGTACATTTGCGACCTGCGTCCTGCCATGTTCGGTCTTCTACTTTCCCTACGCAATCTGGACCGTGGTAAGAGCCTTCTCGACGAGCTATCTTGTATTAAACGCACGCGAGCAACCGTCGATCATGATGAAGCCGCAAGCCAGGAAGGAGCAGCATGGCAGGCGATGCTTGTCGCGGTAGATCCCTGGCGCAGGCACTGGTTGCGGTATGAGCGCGTGACGAAGCCGTACCTCCTGACGTTGTAGCTCACTCAAGTGGAATCTGTCTGCAGACTTTTGTCCAGTTATGACCAGACGCCAGCCCTTGTTCTTGAGAAGGCGCGTAACCGTAGCAAGCAAGCAATAATAGCTTGGCGCAGGCACTCCGTTCAACACTGAGCTTGCCAAATTGCCCCTTGATCAAGGCGCCAGAAATCAAGGGTTCTCGATATCGACTTGGCAGCCCTGCAGGATCCAAAGAGTCCAGGCGAACCAACTGCAGTCAGCTTGACCCATAACACTTAGGGCGAATGTGGGTGAAGTAGTTTCTGTGCAGCGCTTCCGCTGCATATCCTGTACGCAGGGAGCGAATCGTCTAGGTGATAGCGTCGCAGTTGCAGCCATCCTCCTCGTCACTCTCTCCGCACCACCAATCGGGAACCCAACTGGGCAGAGCGCTCGGTCGTAGGCACGCAGCACAGTCCATCAAACGGGCAAACTAAGACGTATTTAGAGACATTTCCCATGTGCAGCAATGCGCAGCAACGGAGAGATAGAGCTGCTGCACTGGCTGTCTGTCATGGACTCCGAACCCATTGTACCCCGTATCGAGGCGCACAAGAGCATACACGCAGTCTTGAGGATTTTGACCTTTCGCAAACATGCGAGCCTGGTGGGCCAGTGTTGCGGACCGCTGGACTAGCTGGCATCAACAGGTTCTGGAGGTCCCTCTGGTCTACAACCTGCATTCGTGTTCAGTGGACGACATTTTCTGTGACACCGCCAAAAAATACCACTCTGTTCAGCATCTGGACCGACGACTCTATCCTGCTTGCGGGCCAGATTGCTTGCCACGGCACCAACTCTCCTCGTCCCATCCCGGCGGCCTCCAGTCAAACAAATCGAAAGCTTCTCGACTCCACGGATCAAGCTCGACCGCCACATCCATGTGCACAGCCTTCTTGCCCTCCTTTACGCTGCCTCTACCCACTGCAGAAGCTCCAGCCATCTTGGGCGCCTGGAAAGGCCTGCCAAGCATCACTGCAGCGTTACCAGAATTTGCTGAGGTGTTCAGCTGTTCGGCATTCGCACGCGCAGAAGGCTTCTTGAACGCTTTCGAAGGATGCGCGGCGGGTTTTGGAGGTGGCATTGATGTTAGTGCTTCGGCCACTGCTGGCGGAGATCGCGTGCTTGTCAATACGGCGTTGGCCTGGTGTGGAAAAGGAATGTTCTGGGCTTGCATGCTCGCTGACTTCGAGACAGGGTGTCGAGTAGAGGGTTTCGCGCGTGACGGTGACTGCCTGCGCGGGGATGGAGTTAACCTCATAGGCGCACCTAGCATCCGCTTGGGCTTCGCTTGCTCGCGCAGCTGGTTGTCTTCGGAGGTTTCATGATCCTTCTGCGTGTGTTCAGCAGAATTATGTGTCGCTGCCAAAGGCCCGGCGCGCTCCGTCGACTCCTGTACTTGAGCGCCTGCCTTTGGCAGGCTGGGGGGGGAAGGTAACAAAGCAGGCTCTGCTGCCTCTACAAGCACTTCATAAGACTGGACTGGCGAATCCAGAGCAGGTCGCGCCACGCTTGTCTCGGTGGCTGGCTTCTGAAAGCAGGCCTGTGCGGAAGCGCGGATCTCACGTTTGCCATTGCCTTTCTTCTTGCCAGTCGCTGTAATGGTAGGCGCATCTGGCATGGCGGCGCTTGTTTGCTCCGTATTAGGCACGGATAACTGCTCATGAGGGGCATGTTTGGCTTGCGTCTGTACTGCACTAGATGCCGAAACACTGCCAGCTGGCTGGGCCACATGTGGACCTGACAAGGATCTGGTCATCTGGGCGACTGGCTTGCGCTTGGATGGTTGGTGCTCGTCTGCTCCATCTGCTCCACCCGCTTTGGCCTTTGACCTCCGCTGGGCTAACACACGTTCCTGCGCGTTCTCAGTGCGTCGGCATTCCTTGCTGGTCACCCTAAGCAGCCCATCGGCAGCATCGCCTAGTGGCTTGCTCGCAAGTTGATCCTGACAGACCAGCATCTTCTTCTTCGGTACGCTCGGTGCGACGCGGAGTATCGAGCCGGCAGGTTCAGGCGGCGACATGTTCTCTTTCCCTACCGCTGCGCGCTTCGGCTTACCAGGCTGTTTTTCCTCAGCGCGTGATCTGCTGTCAAATACATCTTGCGCTGAGCGCCGTGGCTGCTTGTCTACCGCGGCGTGCCGCATAGACGCAGCCTTCTGTGTCTGGAAGGCAGGAGGGCTTGAGCGTTCCGTCGTCTGAGTCGCTGGCCTCCGATGACAGGGTTGAGGCGAAAACGCTCTGATAAGTGGTGTTGATGGTGCTAGGGCGTCGCTTGAGAAACCGGATGGGAATCGGTCTGCCGCCTTCTCCTCATTGACTATGAAGTCAGTCGCATGCTTCGGTGACGCAGGCTGCACAACATTCTTCGTCTTGGGCAGTTGATCACGAGCTGGCTTCGGCTCGGTAGTGACTGTAGCTTCATGTACGGTCTTCGTGGGTGGTTTCTCGACCCTGGTGCGCTTCGCCGGCCGTCCTTGGTCGCATCCATCATTCTCGAGATCCCGCTGTCGCTCTTCGTACGGGGACTTGAGCGGCAGCACAGCCTTCCCGATTGGTCCCTTAGATGCTCCGAGCAGCGCGTTCAGAGACCTGTGCTTCGATTGCGCAGGCAGCCGGCTCAATCGTGCCGTGCGCGGCCGCGTAGCTGTCCGGGCCGTCGGCGTCTGCGGCGCTCTCGCCGGTGAAGAATTCCTATTTCCGTTCGCGTTGCGCGCCTGCCTTGGTCCAAGTAGCTCGCTAAGGTCCGTTTCCGTCCGCCCTACCTCATCTGCAACCTCCACCATCACACCCGGCCGTTCCAAAGTGACTTGATCGCCGCACTGAAGCACGGATGACATCCAGTGAGCATCTCCGACGAAGTTGCGTCCAGGGGTGTCATACACCATAACCCGTTTGTTGAACGTGTGATAGCGGAGAAAGCCATCGTTCCAGATTTTGCGTTTCTTGCGCAAGTCGTGGGTGTATAAGCAATTGAACTCCAAGACAGGCGCGGTGTTCTGCGTGAGAGGCAGCTGTGTATTCCGTTGATGTGTCGTAGCTGTCATTGTTGTGAACGCAGCGCCATCGTAGTGGCGAATCGGTCGGATGAAGTGGGGTCACCGGCTGGAAATGGTCGAGGTGAAGTCGCGAGACGCGATACAGCGGAAGTATCCGCCTCCACAGTCGCGTCCTTTAGCGCGTCCAGTTGACGCCACACTATCCAGGAGCGGTTAGCATAAAGTCGGCTTTCCACAGTCTCCTCCACGCTGTCGTCCGGGAAGGCACGCAGGCAATCTCTCTCACCATACCTTTCCGACTGGGAAGGCACGACATCCGATGCCAATCCGAGCTCTTCGGCCCGCCGTCCACCATGTTGCTACCT
This sequence comes from Acidiella bohemica, assembly GCA_019670975.1. NCBI lineage: Eukaryota > Fungi > Ascomycota > Dothideomycetes > Mycosphaerellales > Teratosphaeriaceae > Acidiella > Acidiella bohemica. The sequence goes on from JAGUCJ010000013.1 coordinate 806,152, forward strand.
TATCTAACTCCACTTGCTCTGCCGCCTGCGCCTGCGCCTGCGTTTTCGCCTCCCTTGCACTCAATCGTAATCAGCGCCGCACCGCCTCCGGCCGCATTCGAGCTCCTTCCACCCGCTCGCAGCGGTACCGGGAAGAGTCATTTGTGCTCGATGCACAGGAAAGGAAGCACCAGCGCCTGGTGAACGAGTATGAGCGCGACTTCAAACGCACATTTGTCGGCAAATCGATTCTCAACATCATGACTCAACATCCAGGACAACTCCATGGTCTTACGCCGGGAAATGGAGATCAGTTCATTCGAGACTTCTGCTCATTGATCAAAACCAACCCGAAGGGAAAGTATCAGGTCGATCACGCTCAATTTCACGAGCTCCTGGAGCAGTACGGGCTGAGCATGAGTGATGCCTTCATTGTGACACTGATCTTGGGAAACCGGGCCGACGAAGGCGATGTTCTCACTGTGACGAGACTGATGCACACGCTCAGTGCGTGCGGCTTTTTTGAGGCTACCATTCAGATCTGTACCCATGCCTTGCTTGGACGCCACGTGAGACCCGGGATTCTCAAAGAATCATCCATTGTCTTCGCGCGGGGCAAACTGAGAGAGGAAGCTCGCAGAGGGCAGAACTTGCGAGCTTTGGTGTTAGAAGGCAAGATCGCTCTCGCGCTGGGCGACGAAGACTACGCATTAGAGAATTGGGAACGCGCTCTCGAGCTCGGGCAGCAGCATCCAGAGCGATTAAACGAGATACCTCCGGGCATGCGAGATCTCAGCGAGCTCTCCAGCCCCTGGATCGACCTAGCGGAGCTCCGCAAGCAGCGCTACGACTGGGCCACGGAGAATCATCAACCCGGTCGCGCGGCACACGAAAGAGCGGAATGCGAAAAGGCGATATTGTTCGGCTGCGACCACGACGATCCCACGAGCCATTTCCAGGCCGCATACTTCTTTTACACAGGAGTGGATGACTCGTCCTGGCTCTATCACATGACCAAGGCCGCGGCTTCGGGACATCCCATGGCCTGCCACCATCTCGCAATGTTCTATGCTGAGAGTGAGTGGCCTTATATTGAGGACGAGCCGCCAGACTACATCAAACCGACACCATTTGATCGTTATCCATCTTCTGTGGCTGCCAAACACAAGTCGACCATCCTCGATTTTCTCCGCCTACGTCCTTCTAACGATTCGATCTCAATCAGAGGGAGAGAGGAAGTCTTCCACACCGCCGTGTTCCCTCCGACACTAAAGGAGCGCCGTTTGATGGCTCGACATTGGTTCGAGATCGCACTGAACCTCATGTACGCGCCCTCTTACCTCGCTATCGCTAGGCTTATCATGAGTCCAAGGGGCTGGTCTACCTCCAATGCCCCACAGTCTGCAGTCGCAATGAGCAAAGACCGATACACGTACGCGAGCAAAGAAGACTACGAGGCCGGTAAGCCTCTGCCGAGTAAGGAGGCCCAGCTGAACGACCCTGGCAAAGAAGTTCCTCTCTCAAAGCCAACACCACAGGACATCACTTTCGCCAAAAGCTGTGTGGTCCAACTTCTGCAAGCCCACAGCGCCCTGATCAAACGCCGCAAGAAGATCGCTGCCCGTCGCGGTCGATCCACGGCGGACGGCGACGACTTCGAGAGCGTTCAAGCTTTCTCATTCAGTGAGTGGAGCAACCTCAGCGCAGCCGAGCAGAACTGGCTCAAAAACAGTTACGCCGACGTGAGAGCGATGTGGGAGAAGGAAATCGACGAACTGGCTAAGGAAGCAAGGATATTCGCTGATGAGCAGGGGTGGGATCTGTGGGATGCAGATGGTGGCTTGGTGCACAGAGCCGGGCTGGGTGGGAAGGAAGTGCAGTGGGAGGACCATGGAGTCGCTGGGCAGCGCGGAAAAAAGAAAGGCTCGTGGAATGTTGGCGGGAGGAAGAATACGAACGTCACGATTGGTGGAAGGAGAGTGTACAGCTCCGAATGAGCAGGTGAGTACTTTTTTCCTGGCCCTCAAGAAATGCTCATGGCTGGGCGCAAGCATCTCAGGTTTCTTGATCCACTCCGCTGAATCTACGGTCTAATCTACGGTATGTACGTCGTCGCTTCGTCAATTGCACAGTCAAAGGCCGAATCGACAGGCTTGGTGACTGTGCTGCGGGATGTTTAGAGGCTTTCGGACTTCGACCCTTTGAAGACACAAGCGACGAATCGAAAGCGCTGCCCATGGACATCGAACGCTCCTCTGGCCTTGCATTCGTGAGCAGAACCCGAGCCCTAGAGCGCCCTTACTTCGGCCTCTTCAATGGATGCGCTTCCGTGTTGCTATGTGCCAAGTCAACACAGTCTCTGGTAGATGGAACATCGTGATTTGAAGACTTACAGCACCCAGTCATCCAGACTGACGACTTCCGGCTCACTGAAGACAAGATAGAAATACTTCAACGTCTCGCCCATCCAGAAGCTCTCCATGCTATCCACCCTCTTCATCTTCTGCTGTGTCACATCCGCGATACCTGCGTACGCAATGTCCGTTCTTGCTGCCTTGTCAATGGACTGGAAAATCTCCCATGCCTTATCTCGCAGCGACTCTTCTCCCGTGATTCGGTACAGTACGAAGATACTTTCGATCGTTTCCGGTCGAAGCAGATACCGCGGATCAGGGATCTCCACAAACCCTGGTGGGAGGTTCCTCTGGGAGATGAGATTCTGCGCTTCTTCGTGGCTATCGCCGTTGATAGCGGAGTACCATTGACCGGCATTCCAAGTGCAATTCTGTCTTGGATTCGGGCTGCACGGAGAAGCATGAAAGATCTCCGGCATGATACCTGTGGGCGTACTTTCGTACGCCCAGAGGCAGCCGTCTAATAGTTCGCGGGCTGTCGTAAGGTCTTCAGGAGTGGAGAAGATCTTGGCAGCTAATGCGACGGCTCCGCCAGCGAAGCACGAGAGATGCTCGGCTTGCGGGATGAGTTTGCGGCGGGTAGCGGAGTTGCGTTTCAGCGTGCCGGAGAGCAATATGGAGGCATTCGATGGATTCATTGGGTAGAAGAACAGGTGTTCTTTGGCGGCCGCCAAAGCAGTCGACCATATTGATCGGTAGTGTGGTGCGCGGCCACCAAGCAGCAAGTGCATTTTCGGCATATACTCGTACACCGAGTCGGCCATGCCGCCCCAAGTGAATGTGTTGTCCCGCGTGAAGTCGGCGTGCTGCGTATCGAGCATTGTCGGGAACAGGCCGGGGATGTGCGTGCGGTTCTGAGCATCTGCGAGCAACCCTGCGATCCTGGCAGCAGCATCGTACCACCGAGCATCACCCGTAACCTGCGACAGTCTGGTGAATTCAAGGGAGAACGAGCCAACCTCAGCAAGTAAGGAGAATCTAGCTGCTTCTTGCGGGCCGCCCAGTGCGCCGTTCTTCCAATCCCACCTCGTGACGGGCAGATGGTTGGGTGTGTCAAAGGCTACGAGGAGCATGTCGCCGACTTCGATGGCTTTCGAGAGAAGCAGCGGATATCGGTGCTCGCTGAGGTCGTAGGCGGAGAGGAGCCCACCCAGGTAGCGGATTGCGGTCTCGAAGACGTTGATCTGTGGTTGGCTGGATGATGTGAAATCGGTTCTGCGTAGAGCGAGGACAGCTCGCTCGAATTCGGTGCTCATGCCCATGATCCAGAGGGTGTCGAGGGAATCGACGAGGGTGGCACCCCAGCCTCCGAAGGTATTGTAGACTGCGCCAGACAGCGGTCCGACCTCATCTTGTGGCCAGGCATGCTTCTTGTAGCCCTCCCAGCTGTGTACGAAGGCCTCCCTGACCGCCGCCAGTCGTGCCTCCCTCTTGCGTCTCTGTTTCTCTGTCTCCTCCTCAAATCGAGCCTGTATCTGCGGTATGTGCTGCAAAGGTCCAGTGGGCAGCTCTGTCAGATTGACGACGGCGTGCCGTACCGAAACATCCCGCCACCTGAACTTTCTGCCGAAGAGTCCTGGATGGAGCAGCTTGTCAATCGGCGTCTGTCTACCAGGAGTGTAATGTCGCAAAGGATTGACAAAGTGTATTAGCAAAAAGAGAATGGCAGCAGCGAGGCTGAAGTAGAAAGTCCATCGCCGCAGAATTGGTAGCATGACGCCTGAGAGCGTCCGAAGAAACGTACTCAAGGACAGAGACACTGGTCCATTGCCGCATTGCAAAGGAAGGACGGAGAGGAGGTCGAAAAGGTCAATACTTTAACGCGAGTGGTATGGTTGAGCGCTTGGCTGTCTCATCCGTGACCAGCAAGGAAGGCATCGGCGGGGGTCAGGGGCATTCTCCGATCGCGCGCGGGAAGAGCCTCGAGGTTGGCGGCAGCCACTCGGGGCAGAAGAATGCGTGCTTTGCGTGTGGCTCCCTGCGATCCGCTCGTCCTTCTCGACAAAACCATTTTGTCGTTGTTTTGCAGCAGCATGGTGGGTGAAAGAGGTTCACCACGAGATCCGATGCAGTACCAATTCGGAGGTGCCGACAACCGTGCCCCACAGGCCGCTACTACGGCCCGCGACTGCCAAAAACGAATAGCGCGATCTGGGCCTCTTTGAGAATGCACGCTGTGATATCTGCTTTCCCGCCATTGAACAAGATCTGGCGCTGTTGGAAGAGTGGAAACCTCCGCGACATCAAGACTGTCATTGCCACGGTCACGCTTGAAATTTCAGCTGCGGACCCCAATGCAAGAGACTCATCTTAGAACGCGCCTGGGTGATACATGACTTTGCTTTGGCTCGATCTGTGAAAATGATAGCTGGGTCTATGTAACTTCCATGGCCCGGAACCAGACCATTGCTACCATTCCACTACTCTCCCCACGTTTTCTCAATGATGGAGCACGTCCAGAATTGGTCAAGGGGCTTAAACGAATCGAAGTGCGAGTTTTCTCGACCTGATTGAATTCCAACACAGGGCCGAGGTGCCATAACTTCGCTCGGATGCTGGCGATCGGGTATAGAGCGTTGTTTCACTGCTCTCTGGTACCGAACGGGCCATCGTCCCCGTAAAGCACGTGATGTGAGCTGGCAGTGTCTTCGATATAGCGCCTGTTGCAAGTATTGCGGCCGGGCAGGATCTTGAAAGCCTTCTGTTTCTCGGCTTGACAAAGGCTGTGGACTCGATGCATGCACCGTGGGCCGTCAATTTCAATGCCTTTCCGCTTGACGACGGCTCGGCTGCGAGCTCACGCTACGTCCGGTCTTTGCGGCAGCAAGGTCGAGAGCACACATACTTCGACGCAAAGCAATGTAGGTTCGTTCACAATCTCGCTCGTCCTAGGGACTGCGCTCGACTGGTCTTGCCCGATGTCTTATCAAACAATGTCGCAGCCAGCACCAGATTGCTCGAGACCTACCTTGATGGGAAACTCTCCAAGATTTTGTGGCAAAAGCAGGCCTCGACATCAATCCCGCAAAGTGAATTTGAAGCCCATCAGTTCAGCTGGACAGAGGATTTTGTTTCGCTGTGACGGGCTCAGCAGCAACGGCCACGTCCACAGCTGCTCGACGGCTTGCTGTCGGTACTATGGCGGGAATGTCTCGGGAGCGTGTTGAGGAGCCCCAAGTCCTGAAAACCCCAGTGTTCAATCACAGGCCCGGGCTGCGGCACAGTATCACTTGGGTGCACTGGGAGTATGCGAGCTTGACTGGCTTGCCTAACTGCCCCAGCGTACGGTTGGAATTGCTGCCATTGAAAATCCTGGAATCTGTGAGCTCAGAGCCGTTCTGAGTGCTCCTGAACTCGGATTGTCTCGTTGGTATAACAGGTCCCGGAATAAGACCGAGGGATTGGACCGACGGAGCCTGCACGAGAGCACCTCGCTAAGGGCTGTCAGGCCCGCATCGTTGCGTATGGGTGCCCGCGCGAAGATAGCGCAACATTGTGTTGCTAGTGCATCGCGAAAGGTCACGTTGCCAGGGCCGTGGGTAGATCAGCGTACAATGAGAGAGATTGAAAGTATTTGGTCCGAGCATTCTTGCTATATGGCTGTCGTCTTCGGAACGTACGAAGCGCCCTTGCGCTCAAGTTATGACCTCTATTGACAGTCGTGGTTGCTTCCACGACAGGCTGTTTGCAGCCGTCGAGCTCCTGTGGCATACCAGATCTTGCAGGTGGAAGGGAATTCAGCGGGTCGGTGCGGGGGACCGCGCCGTGCCGCGACCGTCAATTAAGGCTGCCTTTCACGAGGTGCAGCCCCTGCGATGCACAAACGTGCAACACTGATCCGAGCCCTAGAAGGCTACAAGCTCTGAGCTTTCGGTTCGAAAGGCCATGAAGCCTTGAAGTCGAAGTGCCAACACGCTATTACGCCTCGAGCCATGGCCGATCAATATCCGACCCTGCTGCAATCCGCAGTAGTAGCTGCGGCTCTGAAAGTGCTTCTATGGCCAGCATAGTAAGTCAGATCACCAGCTTCGTCACCAAAGTGCCATTTTAACTCTTTCTACGGCCACTCGACCGACTTCGAAGTCCATCGCAACTGGCTTGCTCTCACACACTGCCTTCCCCTGAAGGACTGGTACTTCGAATCAACCTCAGAATGGACGCTGGACTACCCTCCTTTCTTCGCCTACTTCGAATGGGCGCTATCTCAGGCTGCGAAGTACTGCGATGCGGTAATGCTACAGGTGGATAATCTTAACTACGCTAGCTGGCAGACCATGCACTTCCAGCGTGCCACGGTGATTGCCACAGAGTTGGTTCTGGTATATGCCTTGCACTTGTTCGTCAAGTCGAGTCCGACATCGACGAAAAGGCAGAGCCATGCTGCTGCGCTGTCCATTCTGCTGAGTCCGGGGCTGTTAATAATTGATCACATCCATTTCCAGTACAACGGCTTCCTTTACGGTATCTTGGTGCTATCGATAGTGTTGGCTAGGAAGCAGAGTGGCTTGCTACTTAGCGGGATCATCTTTGCGGCGTTACTGTGCTTTAAGCATATCTACCTATATCTGGCGCCGGCATACTTCGTCTACCTGCTGCGAGCTTACTGTCTGGGATCAAGGTCGATCTTCGACATTCGATTCGCGAACTGCATTAAACTTGGCCTGTGTATCTCGATAGTAGCTGGACTGGCTTTCGGACCATTCCTGTATTACGGGCAAATGTCGCAGGTTTTCAGCCGGCTCTTTCCTTTCTCGAGAGGGCTGTGTCATGCTTACTGGGCGCCGAATGTTTGGGCGATATATTCGTTCGCGGATCGAGTCTTGATCTACGGTACGCGTTCCATCTCATCTAATGGCTTTGTGCTAATGATTCGTCAGCTGCACCTTACCTAAAGCTTCCGCTCAACGCCACCGCCGTCAACAGCGTCACTCGTGGCCTTGTAGGCGATACCTCCTTCGCCGTACTGCCCGACATTTCGCCACGCATGACATTCGCGCTCACTTTGGTCGCGCAAACCGTAAGTGGTTCGTCTCGAATGTCACGGCGCAGTGACTGATAGCCGTAGCCCGCTCTCGCCAAACTCTTCTTCCGCCCAACCTGGCCAAACTTCATCTCGACCATCACCCTTTGCGCCTACGCCTCTTTCCTCTTCGGTTGGCACGTCCACGAGAAGGCCATCTTGCTTGTCATCATCCCTTTCAGCCTCCTTGCACTCAAGGATCGACGCTACCTTGGCGCTTTCCGACCGCTTGCAGTGAGCGGTCATGTCAGCTTATTTCCCTTGCTGTTCACGACCATGGAATTCCCGATCAAGGTCATCTACACCATAGCATGGATGGTGGTGTTCTTGATGGGATTTGACGGGTTGACGCCTGCGTAAGTGGTCTTCTAATATGAATGGTACAGGACGCTAATAAGCTCGTGACAGGGCCGATAAGCCGAGAGTGTTTTTGCTGGATCGTTTTGCATTGTTATACATCGTGGTGGCGATCCCACTGATCGCGTACTGCTCGCTGGTGCATCAGATGGTATTCGGCGCGAAGTACGAGTTCTTGCCATTGATGTTCATCAGCACGTACTCGGCGCTGGGAGTGGTGGCAAGCTGGATCGGCTTCTTGGTGGTATCCCTTACTTCATGATAGAATGGTGAAACGCATATGGTACGGCGAAAGCCGGGCTTGAACCTGTCCGGTTCTTCTTGCCAGGAACCATCGGTCCTTCATCGATATCCTATTAACAGAAGACGTGGTGGCAAGTTCGTCCGCGAATATATGTCGATCGCCCTGATGGGCTGGTGTCACTTTTCATGGTCACAGCATGTTCCCAGCGAGTCTCAGAGGTCCTTGTTGGCCTTTTCGAGGGGGCACCAAGCGATGCAATGAATATGGCTGTGTTGAGTGGAAGGATGAACAATTGAATATTGTACAGCGCTCTGTGCTGCTAGATCACTCTCAAAAATGGTTCTTGAGATGACCGCAGACAGAAGCGCAACATTTCGGGTCAGCATGCGATGCCTTGCGGGTTGGCCAGCCGATGAAGGGAGTGTCAAAATCAGGGAAATTCGCGACGACAGACTTGCAAGCAGGCCAGGCCTCTCTAATGTATGAAGAAGGCAGCGCGTCTCAAATAATTGGATAGCCTTCTCCAAGCGCATTCGAACGAGCCCAAACATGTGGTGTTTGGACGGGACGACACGGCTGTCAAAGGCCGGGCTGGAGGAAGGGTTGGGCGATCTTGAAGAGCACGAGGTAGTGCGCGGCCGTTCCCGCCCCTTAGCCGCATGAACATCCCTGCTCCTACGACACGCCTTGACAGAGCGTGTGCGCTGCCAAAGAACCTCCCCCCACATCCGCGCTGCACCCCCGACCATGACCCTCCTGTGCTTTCTTCACCGTTCTTGTTCCGCTTCGCCCGCCTACATTCCACCACCCACGCCACACTCTCCACTTCCATCATCACCATCCCGGGCATCATCGCGCACATGTTCGCCCCGGATCTACGCGTTTGATGCGGCTCTGCTCCCGATCTTCGACCACCTGCTGGACCCGCCCTAAGTTTGCAAGGACCTTGTGATTGGAATTCGCGACCGCACCCGAGGGAGCGCGTCGGCCTGATCCAACGTCAACCACACCATTGCGACTCGACTTCACTTCATCAGCGACGTCGACGACCAGCAAGAGCTATATTGGAGGCATATTGCTGTCCCTCGGGCGGCCTCATATCCGCCCAGGATGGTGTTGCGCGGCCGCAAGCCGTTCACGTACACCACTCCTCCGCCCAATATATCAGACAATGCCGAAGTGTTTGAGATGCGGGGGACCGGCGAAGTGTTCACGGACTATGAGAGCTACCTGAGGCGGTATGTGTATCTGAGGTCAACTTCAATAGAGTAAGCGCGCTGACATTCTGCAGCTATGAGTATCTCTCACAAGTACGGCCTCATCTTTCGCCCATAACAACCTCCACTGACCACCACACAGAGAAAGTTTGTCGACGCCGTCAATGGCAAGTCTGGCCTGACTTTCTTCGAAGCCCTGGAATCTGAGGTATGGTGTCACATGGTTGACCCAGGCACTCGCATACTGACTTATAATGAAGAACAAGAGCTCAGCAGCAGTCGAGGAAGTCTTTCCGCATGCGCTTCGCGACCCAATCCTACGCAAGGTGCAGTTCGCGACGACGCCGCGCATGGACGACTTGGGTAGGTCATGTTCGTGAGCATCGCGAGCCTCACGCTAACGAAAGCCAGTCAGCCAAGTGTACGACGAGTTCAAGAAAGACTTCTTCCCTGGCGAAGTCGTTCACGTCTTCTTTGACGATGGCGATCAGTTCTGGGGTCAGATCCGCGAGAAGGCCAAATTCCCAATGATCAGAGGTCCGGACGGCGAAGTCCAACGACCAGCATTCTCTCGCTACTTTGTCCGCGTTCCCGACACACCAGGTCAGGAGGCTCTTATCGATGATGGCCACATGCGCCGCGATCGCAAGGTCTTCACCAAACAGAATCTGCGCGCCTTCCTCAAGAACTCGCTGCAGCGCGAGTCTTGGCATGGTGCTCCATGGCTGGTCAAAGAGCATTTGGCTATCCGCCATCGGCTACCCATGGAAATCCCGGCTCATCTGATGCAGGATGCCAAGCTGCTCGCCAATAAGGTGAGGCCAACCTTAGCATGCTTAACGCGATGTCTGTTCGCTGACGCCCCCCAGCAATTGCTCCAGATGCGTCCACCGAAAGGTCGCCGCTCGAATCGTGCAGACGAGATTCAGCAGCAGCAGCATCTCGCTCACATGCAACAAGTCCGTCAGTCACGCAGCCACATTGACACCCTACTGACGTCTTTGCAGCATCCGGGTGCTCTCCATCAGCAACTGCCTCCTGGCTTCCGTCCGAACGGTGCGCAGCGTGCGCCGCCTGCCTCGCCGCCACCGCCACCGATCAAGTACCCCATCGAAGACCTTGAGTATCCGCACAAGATCGGCAGCGCCCCGCGCCCGCAGCTCAAATTTTTGACCGATGAGCAGAAGGACTACATCATGGCTGGTCGCCGCATCGACTTCGAAGACATCTCCCTGGAATCCGTTGGTCTGCTGCTGGAAGTCTGGAATACCCTGAATGTACAATGTGAAGTTTACAAGCTGGATAGTTTCACTTTTGACGACTTCGTTGATGCGATGAGGTACAAGGAGCTGGATCCGCAGTGCGAGCTATTGGAAGAGGCCCACTGCGCTGTGCTATCGCAGCTTGTCGACAAGAGCGGGAAGACGCAGGTTGTGGGTGGTATGGCAGCTTTAATCGAGGAGCTTGAGGATGCCCACTCAGATGCTCACGATGAGATTGAATTGTCGACGCCTCAGCCCGATGTACCCGCCCGGTCTACTCGAAGTAGACTGAGCCACGTGGATCCTAACGTCGACAATCCGAGATCACCTACCAATGACAAAGCGCACCGTGCCGCCGAGCTGATGGGTGATCGCGGCTGGAAGACTAGGATTGCTGCTCGCGAGTATCAAAATGGCGGTTGGCAGGTCATTCTGGTCGGTTTCCTGCACCAGCTGTCCGCAAACCCGTCATTCAAAATGCGCTGCGAGAAGATTCTTACCAAGCTGGTACCCATCGATGAGCCGCCATCCAACGAATCTGTGCAAGAGCACTACGCAGACCTAGATGTCAACCTGCGCATTTCGGCCCTGCAAATGATCACAATCATGTCCATCAGTACGACAGCCATCAAGACCTTCCTGGAGACCTGCAGCGAAGACATGACCGAAGTGCGCAAGCGCAAAATCGAGCACCAGCGGGAGAGGAAGCAGCTGATTGAAGAGCTGCATGCGAAAGAAGGAGAGCGGAAGGTGGTGTATGGGAGGTTGGTGGCTGGAAGTGGTGACGAGGCGTCCAAGAACGGAGCCGTGGAGAACGGGAGCGCGGAGCCAGCCTCCACAAACAGCGATGTCGATGATACCATGGATACGAACGCGAGTGCTGAGAGTCCCGACCCTGACGATGACGAGCCGCCGACCTCTGGCCGCTCATTGCGCCGCGCCAGCGACCGCAAGCGCAAGCGTGATGAAGAGGCAGCCAAGCGGGAGAGGGAGAAGGCAGAAAAGTTAGAAGCCCAGAAAGAGAGCTCCAAAGATGCGAAGCTGCACAAGAAGCTTGTCAAAGAGGTCGAGCAGCTAAATGCACGCATCAAGGAACACGAGGACAAAATTAACGATTGCGACGCTGATCTGCGCGAGGCTAATGTCCAACGCACGAAGGTGCTCGGAAAGGACCGCTACTGCAACCGCTACTACTGGTTCGAGCGCAATGGTCAACCCTTCGGCGGCCTTCCGCGCTCCAGCACGGCTGACTACGGCTATGCTAATGGCCGCATTTGGGTGCAGGGACCGGACGATATGGAAGCAGACGGCTTCATCAATCTTCCGCCGAACGAGCAAAAGGAGTACCGCCACCGCCATGGCCTGACTGTGCTCGAGCGCCGCAAGAAGGAGGAGGGTGAGACTTCGCTCCTCAACGCGCAGGAGTGGGGCTTCTACGACGCACCATCCGATCTCGATCAACTGATCGGCTGGCTGGACGAGCACGGCGAGCGCGAGAAGAAGTTACGCAAGGAACTCATAGAATGGCGCGAGATGATTGCGCAGTACATGGACGTCTACCGAAAATTCTTCGATGATGAGGCTACAAAGAGGATTGAGGCGGAGGAGGAGCTAGCCAACCGTGTGTCGACGCGCCACAAGGTTCAAGAGGAGACGGCTGGCGCGAAGGAGAGGTGTTTGCGCTGGACGAACAGCATGGCGCTTGACGCGTGGGGCCATATTCACTCCAGGCCGGAAAGGAAGAGCAAGAGGAAGGCCGCGCCTGCGGAAGGCAGGAAGGGTGTGGCGACTCTGGTGTCTCGGACTACGGGAAAGTCGGTCACGCGGCAGGGTGGAAATTATAGGTTCAAGTAAAGGGCAGGGAACTCGGAGCCATCGGATTGTGCGTGCTTGCAGCAAGGTGTTGTGTCAGGCTGGGAAGCGAGCAGTCTTTGTACCAGAGCCTGCTGGCCGGCGCGGAGGGTAATGAACACGAGGCAGAGGATGAGCGGGAGGACCGCTGACTGTACCATTAGTGACGCGAGACTGGCTTGCGTATTGCGGCCGGAGGAGATGATAGTCGATTCTCGATGCTCAGCGCTTCAATTCTGGTTCTTCGGCTACATCCGCCGCTAATATTTGTGGAATTGTGTTTCTATCGTTTCGAATGCCCGTTGGGAAGGCCGAAGTCCTGCTGGTGAACTCCCGCGGACGGGAGAGGCGATGCAACTGCAACAAAGCCTGGCGCATTTTCCGGGAGTCGACATCACTGGCTCGGTGACAGCCGCCGCTAGCTTTCGTCAGCCTTGGCGTTACGACCGCTCTCTATCGCATTCGACGGGCGCTCAGCTCGCGGAAGTCCTCCACAGCAGCACCAACTGACGATTCATGTCTGAGAGACTAGAAATGACACCTGAGCGCATCCTCGAGCTCCATCTGCGAGCGATTTACGGTAGGCTGTCGCTTTTCAGGCCTCGAAGCGCTTTGGCCAGTACGCTATGCACACCAACCACCCCGAAGTGCCGTGCGATGGTGCGAATGGTAGGTATTATATAGACATTTGACCAGTCTTGAATCTCTTGACCGCCTCATACAAGCACCATCACATTGTCTTAGCTACTCTCACCGCAGCAGATAAGCTTAAACGCCAAGCAACCGACGTACCCATTGGCACTCCGTCCGTTTGACTGACAACATCAGCGAGAACGATGGAGATGGCCTCGGCAGTCCCGCTGCTGGCGCGCGGCCTCTTCAAGAACGATAGCAACATGGCCCGCACTCGACCGCTCCCCTACCAACAAGGCGAGCCTCTCTCGGCCGACGGAGCTCTGACAGCGCATCAGCTCATGACCTACATCTCGGCCGCTTGCACTGGCCTGACCATCCTCAGCTCGATATACCTCAGCTGGCGATACTTACATCGGTTTACAGCGGCGCAAGAGCAGCGGCAGGTGCTCCGCATCGTCAACTTGCCGGTCGCATATGCCATCTTCAATCTACTCGCCACCCTGTTCTGGTGAGACTGTCAATACATCAAGCCAATTGCCGTCGCATACGAAGGGTTTGCCGTCGCTGCGCTATTTTCTTTTCTGTTGCTGGAGTTCGTTTGTCCCGATGGCACCGACAGAGAGAGCTTCTTCAGTAGATTGCCGTTGCTGGACAAGCAAGAGAACGTCGTTGGTGGCGGCAACGTTAGTTTGAAATATTTTCAGGTAGGTATGAGCTTTTATAAGGGATTGCTTACCTGGACAACGACCTTGCACTGCAGATGCCTTGGGCATCGATCCTAAAATCCGCTCAGTGAGATCATCATGGTTGCCGTCGACATCATCACGCAGTACTACCACGTCTGTTGCGAGAACTCTTACAGCCCCAAGTACGCCCACATCTGAGCTCCGCGATATCCCGGCGCGGTGAGAGAACTTTCCGCGCCTGAGCGCCTGAGGACATGGAGGGCGGATGAGTTGAGACCGGAGTAAGACCCGTTGAATCGATCGAGGGACCCAAGTGGGAGTGTGGATTTGGGTAGGCAGAATATACCGAGGGACATGATTTAGCATTTGGCATGTGTCAGGATTCTAATGTCGGATCACTGAGCATGGTATTCGCAATGATCAAACTGTTCTATCAATGCGCTTCGGATCCGAGTCGTGCGTCCCAGCGATGGTACTAAGTCTTGCCCTGGTGTCTCGCGGAGCGGATTCGTCACGATCTTGAGCGAAACCAGATGACTTATTATGTTGCATCTTCGCAATGCGAACACAGCTTTTAAGGCACGCTGAGGGTTGGGAAAGGCATCCGAAGCATGGTGCATCATGGAGGTGGGACAGCGCTTATGCAGGAACATCTTCACAGTCTACATCCTTCGCCTATCTACAAGTTTCTAGGTCCCGTCATAGGTACCTTCTCCACCCAGACCTCCCACTCCTTCCATCCTCTCTTAGCGGAACCTCTGAAGAGCTCGATTTCTAGACTGCCTATTTCGTTCTCGAATTCCTTAGTCACCTCTTCCCTCGCAGCTTTCTCTTCGTCCTCGCGGGCCCTCATTCGCGTGGTCTGCGACGTAAAGGTCTGCTTGACTAGGCGTGCAATGGCCTTCTGGCTCGCTTGCTTCGGTGCCGACTAGATTCCAAGGCTATCGACGACCGTTTCTACGGGCTTGGACGGAGCTTCGCCAAAGAGCTCTATATCTTTCCCGCTGCCCGTGGTAACATTCCCGAGTATGCTCACCTTCTCCTTGACCCAGTAGAAGTAGCGTGGGACCAGATTGAGGTCGATTGTGGCCTTCGGACGACGAGTGTGCGACCTTCTCTCGATGCGAGCTTGGATCTGGCCAGCCTCAGACGCCATTGTTGCACACGAAAGCCCATCGTCACCTGTCTTGAAGTCCAAGTTAGAGCCTTTGGCAATGGCGGCGGTCATCGACGGGTCACTGCTCCGAAAAACCTCTTTCGCGACTCGCTTATTCGCCCTGCATGACGAGGCGTATTGCGGACCGCAATCAAGCCACGGCTTGTCTTGAAGCTCATGGTCATTCTCGAGCTCAGCCTGACTGATCTCACGTCTTTGGACTTGATATGCGAAGAAGCACTTGTCCTCGTCTGTCAGAACCTCGTGCTCGGAATCTGACTCTATTTGCGGTTCTTGATCCAGCGTTTCCCAGGTGTCCGCCGTTTGATCCATATAGAGCCTCAGAGCCTCCCAGTTGAGCGTCTTGCCGCCAGTAGCAGGCCTGTCCGAGACGTCAATTGCAGGCGGTACCTCTTCATCGGGACTGTCGACCGGATGAGCAGTACGAGAGGGTCCCTCTGGAATGCTGGGAAGGATGGTCGCTAGAGTCCCCCCCAAATTGTTAAGACTGAGCCTGCTCAGTTTCATGAAACCACGATTGTCCCGGAAATCCTGTGCGGCTGGCTTCTGTACGTGCTGCGGTCTCCTGGCCACCAATTTGATGGGCGAGCCGCACTGCTTGAGGTCCTCAGTCTCATGAAGGGCCTTCCGCTCGCTCCCAGAGCCCTCGGCAATATTAAACCAGTCCTCGTCCTCCTTGTCCGTCCGCACGGCTTGATTGACCGAAGCGATCGCTTGCTGTCGCTGCTTTTGTGCCGCATATTCAGGCGTCTTGCGGTACACTGGCGGAAGTGTCCTCGGACCACCTGTGTCTGCGGCCCGCCTGTTGGTATTGATGTTGGCTGGGAGTGGTCGGAATGGATCATCAGTCCTGGTCCGGTCATGCGGCTTGCTCTTCACCGCTGCTCTTCCAGTTTGATGGCTGGTGATAAGGTCAGACCATGGATCGAACCCAGTAGACGGCCTACTTCGCTGCTCGTGGATTAAACGAGCCTGAAGCGATCTCTCTGCCATTCTATTATGGTCTGGAGGGAGCAAAGACGCCACAGGCGCTTGGTAGACTGCAGTTGTGGGCGGACGCATGCTGGTTGCTGGCTCGGTGGAAGGCATTGGCTGCGGCGCAGTAATGGCGATTTCCTTTCGTTCACCTTGCTGCTGATTACGATAACTATGCTCCCTCATTGCACGTATGCGCACCTCTTGCTGAGCCCTGATCTTTGGAGTCGCAGGGGCTGGCAGTTGTCGCGTAATGCTCTTCGGCGGTTCATGCGAGGGCTGCAGTACCTGAGCTCGCTTAGCAGACTGCGGAAGCTGTGTCTCGGTGGCGGGCAGAACTTTAGTTGTCGGGAAGTCCACTGAACGCCCCGGTGGCGTCGTTGCTGGCTCTGTTGGGGCTGTCATCAAGCCTTGCGCCAAGACTCGTTCAGTCTGCGGCATCGATTGGATCGGCATCGCATCCGCTTTCTCTGCCGGAATCGTGAGCTTCACCGGCTTGCACGCCGCCTGTTGACCGGTCCCTAAATCATTACGATGCTTGATGGCTGATGTAGTCCCAGCACCCATCGTCTTGACTTCCGGCGTCGCCGCCCTATCACCAGCAACCTCCTGGCTCTGAAGCCAACTCGTAACCCCATCGGCAGATCCGCATCCAGCATCTGCTTTGGCATCCACCTGCTCAAGTTGCTCAGCCTCCAGCCTCCCTCTAATAGCATGGTCCTCATCCTCGTCCTCGTTCTCATCGTCATCGCCTATATCCTCGTCCTTGTCCTTCTGATCGTTTTCAGGCATTGTCCTGCCCAAAACTCTGCCCATTACCATCCGCTGCACCTTGTTAGTCTCCTCGTTCCTCATCTTTGCTCGCCTGTCGCGAAATCTCTGCGAGCGTGCCCGACTCCCGACTAGTTGCCGTTCCTTGCGCTCCTTCTTCTCCTTCTTCTGTGCGACGCGGTGCTGGCGCGGCATCTCCTTTGCAAGCTCATCGGGCGATTCAGACGCCGAAGGGATCGCTGTGGAGACAGCAGACGCAATAGCGGGTGGAGATTGCTCAGCCTCGTTATAGTTCTGCTTGCGGCCAAGCACTGCGCTCGACACATTCAAGTCAGCACTGAGCTCGACCTGTGCTTTCTGGGAAAATTCTGGGGGCTTCGTTGCGGACGGTACATCCATAGCCGGCGCAACGAGGTTTTCGAAGCCCCAGCTTGGTGGAGCGGTTGCATCTCGGACAAAAAGACTCGACGCCTCATCTGAGACTGCTCGGGGCGGCGACGTCGGAACAAGGGCTACTGTGGATGAGATCTTGCGGATGCCAGTTGGCATGTTTGTAGCTGAGGCCACAAAAGCAGCCACCGGTGGCTTCGTGTCGATGTCCATGCGTGTTGCGCTGTCCTCTTCGGTCGTACGCTTCGTAACATTAGAATTGTGCGGCAGGACTTGCGCGGTGGTGCTATCGCCGCGAGGTCTCGTGGTAACGGCGCTCTTGGATGTCGGGTGGCTTGCAAGCTGCGGTGAAGAAGGCTTCGGCGCTCTTGTATCCTTGGATGCACCCGGTATCGAAGCGAGCTTCGGCGCAGGGTCAGCCATGGACGGTCTAACAGCACCATTGCCGCATGTGGTAGAGTCCTGCAAGCTGCTGCTTGTGTTTTCAAAGGGCTCGGGCCGGGTGGTCGAAGTCGCACTGCACTTCCGAAAGCCATGCGCCGGCATCTTTGGCGGAGGGTCTTTCGTCGATGGCCGTGTTGTAGTTCGATCAGAGCCCGCTGCTTCTTTCGTCTTCGATACCGCAGCTTGCGCCTTGAACTCAGTCTGTGGTAGCGAATCGGATATGGCGACCTGTGTCTGCTCTGAGTTTGGGCCCTGGTGCTTCTCGTAGCCATTTGTCCTGGCGCTCAATTTCTCGCCAGGCGAAGTTCCCGCCTTTTTCTCGGCGGCAGCGTTCCTCAGCCTCTCAGAGTTCGCCCTCTGAGCTTCCCGCATCCGTGCGAGCATGTTATTATGGTTCACAACGACTCTCTCCGGCACCTCTGCAGGTTTCGGTCTCTCCATCTCGACATTATTATCTTCAACATCGTCGTCGGCCATGAAAAGGTCTTTTGACTCCGTCACGGGGGCCGATTTGTTGTGCAGAGCGACACGAATGTTCTCGCCCACGCCATCGTCATCAATCTTGATCGGTCCAAGATGACCACCCAATTTGCGTTTCTTAGGCGGATCTGCATCGCCGCCAGAGGTTTTCGTCTTGCGCTTAAGACTCTCGGCCTCTTGGCAGGACTCAAGCAGCTCCCGCTCAAGCGGCCTGAGACCGCTGCTCGAGCTCTTTTGACGAGGAATGGAAATGCGTGAGGTGATGGGCTCGTGACGGACTGTTGACTCGGAGGGGTAAGACGGTTCCGTGCGCGTAGCGCTGGGAGCAATTGGCCGGCTGCTTGTTGGGTTCGTCTTCGCTGGGGTCGACTGAGGCACACGGTTTGTGGCCAAATCTCGCACACTAGGCCTCTCTTTGCCGAAATCTGGGTTGTGAGTGCTCGGTTGGCCGAAGCGGTATGGCTGCTGACGAGCCGGTTCTTGACTTGCTCCAAGAGGAGTAACGTCGTGCGGCTTGGTCGGATCGAGACGTGAAACATCAGTGCGTTCAACCGCTGGCGGAGGTATCCTGGAGGAGGTTGCTTGAAAGCGTTTGTCAATTTGACCACGGAGATAAGGGTGTATCTTGGACGTGGGCCGGACGACTGTGATCTCCTCAATATCGCTTAAGTACTCCTGCTGCACCTTCCGTCCGGATGATCCTCCAGCATGTCCATTACTGAAGTTGTTCTGGCTACGAAAGTTTGCGGGAACGTCCTTGACATCGACTTCAACGACGTCATCGTCGCTGCTACTGTCTGAGCTCAGCTCCCAGACGTAACCCTTTCCGTCAGCGCTCATGGGAATGCGGCGGCCGCTGAAGGGCGTGAACCTGGCTGGCACGCTTTCTTCACGCATGTTCGGCCGGAGACGCAAGTCTGATCCCGGATTGTCGGTGAGAGAGTGTAGAGTACCAGGTCCCAGAGCTGTCCTCAGATCGTGTCCTGAACGTCTACGTCTACAAGCTTGAGATTGTGGAAATTGGCTAAGAAGATAGCAGGGCGCCGATACTTGAAGTGATCTTTGAAGAAGTGAGGCACCTCGGCCTGTGGAAGTATGTCCGGAGTATGCGCGCTGGCTGCGAATCAGGAGTTGTTAGGCTGAGCCGGTGGTGCAGACGGCAGTCAAGATATTGATATAGGAGATGATGTCGTGCATGTTGTTCACCGCAAACTTTTGGATGTCGGTGTTGTCTTGGAAGCAAGAAGAAGTGAGTAATGTTGGTGGTGCTCGTAGCTGGTGGCAGTGATTGTTATTGATGCCGATGTTGTATTTGTTTTGGCTGGGTCGAGGATCATTCTCGAATAGTCGGTTGTGCTGGGAAATGATGATCAAATGCGGAACCAGTTGCGGGCTTGGCGGAGCGAAGTGAGGCTTGAGGTAGGTACAACCGGTGGTGAGGGGAGATGGCAGGTTTGCTGCGACTCCTGCACTATCGAAAATTCTCCTGGCGTTCGGAACAGAGCGCGAGAGTGTGTTCGAGAACGTAACCGTTGAAGAAGAGGAGTATTGCTCCATCTGCGGTAACCTGATATTTGGGCTATCCAGGAAATCTGGGAGCGGATACTGCACAAGCCTGCATGTTGCCCGTAGTGATCCGACAGTATCGTGGACTCCAAGGTCTCGACGACCATCGTTCTGTTTTGATACAGACCTTCCCTCTGGAGTGTTCTTCGACCTAAAGCGGCCCGCTTCTTCACTTCACTCGCTGTCTCATCGCACATACTTATCCATGAACCTTCTATGAAAATCACTCCTCAACAAATCATTCACAAACCTCTTATCCTTTCCCCTCTCATCCGTTCCCCTTGCCTGGTTCTTAAACACCACATCATCATCCCACCGTCTCTTCACACCATACTCCTGCTTATTCAACAGCGGATTCCCCAGCGCAATGTCTTTCTCTCGCTGCTCCTCGTCCTTCTTCGCTTGTTCTGCAGCGGCTTTGGCAGCAGCTTCGGCACGCTCGGCTTTGATCTTGGCCAGCTCGGCCATGAGCTGCGCGGTCTCGTCCTCTTCGTCATCGTCCTCGGATTCGGAGGAAGAGCTGCTAGAGTCGGAGGCGGAGTCGGCGTCGATATCGTGGGTCTCGGCTAAAATGCGGCGTTTCTTTGCTTCGTAATCTTCTTCGTCGTCCGCTGCCGGGGTACTGTCGCCACCTCCGCCATCGGTATCACCGAGCTTTCGTTTCCGGGCGCCTGCTGCTTGCTCGTTTGCTGCTTCATCGTCTGCGGCTTCTAGTCGAAGTGGCTCCTTAGAGTCCTCCCCATCGTCGTCTGCCAAATCTCGACCCTCCTTCTTGGCGAAATGCGATCGCTCGTTCTTCAACAGCTCCGCCCGGAGATCCTGCCGCGCCTGTGCTTGGGGATTGAGTTGCGCCGCTTGTCGATATTTGAGGGTCTTGTGCGCAGGCAGCAGACGTTGGTGATATGCCTCACCGCGCGCGGCCTCTTTGCCTCTCGCGGGATCGAATGTGGGACGGTGAGCGGTTGTCATGGTTGCTGTGTGCCTGCTGGCGTAAAATATATCGTGAAGGTACAGCGGAAGAAGGCTTGGTGGTGAGGCGCAGTGGAAGAATGCTGCCTCAGGCATCAGAATCAGATGCTCAACTAACTTCAAGAAAGACAAATCCATTCTATGTTTCACGGTTGCAAGTCAGACATATGCAAATAACATAGGATCCACCCCAAAAATGTCCCGCGAACCCGAGCCCTCGCTCAACGAGCGTGAGTTCGTTCGTTCCGCGCTCAGCCAAGGCCTCCGCCTCGACGGCCGCGAACTCGATGACTTCCGACCCATCTCTCTCGCTTTCCCCTCTGATTTAGATACATATGGCCAGGCAGATGTGCGCATAGGCAAGACACGAGTGCTCTGCAACGTCTCTGCCGAAGTCACGGCGCCATATACGGACAGAAAGTTCGACGGGATCTTTACGATCAATTGCGAATTGAGCCCAATGGCTAGCCCAGCATTTGAGACAGGAAGGTATGTGGATTGTCAGCGGTATGTTGTATGGCGTGGGACGGTCTGACTGATAGCCCAGGCAAGACCAGGTTGAACTGCTCCTCTCTCGAACATTGGAGAAAACAATCCGTCGATCCAATGCCTTGGATACCGAATCCCTTTGCATAGTCGCCGGATCCAAGTGCTTCCACGTCCGCGCCGATCTACATGTTCTTGATCACGACGGCAATCTGGTAGATGCGTCATGTCTTGCGCTTGTAGCGGCACTACAGCACTTTCGACGACCCGACGTCGAGGTTCACGGCGAAGACGTGACAGTATTCTCCGTCCGCGAACGAGAGCCTGTGAAGTTGACAATACACCATACGCCTTTTTGCGTCACAACAAGCTACTACGCTGGTGGCTCGATCATGTTGAAAGATGCGACACTGGTTGAGGAGCAGTGTAGGGAGGGTGAAGTGGTGGTTAGCATGAATCGATTTGGGGAGGTTTGCTCGATTGCGAAGCTTGGCGGGCCGGCCGTAGATGGACTGGCGCTCTTGCAAGTTATTGAAGGGACAGTGGAGAAGGTCAAGGCACTGGATAGGTTATTGAAGGAGAAGCTGGCTGAGGATGAGAAGATCAGGGATAGGGGCGGGTTGATGGATGAATTGAGAGCAGAGAATGAGCGGCCGAGGATATAGGTGGTGAGTTCAAGAAGAGGTTCTTGGCTACCCTGGGATCAGGTATGAGTGCTCCGTATTCTACCCTCAAACTACACTGACGGCTCGCCGAAGTCGATCTACTATACAACACACTCTTTCTGAGGCGGCTCCGTAACAATCCGATCCGAGCTCACGATCGTGATTGAGTTCGTGCCCCTTCACTCACCGGTTGCGGTACGCCCCACTTCACAGCTGGAAAGGAAGGAACGACCGTCAACACCACCTCACAGCGAGTTCTTGGTGCCTGCCCGCTCATCGTATCTTCGCACTGAGAAGGTTTCTCGTCCTTCACTTCTTCACCAATACCAGAAACAGCACCGACTGAGCCAACGCCATGGATTGGCACGACACATCCTCGCCCTACTCGCCGGTCCGCGGCAGCATCATCGCCCCGCCACCGTCGCCAGTCTCTTCAGGCTATCTACCGGGTTTGTACCAGTACGACGACGGTGCTGCAACGGACGATCGCGATATCAATGACATGTTCTTCAACATGATGCCGCCGCGTCCTACATCTATGGCGAGTGAGCCTCTCTATCCTCAGGTAAGCCGCTTCGCGGACGCATGTGTGCAAGCACGAGCGAGAGGTGGCGAATGGGGACTGGGCTCGGGGCTTGGGGTGTACACTGATCCGCAGGAACCTTCATTTGTGCCGATGAGCAAGTGCCGTGAGTGTGGACGCCCTTGCAGACAGCCGTCCCTGAATGGCGAGCAAGGGCCTGGCTTCGTCACCTGCGGCCAGCGCTGCCACGACGAGATTGTGGAGAGGATTCTCTCCACCGGTCATGCGAAAGCTGAGCAGTCTGCGAATGACTTTGGTGTGTTCAACAAGTTACCTGCCGACGGTCGCTGCAGCGCAGAGGCAAGTGCTGCGGGCTCATATCACGAGCACTCCGCCTACCCACCCAGCATCCATGCCGACGAAACCATCGATCGGAGGCCTTCCGGCTCCGGACATCCCGCCTGTATCCCTGAAGGGCGTGCCACCGCTTTGGAGAAGATTCTCTTCACCGAGGAAGCCAGGCAGCATCAGGAAGCCCAACTGGAGAAGGCGCAAGTGCTCCTGGAGAAAGACGAAGAGATCACGGCACTCAAGAAGATGATTGAAAAGCTCACTGTCGCTGCTGCCCACGCGAGGGACACCGCGTGGCAACAGCAATCGAAGCACTCGCACGCGAAGCGAGAGCGCGTGCAGATCATCCTCTTCCAGGCCGGTCGCGAACCAGCAGTCCACATAATCACCAAGCCTGAACCTCTCAGCGTGACGCTGGAGTGGTATGCTCAGAAGACTGACCAGTCAGTTGAATCCCTCCAAGTTGTCAGGCGCACAGGGTCGCGCGTGGGGCAATTCGTGCTTGCTGACAAGGAAATCATCCACGCTCACGCGTAAGTACCGTTTCCGTTCTGCGTGTCCTGGCTACTGACGAACCAATTTTGCAGCGATGACGAGCAAGGCCGTCCGAAGTACAAGGCATTCGAGATCCTATCATTCGAGCACTTGGTGTCTGCCGGCCAGAAGACCCAGTGTTCGACAGCGGAGAGCAGCGTCGGTAGCCCAGGCAGGCGGTCCCGCGCGTCGGACTTGTTCGGATGGGATGGCGAGGCGAGCAAGCGCATGCAGGCCTCTCGGAACCACAGCCGATCTTCTTCGTTGACCAGCTCGGTGGCCACGGGCTCGCAACGGTCCAAAGGCGACGCCGGCGGATGGCCAAAATACACGTGCAAGATCAGGAAGGGTTCGGGCACCTGGAGCAACGGGCAGGAGGATCTGGGAAATAACCACGGTGGAGGGGAACGCACGAGTATCTATGTCGACAGCGCCGATGTTGGCTGGGATCGCACGCGCAAGCCTGGTAATGCACGTCGTGGCCGGGATCGAGGAGTCTGAGGGATGCTTTGGGCGAGTTGTGGACTTGCCAAGTCTGCAAGGCTCACATGCTAATGGAGAGGGGTTTGAACATTTTGCAAAGTAAACCTGCGCGGATGACGTCTGCGAAATCGCGGCAGGACAGGCTGGGCTACCTCAGACCCTAAGGGGATGGATAACGAAGTGCATACCAAGCTGCATGGCAGAGAGTACTCCCCAATACGTTCTGCCCGCTCACATTCCCTCCCACATGAAGCCTTCGCATCGTTCGTCCCTGAACTCATCCTCGAGCGCTTCTCGACAACTCTTCATCAGCCCTCTGCAACCCGTCGGCGACCCATCTGTGACTTTGTCGGCAGCGCCCAGAGGTCACCCCATGTAGCACAAGCAATACTCACCCGGCTTCTCCGGCGCTTCATCACTCAACCTGTCCGCCAGCTTTCAGGTGACGTTGGCGCCGTACAAGTAGATTGCGAAGAGGGTCGTTTTGACGAGTGGTGGATCGCCTTTGAAACGTTACCACATGGCGATGCTGGCCAGTTGATGCCGACGGTGAGGGGGGAAGCCTCCATTTGTTCCTGGCAGTGGCGCAGCACGATCGATAGGGCCGCAACGATCTGATCTCCGCTTCACTGGCTGCAGTGGGGAGTCCTGCTTGAGGACCCGAGACCTATCTGCTTCATTGAGATGGTAGCCTTTCTCTCTGAGCTCGAAGAAAGCTGAAAGCTTCCTGTACTCCAACCTGGTATATTTCATCTCCTCCCGGCAGCCAGAGCCAGCAGTAGCTTTGATCTTATGCAGCGGCACGTGCATGTAGCAGCCTCCTCTCGAAATGCTCACTCGAAATCTAGATCTTGCCGGAGGAGATCAAAGGAGCGATTTGCGTCGTCCGCGGACTTAGCGTACCGACGCTCTAATGGCCCAGCAGCCCTCAAACCTCTGAGTGTCGACTAGATGCCCCAAGCCGATTGGAGCCAATTGGGAGCGCACTGGGCGCCCCGGCTAGTGATTTCCGTTTGAACAGAGCTGTCGCCGCTACAACCGTTAGCCTTCATGAACTCCTCAGCGAGCCGTTTGGGTCCGTCGGCAGAGTCGTAGACCAGAGAAAGCGTCCGCTCAAGGTTTCAACTCTTCGATGGCCTGCTGTGGACGAGTGTGGCAACAACTACTGGGGTGCGATCTATCGAGGCTCGCTCCCAGATGGCGCTGGGTGTGTGTAGGGCGACTCCATTCTCCTGCAGATGAGACGAGATAGCAGAAGATCCCATCAATTGCCGATTGGAGTCAGACCTGGACAATGACCTTCGGCTGCATGCACTCGCTCACGTCCTCCTTTAGGGGCGAGAGCCCAGCTGTGCGACGACGGCAACTTTTGCGCTCCGCAGTCTTTGGATGCTGACGTTGAGCTCGATTTGTCTTTTTGTCTTGATCTGTAGCTTCTGCCGGTGTAGCGACAGAAAGTCCCACAAACCGTTCGGCAGTTTCTGTGGAGCGTGATAATACGAAGCCCTGATCGAACCCGCTGTCCCAGCGGCGATCTCGGGAAGCATCTTCATGTCGAAGAGTATAAACTTCGCAAAGCCTAGATCTGGTCGGCCACTACGAACCTTGTCAGATCAAAGGGCTAGCTCACCTGGCAGTGAACCATTCATGACTATCCCTTCCGTCATCCATAGCGGAGTGGTCTTCGACCCTCGATGTCGAGCCGTCTTGATTTCCGCCGCCTTCTTCAGGCCCGCAGCATTTACAAAACCAGATGCTTGAGAGCTGCCTACCTTCGATAGCTTCTTTGAACCGAAACGCGATCGTCCCTGGCATCTTGGTATGCTGCCTTGGAAGCAAAGCCGAGTGAGTATAACCATAGTGTCTTGCTTGTAGCGAATCTAGATGTCGAGAAGCTCAGGCAGGATGCGGACGGCTCCGTCGATGGCCAGTAGACAGGCGTATAGGATCCCGGTCGTTCGAAGGATGAGAAAGGAGGAAGTAAGAAGGGCTCGTGAGCGCCGTGATGCGCAGTTGCCCTGCCACCAAGATGAAGAACTGCGCGCACACGCTCTGAATCGCTTGTGCAGACGAGCGCTTTGCTTGTGAGCATCGCAAAGGTCAAAACAAGGTTTCGACAGCGGGCGTTGCTGTCACGAGTCTCGTTGTACTGTTCTCGATGAGCATGCCGCAACTCGCACATGACTTCCTGCCAATGTTGATGTTAGCCGTCGGCATGTGGGCTGCCGCTGCTGCAGTTGTTCTTAATACTCTGGCCTTGGCCATCGAAGTAGTTGGCAACGTCATGCAGACCGCGAGAATCCGAGCTGTTTGGGTAGAAGTGTTCGGGGAACTCGAGGCGCAATTGTGAAGCATTTTGATTCGGCTTCATATCTCGATCTCACTACCACAGACTAGTCTCGTCCTCAGTCGTGTCACCCGCACCCATAATAGCACAGACCGTAGGCAACACCCTAGTAGTTGCTATCGCGATTGTCTTGGCCGTAACTGTCCTGGCCGTAACCACCTTGGCCATAGCCGGCAGCCTCACGCTTCTCCTGGCCCTTCTCCATCAGCCTCTCGTTGTTCGTCATTGAGCCAGCTTTCTCCATCAGCTTGCCCATGGTCGAATCATGCTGCTTGTTGGACCCACTGTAGCCAGTGTCGCCGGACTGAATCGATGTCAGTCTACTGCGCCTGCGTCTTGCCTTTCAATACGTACGTAGCTATCAGTGTTGGTCGAGTCACCGTAGGAGCCTCCACCGGTCCTGTTGCCGCTGCCGTGTGTGTCAGAATTACGTGTGACGAAGGATTAGTAGAGCTTGGAGTGTTCGTACCTCTAAGAAACCGTCAGTTATCAGATGTCAGGGCTTCGTGGAGCGCAGACTTACGCCATAGCTGTCTCCACCAAGGCCACCAGAGGTGTTAGAGCCATAGTTGTCCGAGCCTGATCCTCCGTAGCCTCCAGATGTGTTGGAGCCGTAGTTGTCCGAGCCTGATCCTCCGTAGCCTCCAGATGTGTTGGAGCCGTAGTTGTCCGAGCCTGATCCTCCGTAGCCTCCGGAGGTGTTGGAGCCGAAGTTGTCGGAGCCGGAGCCGCCATACCCTCCCGAAGTGTTGGAGCCATAGTTGTCGTTACCCGAGCTGCCGTACGAGTCGCCGCCGAGGCCTTGACCGCGTCCAGACTGTAGAGACGATAAGCAGGTGCGGGAGCAGCCAATGAGCTAAGTCATCAGAGCAATCCACTCACGCCGTAGCTGCCGTCGCCGGTGTTGCGACCCTGGTCGCCTGAAGCCACGTCAGATACACGCTCCAGGGTATCGATGCAGGAAGCAGAGGTGAGCTTACCGAAAGAGTTGTCGTTGTCGTAGTTGGACATGTTGGTGGTGTTTGGTCAGTTGCTGTTTGGGTGATGCCGTTGAGTGTCTCCGGTTGGTTGTCGGGGCTCAGCAGCCGAGGGCAAGGTCAGACGTGGATGGTAATATACCTCGCTGCTGGCCGGCCTTCACGTCCAGCTCTTCGCCACCGAGAACCAAGATGGAGCAGCTGCACCTGCGATCTACACAAGCGACGTCATCCCAGTCACAGTGGCGCCCAGTCGCGAGTCGCAGTGCCACGCGTGTCCATCTGGAGCTACCGATTGCGGCAAGCACACAAGCGCGAAACCTGGCAGCAGGCTCGTGATGCGAAGTGTAAGCCCCTCCGTAAGGCGTGCGGCTGCTCGCAAGCGTCGGCCAGGCCCTGGAGCTAGCGCCATGGTGTCATTGGCGCCGGCCGACCAGGTATCAGGTGGCCTGATAAGTGGGCCGCAGGTGCTGCTGTCCCTACATCAATTGCCTGTGGGAAACCGACTAGCTTGGAGAGGCCAAGAGATGGGCGAGCAAGAGCGCTGCCAGTCGTCCCAACTGCACGGTGACGTAGAGTACTGTAGATGTGGCATTGCATGACTCGCGTCGAGCGGCCCACAACACTGTGGTTTAGTCGTGCCGACCAGCTCGTGTCGCGGATGCAAGAAATTTGGAGAGACCCAGTCGTCTATTTCGACGTACGTGCAACGGAGCAGACATAGTCACTACTGCTCTCTGTTTGCTCCGAGCCCCCCGACCTCGCTCTCCGAGACCGCAGACCCCATACCAGCCCTCTCTAGGCAGCCCGCAGCGAACATGCCGGATTCGGCCAGTATCAGCGGGTGCCGCAATGACTCCGGGCGGTAGAGCGGGCTAAACATGCTTGCCTGCCAACACTGTATGTATTCAAGCCTGGCTTGGAGCTTCTTCGAGCCCTCTATCGCTCTGATCAGACCTGGCTTTCCTCCTTCAGATCGCCGTCGTTCCATGTCATGCCATCGTAGGCATGCCTCATTCCGGGAACGAAGCGGTACAGCCCAAGATACGGGGTGTTGACCGGAGACTCGCCCGTGAACAGGAGCAGATCGTACAAGAATCCACCGAAGCAGCAGCCGCAGAAAGGAGCGACCATCGGAACCTGCCACTGCCATTAGCGTGATCACAATCTCTCTCGGACTCAATCCAACTCACCCAGAAGTAATAGTGCCCAGCACGCCAGACATCCGGTCCGTAACCGATCATGTACGATACCAGCCGGGGTCCGAAATCACGAGCAAGATTGATGGCATAGCCAGTCTCCCAGCCCCAGCAAGCGCCGATACCGAAGATGACGAAAAACAGACCCAGCGGGACCAGAGGACCAGCGCCGATATTGCCGTCATCTTTCAGTGCATAGATCATGAACATGAGCAATGAGCTGGCAATGAACTCGCTGAAAAACTGGCCGGTGTTACTCATGAACGCAGCTGGGTATGTGCAGAAAATGCCAGCCGTCGCGTTCTGGGAGTAGCCGGGTACCGTGCGAATGCCAGGCCCACCCTCGAAAGCGTCGATCGCCGACTTATAGTTGCCATAGACGACTGCCGCAGCGGTCATGGCGCCAAGGATTTGAGCGAGCGCGTAGACCGGGAACTTCTTCCACGGGAATTTGCGGTACACGCAGTTGGCGAAGGTGACGGCAGGGTTGATATGGGCACCGCTAATACCAGACGAGTAGACACCAAGCATGACACCGATACCCTGTCGCCTTGTCAGTATCGGTCATGGTCGCGGTCCACACGGTTTGGACTTACCCAGCCCCAGGAGATCGACTGATAATTCCCCTTCTGGCCGTTACTGAGGACGACTTGGGCCACGACGCCATCACCGAACATGACCAGGATGAAAGTGCCAAGGAACTCCGACAACGGCTCGCGGAAGAGACGTCGTATGCGTGGCCATCGCAACCCTGAATTGGAAGGCTTTTTCAACTCGGCAGTCCTGTCATTTCGGTCAGCCCGGAGGAATCAAGGACAGCTCCGTCCGCCACCTACTTGCTCCTGTCGATCGGCGCACCATGCTCAGCATAAGGGGCCGAGCTGACATCCGACACTGTTCTGTAAAGATATCAGCGACAAGCATTGGACTAGATCCAATGTTCTGATCAACTTACGGTATCCGATCCACGTTGACTTCCACCTTCGGCTCGGTGCCGTACATTGGCGAGATGAACGAGCTGCTGCCTGAGTCGTCTCGTCGATGCTCGTTGTGGGAGACATGCATCTCGCCGGTTGGTGGCATGGTGTCAACTTTCATGCCGTCGTCTGGTTTGAAGTCGCCCATGCTGTACTGATTGTGTGTGCTAGATGTCGGAGGATGGCTCGCGTCCTATTGAGTGGCGTCCGGATACGTGCAAGCTTTAGAATGCAGCAATTTATCGACTTGGGGGAGGAGTCCAAGAGTGAGGTGCTAGCTGCGGGAACAAGATCCGCTGGGATGAGGGTAGCGGGATGCAAGCTCAAGATCTCTGGTTCGAGAAGGTCGACACGGGCATCAATGGAAAGAAAGGTCAGGAACCGCGGTCTCGTGAGAGTGCGAAGAGTAGGCCAGCGTTGTAGCGGCGAAAGTCACCGATTGATGACCGGTGCCCCTTTTTCTTGTACTGGTGACGATCAGCTCTGCCGTCCTACCACGCCGATTCGTACGATGAGAAAACAGGACCAGCATACCCCTCGGTGACTCCACCCAGCCTCGGACGTATGGTTCTTGCAGGACGCCGCCTGAATGACCCCGCTGAACACCGTGCTCCTTCTTCACATGCACGAATGGTCCGTAAAACGCCGCTCTAGCATCACCAGATTCTGAGGCTACACCTTCGGGGCGACTGCAGCATTGCCAGCCGCGGAGCGGCAACTGCGAGGGTTCGACAGTAAGATGCACCACCAAAGTCGTGATAACGCGATCGAGCTCGGCATGCATGCCGAGCTTAAAGGTGCCTAACCTTAAAGGCATGAGGATCAAGGTCAGTACAACAAAGAGTGACATTGGGAAGGCATCTCGTTGGGCCTCGAACACTACATGGTCCACTCTAGACGGACCTGTATTCGAGGTGCTTTGCCAGGACCGGAGGCGGACGCCACGCATGCGGGAATACGCCTGCCGCTGGTTGAGACATGCTTTGTCTCCGCCCGCAATTGCGGGGGGAAGGTTTGATGCGGGCGAGACCACAAAGCGAAGAATGTAGCGCCTGCTTGCAGACACCCGCCACCTGCATGCATGCCGTCGGCGATCAACCCTCGCACCCTCCTGTGGTCCGATGCGCTTCATTTGCGGCGTTTCCACGGCGTTAGTGTGATCATTTCCAGCATCCTGCCGGCTGACGGCTGAGTCGGTTTCGCGTAGATTGTGAGTTCGCAGGCATGAGTGCTGCAGTGCAACGGCTGCCGTGCTCAGGGTACGGAGGAGCTGAGCTCGTCTTGCTGCCTGTTTGGTGCACAAGGCTCGTGTCTCTCGTCGCCTCCTTCTCTTGCGATTCAAGCACACCCAACAAGAGAGTTTCCTCAACTGCCGTGGTGACAGCAAATACACACCCCCGCTAGCAATGTCAAAGGCACACTAGCACAACGATAGTCAAGAACCAACACCCCGCAGCGGCTATCTATGCATGTAATAGCCATGCGTGCCGCAACGAGTGGTTCGTCCAGGGTAGCGGCCGGCGGATGCCGGAAGACAGAGGAAGCGTTATGAGCCATCGGCCACTACCGGGTACGGAGGTACCCGTCGAGGTTACATCGCGACACAGGATGCATTTTCCTGCGTGACCCCGGCGAGCCAGAGTCGCGGCTAGCAGCCGTCCTGTTCGGCTCGATGACTGCCTGAGTCGTGCGAGGCCCGGGTGTGGGCCAGGGCAACCTTGTCAGACTTGACTGAGCCCGCCTCTCCAGACGACAGACGCTGCGTTGCAGGTCATGCACAACGTGTGAGAGACGGGCGTGCGCGACCAGCATCGATGTCGAATCGGATGAAGCTCTCCTTCCATGCACGCTCTCTCGTCGATCCTCCAGACAACCCCGCGCGGGGCCAAGCCGCGGGCGGGGCTGCCATGCCGAGGCCCCGCCGGTTAGACACCGACTTTGATTGAACTCCACGCAGCGCCCAGAGACTACCGCGAGCTATACCGCCGACGACTATACCGGATCGCGCTCCGGCGCCCGCACATCATATGCGCGGTCGGAACCGAGGTGAAACAGCACGTTGAGACTCGTGTCATCGGCAAGCGTGGCAGAGTCCTCCGAGCCCCAACGCCCAGGAACGCAGGCAGAAAGGGGAAGCAACCAAGAATGGCCAATCGAGAGCGCGTGTGGGGAAGAGAGTGACCCAGTGCCATGATCACATGTTCTCGGACTGTGCCTGTGCCGCAATCGTTGTTCCGCCGGTGGAGGGGTTCCTGGACCCCCACAGGAACGCCTGGGGCTCCGCATGGAGCAGCCGTAGGAGCTTTGTCATGTGCTCGGCCGACACTGCTGTGCACAAGACCTTTAACTGCGTACGTCAGTGCAAGCTTCTGTCATTCAATCAGCATTGCATCTTGCCCGTCTCCAACATTTGGGACTTCCAGGCACTGTCGGAGAGTTTGGGCACTTCGTTGCATGTCCAGCGCGGTCGACAGAGTCACAGATATCCTTTCCGGACTTTCACGCTCTAACGCAAAGATGGCCGGCGACGATGAGGTCTATATTGGTAGCATAGATCAGGGAACGACGAGCTCAAGATTCTTGATCTTCGACAAATCTGGCGAGCCTGTCGCTATTCACCAAGAAGAGTTTACTCAGATCTACCCCAACCCAGGGTGAGCACAATTACCGTTATTGCCGTCGAGCTGGAGTTGACTCTTCTCAGATGGCATGAGCATGACCCGGAAGAGATCGTCAAGTCCGTCGAGAACTGCATTGAGGGTGCGGTGAAACGATTCGAAGAGAGCGGCAAATCTCGCAAGAGCATCAAGGCGATTGGCATTACGAACCAGCGCGAGACGACCGTACTGTGGGATGTCACGACTGGCAAGGCTCTCTACAACGCCATTGTCTGGACAGATACGCGGACGGCCGCCATCGCCCGAGAGCTCAAGAACCAGCCCAACAGTGACAAGCTGCTCGAGATCTGCGGAGAACCCATCTCCACTTACCCCTCCGCCACGAAGGTACTGTGGCTCCTGAAGGAGAAGGAGAACGTCCGGAAATGCTACGAAGCTGGCAACCTGGCATTCGGCACCATCGACAGCTGGCTTTGCTACAAGCTCAACGGAGGCCCAGACCGGAATGTCCATGTCTCTGACCCGACCAATGCGAGTCGAACGATGTTCATGGATATCCATACGCTGCAATACAGCGACACCATGCTTGACTTCCTATCATACGAGTTCGATCTCCGGAAGATCAAGTTTCCAAAGATCGTTCACTCCGCAGACAACAAGGTATATGGCTCGCTCGCTTCCGGTCCACTGAAAGGTTTCCCCATCACGGGCTGCCTGGGTGATCAGTCCGCTGCGCTGGTGGGACAAAAGGGCTTCGAGGCCGGAAGTGCGAAGAACACGTACGGCACTGGCTGCTTCTTACTCTACAACACTGGCGAGAAGCCGGTCATCTCTACCCACGGCCTGCTGACGACTGTCGCCTACGACTTCGGCGACAAGCCCGTGTACGCACTGGAGGGCTCCATTGCCGTCGCTGGCTCTGGCGTGAAATTTCTCATGAACAACCTAGGCTTCTCGCACGCGTCACACAAGATCACTGAGCTCGCAGAGACCGAGAAGGACAACGGCGGATTGGTCTTCGTCACTGCCTTCTCCGGCCTGTTCGCGCCCTACTGGATCGATGATGCTCACGGGACAATGTGTGAGTTCGACGTTTGACCGCTTCGGGTGACATATGCTAAGATCGAACACAGTCGGTATAACGCACCACACCACCCGTGGCCACATCGCCCGAGCCACCCTGGAAGCCGTCTGCTTCCAAACCCGCGCCATTCTGACTGCCATGGAAGCCGATTCCGGCCACAAACTCACCGCCCTCAAAGTCGACGGCGGCATGTCCAATTCCGGCCTTTGCATGCAGACCCAAGCCGACATGATCAACATCCCCATCGTGCGACCCAAGATGCGCGAGACGACTGCCCTAGGCGCCGCGATCGCCGCCGGCTTCGCGGTGGGAGTATGGAAGAGCTTCGAGGAGCTGAACGAGGTCAACAAGAAGGGCGAGACGGTGTTCGAGGCGAAGCTGGACGAGAAGGAGCGGGAGAGGCTGTTTGGGAGGTGGGAGAAGGCCGTGCGGATGTCGAGGGGCTGGTTGGCCGAGGAGGCAAGGGAGGAGGGCAAGGAGGATGAAGCCAGGGAGCTGGAAGAGGCTAACGCGGGCGAGAAGGGCGGCAAGGGTGAGCCTTTGATGAAGATGGACTCGGTCATGACGTAGCTTGAGAGGGCTGACATGTGATTGGGAGCGAAGAAGCGACGGCTGCGCCGTACACTCGCATCTTAGCGAAGCACGTGCTTGGCATGCATTTCCGCTGCGGTGTCTGACATCCGCAAAATTTCTTTCAAGTGTGCATCGGCGCGGTTCTACTCTGCGAAACCTTCGCAATCGCCTTCTCACGATTGGCTGGTCACCCCACGCGCCCTCTCGCGATGCCAAGACCTCCGACTTGCACATGTTCGCGAGATGACCGCTGCCGGCGCCGAGGATCGCACCTGCCGCTTTCGGCAGTCGGGCCTCGCGCACCGAACTTCGTATGTCCTCGGCTGGCTCGCAGAGAGATATCTCGTGCTTGTGACCAATCGCTGAAACGATGCGGTCGATTGCGCAACACATGTGCCGCTGACCGTCAAACGCCGATGCCGCCGATTCCGGGCGACATCGTTGCAAAGCCCCCTTGCAACCCCGGATGGCCTCCTGAAGCGAGTCTGAAACGCGTAGCTCCGACAGTTCAGTGCACGAGCTCATTGATGCCCGGCTCTCAGCTCACGCCACCCACTCTCTCCCTCCCCGCCGCAGCATCACCGTCTCCGTGCCTCCTCTCCGCAAATCTCATCATGTAACTCTCCCCCAGGCTTCCCGTCCCAAAACTGCCCTTGCCTGGCCTCGTGAAACTACTGCCGTAAATCTCTTCCGTCGCCGCCTTGATCTCTTCTTCCACATACTCGCCATCTTCGCCACTGAAGATCGGGTCGGCTGCTACGCTCGGGCGACGGAACCCGGGACTAGTAGGTTGACGTGAGCTGTGCGGAGAGAATCCGGGATTCGACGATATGGAAGCGCCAAGGGCCGAGGCGGTAGGTACCGACCGCGATATCGTTGGCGTGCTGGAAGTGGGTGGAGGCAGGAGACCGCCTTCGGGGTCATAGAGTAAGGTCTCTGGGCCCTGCCCGTCGGGGTCGATCTCACCGGGCTGACCAGCTGGGTCGGTGGGGTAGGAGACAGAGACGGAGCCTAGGCGGCCGGTGATCGTTGATTCGGAGTCGTCTGCGTCGTCGGTCTCTTCTAGATTGGGGTCAGCTTCGTCGGAGGAAGCTTGGTGGGAGGATGGCGGGTCGGAGTCATCTTCGAGGTCGAAGAGGTCGCCATCTGGGTCTACTTTAGAGCTGGACGAAGCAGTTGCATTATTGCTGACGGTGTTGTTGGAGGCTGCAGATGCGGATAGCGTCGGTACGCGGCTGGGTTGTGGTAGTGGTGTCGCCGCAGGTGCCGCCGATGCATCGCTGCCACCCTGTTTCGTGACAGTCGAGATGATCGTCACAGGGGGAGCTCCACTGGAAGCGAAATCTTGCGACACTGCTGGCCCAGCAGAGAGCACTGGCAAGGGCTCTCGCTCGGTCTCCGGGCTCCTAGTCCTGGAGTGCGACGCCGTGCTGCTGATGCTCAGGGCGCTTGGCACATTGTCGCTCGGCGCAACGATCGTGTCGCCAACCGCTAGCGACACTCGCTTGCGCTTTGGTCTTTGCTGTGCATGCGATGGCGACTTCATTGCCGACGTCAACTTGCCATCCGCCGAAGATCCGGACGAAGACGTGCGCTGCGCAAGCTGTAGATGCGCTGGGCGCTTCACTCGCGGATGCGCGGCGGTATCAGATTCCGAGCGCAAGATTGGTGCCGCTCTCTCTGGCGTCCCGGATCGGTTTCCCGCCTCGACTTTCGGCGGCGCCGACCCTCTGCGCTCCTTCGGACTCGCTTCCTTGCCATCTATCGCAGGTAGGAAAGGTGGCGTGAATAGCCCGACGAATTCTTTGTCCCTCTCCTCGCTGGTTCTCCGATCCGTCAGCCCCGCCAAGGCCGGGCGATCCATCACCTCCACCCCCTCCACCGCACTGCCCTCATCCCTGACACTCCGCCTCTGCCCCGCATTCATCAGCGCATCCACCGCGCCTTTGCCCTCCTCCGCCGCGGCGCTGCTTCTCCGCCCATTGCCACCATTGCCATTAGAGCCCTGTCCCGAACTCCTCAGCTGCTGTTTGACGTCCCTCTCGTACTGCTTATACTCCCGCTCCTTTGCGGCAATGTACTTATGGATGCTCTCATCCAGCTGCTTCCGCTTCTGCTCCAGCAAATCCAGGTATTCCGTCGGCAGCGCCCCCTCGTTCTCCCGCAGCGTGCGTCTGAAGCTCGGCCGACGCGCAATCAAGGTAGGTGGCGACGCTGCCGCAATCACCCCCGCGATCCCTGCCATGCGGCGCTGCTCCCTTCCCGACAGCAACGGCACGGCCTGGCGTGTCAAAGTGTTTGGCGCATGCGCGTGACTGTGCAGAGTAGTTTCGGCAGCAGCAGCAGCAGCAGCAAGCCGACAAGCTGGGGTGACTCCAGGCCGGGCCCCTCGCTCTCGCGCGGCTACGCGCGTGTCTGGATCCACTGGCCGGGCTGTCGGCTTAGATTGGGACTAGGAAGGTAGAGTTTTGCGGAGGCGCGTGATGCTGATGTGTTTCGTACGAACATGAAGGATGGCATGATCATTTTCACAGTCTGATACCCGACGGTGCGCTGACATCCGGAGGCATAGATATCGACCCGCCGAGATCCTTACTCCCTGCACATCGAGATCAGCCCCATGCCGACTCGGCATTCGTGAGCGGGAGGAAGGCAGGTGATAAGGCCCCCAAAGCGTGTCCACCCGATGATCTGCGCGCGATAGTGCCAATCCGGTAAGCCGCCCGGTAAGAGGGTTCTGGAACGCGGCACATTTCGCAGAGCCTCCTCAGCCTTGTTGAGAGAGCTAGGACACGCCGCTGATGATCAGCTTGGTAATGAGCAGGGTGACGACCCCACGCTGTTGTATCGCGGAAAATTGTAGGGCTTGCCTCGAGACCCCAACATTATCTGTATATCGGTATTGATCCGGCGATGTACATGCCACCAACGCCAGCACGATGCATGAAACGATGCCCTCATCGCCGGACATATCATACAACATACAGAACGGACAACCCAGCTCACGGACTCGGCACGCTTCCAACAGCATCGCTTCCCGTCCTGGAGTCCGCAAGTGCCCTCTGAGCCCTGCGCCGCTGCTTCTCAGCAACACTAGCTTCCCTTTCATTGGAGAGTCTGTACCGAAAACTCGCCAGCCGACCGTCCTCGCTCACAAGATTGTGGCGCAAGAAACGGCGGTAATTCGTCGTCCATCGGAGATCCGCTCGCTTAACGTCCAGCGGCCGTTCCGGCAATCTGTCTCTGGCTCGGCGCAATTGGCGTCTCGACGCATAGATGGGATTCATATTGCCGCAATCCGCTGCCATGACCAGACTCGCAGGCACGGGCTCGCCAAACTCGTCCGCTTCGATGGCTCGTCGCTCTGCCAAGCTGACAGCTGGCATCTCCAATATCTTAGCCGTCTTCACGAGCGCATTGACCAGTTGCCTGCCTTGTACAGTCGCCTCGCGTGCCTGTGCAATTTTCCTCTCTTTGCAAAGGCGAATGAACTGCCTCATCCTCCAGCCAGAGGCTTTTTCGCTTGGATTGCCTGTTCGTTCGGCTTTGGTGCCGTACATTTTTCTATGGATATTACTCGCCACTTGTATGAACTTGGTCGATATCCTCAGGTCTCGCCGTAAGACTTCGCTGAAGACCCACTCTACCCCCGTGTGATCTTTCAACGCACCATAGCCGTACATAAATGTAGTCATGCCAACGATGTCGAGTGGGACCTCGTTCGTCCGGTCAGAACTCTGCATCGTACGGAGAATATCGACGCCAGCCCTTGCTTTGCCAAGGTGGATCAGGGTGCGCGCAGCGAGAACGACTAAAGTATGCCTCACTGGCCTTCCGTTCTCTTCGTTGAGGCGGTAGTAGTCGAAAACCGCTCGCTTAAGAGATTTCATGTCGCGGTTAGTTCCTGCTAGCGCTTGACGAATGCGATGGAGAAGCAGTGGACCGAGTGCACAGCTGGTGTTGCAGCCGGCTTGCTTGGCTTGTTCGATGATGGCGTGCGCAATCTCCTGTCCATTCTCCAATTGCAGGGCGGAGCTGACTGCGACTTCCAAAGCCAACATAGAGGCAGGTAATCCGGCAGCATCACGGGAGTCGTGGTAGAGAGTCAGCACTTTCTGCTGATCTCGGAGCGCAGATGCTACCAGCATATCACGTTCCACTCCTGATGGAGCACGCCGAGGTCGCAGGCGCGGCAAGGGAGTTCGACCACTGCCTTCAGGTAAGGTAGAAGGTCCTGGTCTGGAGGACGGTGAGAGGCTCTCCGGCACCGGGTAGCCAGCTTCTCCTACCTCTTCGGCTACTGTTTGGAGGTCTCCGTCCCAGTACAGGGCATCGACGTCAGCGGGGCTGGTCAGCGTGACCGGACGAGGTTGGCTGGACGACCGGGTGATTGTTTCAGGCCAACGAATACTGTCAAGGTCTTTCGAACCCTGACGCAGCACTCTTGATTGGGCTGAAGACGCTTCTTCTGGCGCCTCGCTATGCTCGGTGAGGTGCGCTTCGAATGGAGTATCTGGTTCCCGAAATCCGTGGCTTGAAGACCCCACGAATTCACTGGAAATCGCATCGGAGTGATTGATTCCGAAGGTCCTGCGATTTGTGGCATCGGGTTGCAGGAGATGCGGCGTCGTGTCGTACACGGCGCCCGGCGAAGGAACGATATCTCCCTTAGTCTGCTCGACAAGCTCTAATCTTTTCTGGGCGTTCTCCCGACGCCAAGCGTGATGTTGTCCACTAATGGTCCTCACGTCGAATGCAATGGCGGCCTTGACCAGTTCTGAGTATTCGCGACCAGCCAGGGAGGGCGCCCGGGATGAGGTATTGCGACACAACCACATGACAAGGATATGATTCGGCCGGTACTTCATATAGTACTCCGTGAGCAGTCTAGCCGCCAGTGTGCTGTCGAAAGCGACCTTCTGTCCAAGGCGGAGAATGTGTGTAATCCACAGCGGGATGTAATGAGGCGCTTTGTGTTTGACGAATGACTCCAGCATGATGTCTGTAGTAGACTGGTTTGGGAGCAGTAAGACCTTTTCCATAGCTCTTGTCACGAAGGACCAGGTCTGAGTCGGACTGTGTGCTTGTCCGTGGAGGCGCACGATCGCATTGAACCTCTTGAGGGCGAGAGCTTCGAATCCTGTGGGCTCGGAAAGGGCAGCAGATTCCAGCATGGAGTTGACGGCCTGCCAATCGCCTCGCTTGGCAAGCATAAGACAAACGCCCATCACAATAGGCAGGCCATCCGGAGAACGTTCGCGCATATGCGACAGGTGCGTCGTTGCGACACGGTTATCTCCAGATTCAATCAGGATGTCCAAAAGCGTTTCGTCAATCTCTCGGCGAGCTAGCTTCACGTGTGAAGAATCCTCTGCGAGCTTGCGCATCAAACTGGCCCGCTCCTCTACGAGCCGAAGGTTGCGTGTGGTCTCCCACCAATTTATCAACGTAAGGATACTAGAGCTGTCCATAATCCGGCCGCGATTCTTTGGTGACACCTGGCGTAAAGCTGCCTTGAATATGGCATTCTTTGGGCCCGGCTCCCGAGTCTGAGTGCATGCAAAAGCAATGATCTCATTCGACTTCTCGCTCATGGCTTTGACTTTGATATCTTGCGCCAGTCCGTTTGGCCCGAAGAGCTGACATATGGCTTGGTGAGCGCGATAGGCATCGAGGAACGATAGCAATCGCTCGCAGCGATCAAGATCCTGTCGGCCAAAGCGCAAGTTCCATCCTGTGAGCACTGCCACAATCGACGTGGCTGTAGATATATCGCCTGCGGTAATTGTCCGGTCGAGGAAATCGTAGACCAGCGCATGCGCCTCGCTGTCATGCGCCAAGTACTTGCTTCCGCTCTGCAGAATCAAGAGCGCTTCCGTCGGCGAGCAGACGTCTAGGCCTTCCCGTAGTCTTTTCATGTATCCTTGGATCTTCGCCGATTCAGCCTGCGCCACGGACCGCATGCGACTTGGAGCTAATCCGTGGGAGCATTCGGACTTGGCAGGGAGCCTATCTGCCAGTACGAACTTGCGTGGCTGTTTAGTGCGTGATGATGAGTCTCGCGTAGTAGGTGTGAAGAAATCGGCGGTGGCGGAGCGTTCCTGGTCAGGTGCAGTGGATGCGCAGCTCCAGAGATTTGCACGGAACTGCTTGGCGTTCCTAGCAACAACTTCTCTGGCTGAACTGGCCTCAAT
Source organism: Acidiella bohemica (assembly GCA_019670975.1). Classification (NCBI taxonomy): domain Eukaryota; kingdom Fungi; phylum Ascomycota; class Dothideomycetes; order Mycosphaerellales; family Teratosphaeriaceae; genus Acidiella; species Acidiella bohemica. The sequence continues at coordinate 845,601 of JAGUCJ010000013.1, forward strand.
CCGAGAAATAGGTTTCGCGAGCTCCATGTACCTCGAAGAGCTCATTCCTGGAAGTAATCTCGCCGCCGCCGTGGCATCGGGTATGCCTTGAGGGCAGGTTGGCTTGTGCGGAACTCCATTATGCGGTGTACGATGTTGTCCTATGGCCCCTTCTTGGTACTGACTTGAAGCTGTACTCGAGATAGGCGCATTCTGTGGGTGAAGGTCGCTTGTATGCGCATCTGACCTTCTCCGCCGCCTCGGTTTCGGTTTGCGATCTCCTGGCTGCTGAGCGTGCAACTGATCATAACCATCCTCGACCGCGGTGGGCAGCTCTGCACCGCGCGATGTACGCTCGTCGCGGAGAACATCTGTCTTTCTCCGCTTGCTCCTGCCAGAATTGCCCTCCCGAGCCTCAAGTGGACTTGCCGCCTCATACCCTTCTGGCCGACCCCATTCCTCTGCTTCCCTCACCGCCACCGCTGCATTGTGGATATATCGCGGACTCTGTCGTATCCTCTTCGCATTATCAGCTATGCGCTGAACAAGTCTCGCTCGCCTCCTCCTCTCCTCTGTACAAAGCACGCCAACGCCCACCGCTGTCCCTGAGGAAATGTAGGCGAGCTGGTACAAAACTTTCAGTGCATCGTTAGATGGTACCCGCGGTCTGTTGCCGCCCAGAAATGGCATTGGTTGTTTATTGATTTTGGCATCACCAGATCGGGACGAAGATCAGTTGCATTGAGAGTTCAGATCTCGTGAAGTCGGCACTCAGCAAGATCTGCTTATGTAAGGGGACCTTCTCCACTCCCTTGTAGTTCCAGTCTGTTGTCTGACTTCCTGAGACTCCTCATCGAAGTACGAGCCACAGAACACGGCAGAAAAAAGGCTTGAGGAATAGTGGAAAAAACATCGAGATTTGCCTTCCGGCGACTGAAGTCTGGTCGCCAGATATGAGCCTCCACGACCCGATCATCTGAAACTGGAAGACGTCGGTGCCAACGATGAGCATTGTCACCACCAGGCCACCTCACTGTACAGCTTCAAGCGCTGTCGTTGCGGATGTACGCCCTCTCGCAGGGTGAAGGTATCTTCTGTAGGTGATGGAGGCGGAGCCGCGATCCTAGAAGGTGTATTGAGCCGGTCAATAGACTGAACGTATTGCTTTATATAGTTGCAGGCCAGGACGCCTCTCATCAGTCTCTCGCGTCCCGATCCCCTGGGCAGACAGCCTCATGGTCCTCCCCAGCACTCGCAGTTACCCTCTCGGCTCATTATTCTGTGCGGAGTTTGAGATCGTGCTTCACACCTACCGCCCGCTTCCTGCTGGACTCACTCTTCTGCGCTGTAGGTGATGCCGCGATGCGAACATACAACAAAGTCCAAGCACATTCACGTACACCTCGCTGTGATCTAGCACAGCAGCAAGCGCGCTGATGCCATCGTCTCCAAAAGCTCTGCCCGCTGTAACCAGCGCTGTATTCGAGTCTGTCGCCTGTGTGAAGGTCCTTATGCGGGGATAGGCCAGTCCATAAGCTGCGCTCGCCTGCCTTAGGACTTGACTAGGGAGCAAACCGTCTGTGCTGCGGAGTGCACCGCTTGCCCTGAGATCTTTACTGGGAAGTTCGATCTGGAGGTTGTTCTCTGGTCTCACCATGGCCTCGTACCCCTTCGGTTGAATTACAAAAAATTTTCTTGCCTGCGCCTCAGGCACACTAATCACCTTCATCTTCTGGGCGTCCTCCGAAGTGGTCGAGGTTCGGGCAACAGCACGGAGAGCAGGATCACGATCTACGGCCAGCGTTTTGGTTGGAGCGCCTACTGCTTTGCTGAGCCCCTACAGGATCGAGTTTACTCCCTAGTCTGACCGCCGTCTTGGCCGGAGCATCTATCGAGCAGCTTCCGCTTTTGCGCGCCGCAGCACCCAAATCTCATCAGTTCATCGCTGGAAGGATCTACGATCCCGTGCAGCAATAATTATGGCCTTTTACACATCGTCGCAATTTGCCACACTGAGTCGCACAGCATCATCATTTGGCACGAGTACACTGAGAATACATTGGCTGCGCATTCAGTCTGCTCAACCGCGACCGGAATTACCCTAATCCGCGCCTTGAACAAATAGACAGGGTCATTGGAGTACCCTAAGGTTGACTGCAGAGCTTGGAGCGCGTCTCCGACAAACCGCAGTTCATCATCGCGCGCAACCAGCGGACGACCGATCCTTTCCCAAACCTTCACCGCACCCCAGATACGCGCCGGCGGATACAGGAGCTCTACAAGAACCTAAAGCCGATACAAGCGGCGCGCAATGCGCCTTTCTCGCAGTGCTAAGCGAGTTCCCCCGGACTAGACAAAGCGCTGGCAAGACAAGTGGACCCACTGCACCGATACGCCCTCTCATCAACCTCGCAGCGGAGCTCAGGTGCGATCCAGCCTCTTCGTTGCCGGGTTTGGGTCCGTTCTCGCCACAGATCTGCTCAGACAATACAGCGGTCTACTGCAAGAAAATCGCACCGGCTGTCGATGAGCGCGCACCTTCCCAATTCTTCAAATCTACTTCCACGTGTGACTAGCCTATGACATAGTGCTTCTCGGTGCACCTTCGGTTGTCTTCATCCTTCAGTCACAAACGTTCATTTCTCCAGTCACCACCTTACCCTGGAAACCCCATGTCCCGCAACCCAAGCGCCAAAACTTGTCCCTGCTGCATCCCGGACTTCTGCACCTGAGGTGCTGGAGACTGTCTCCGCCGTCTCACAGCTCCTCCACCTCCACAGGACGCTCGCAGAGCCCCCAAGCCCCCGCGACGTTCACTCACGCGTCGCCCCATGCGCGTACTGGTTTCCTGAGTAGGGATGTCGGGGATTGCATCGCTCAGCCATCCTGAGGCGCCTGAGTCGTCGCAACGCCGCGAGCGCGCCGCCATCGCTGCGCAGGCGTGTCAAACTTGTCGAAATCGGTACGTGGGGTTGTAGGGGAGTCGGACAGCGACGCCGACGACCCACTTGATATGGTCGAGTGACAAGCTCCGCACGCTGAACAAGGCTGACATTGTGTACAGGAAGAGCAAATGCGATGAACAGAGGCCCAAATGTAAGTCGGGCCTCTCCCTACATGACGCGTCTGTGCTTCGCGCTGATCGCTGCCCTAGGTGGACTGTGTCGTCGACTCAATGTGGAATGCGAGTACAGGGAGCCGCTGCCGACGAAGTATGTCTCCCATTCACTCCACGGCCTTGTCCTGCGACGTCTTGCTGTTGCGAACCCCACCCAACATCTGACGACGTCGATAGAAAATGCTGACTCAGCCACAGGAAGGACAAGACGATGGTGCATATCCTGGATACGCTTACACGACTGGAGAACAAATTCGACAATCTGGCTATGACCCGGGGTAGCACTCCTGATGCTAGTACGCCCGAGATTCGTACGTCCGTCAGCGCCGCATCGTCGTCAATATCGCTGATGAAGACTGCGACTCGAGAGACACCATCAACCCGGAACGATCACCCACAACACTTACACCAGTCATATCAACATCTGACCGTCCCGCACAAGATAATGCTATGGCCTGGCATCTATATCCACCTCCTTAATTCAGGCATATCGGCCGCATCAGATTTACAATTTGTCTTGCAAGAGGGTACGCCATGGTTCATCAAGCGGGAGATGTCGAAGCATCCCGATCCGCTGCCGTCAGATATCGGCCTGCCATGCTTCACCGTCCATGTCGGTCCGTCCGAGCATGGCAGAGCATCGAACGTAGCATTCCCGACGCTCACGATCCAACAAATACAAGAGTATTCCGACGCGTACTTCAATACCTTCAACGTCCTATATCCAATTCTTAACAGGGAGACCTTCATGAACGGCATTGTCGCGCGACTGCTGCGAGAAGGCTACGGCGACGGCGATCCGGGGAGTGTGTTGGCGCTAGTGGTCTTCGCGCTAGGCTGCGTCGCCATAGAAGGAGTGTTTGAGCGACCAGTCAGCGTCGTCAACGGACAGCCTAGCGGATTCCGAGGCGGAACTGTCCATCAGCCACCAGGGCTGGCACTGTTCAATGAAGCGCGTCGGCGGCTCGGCTTCATCGTCACACAATGTACGTTGGAAAACGTACAGATTTGCTTACTACAAGCGACCTACTACGAAGCCACAGCCCGGCACCTGGACTTCTGGCGATCAACCGTCGCAGCGTCAATGGCCTGCCAGGTGCTCATCCGCTGCCAACCCATCGATTGGTCCTCAGCGACTGGCGACCTCATCAAGCGCGCGTACTGGACCTGCGTCCTGAGCGAAGACCTCTACCACCTCGACCTCGACCTACCTCAAACCGGCATCAACACCATGGAAGACGAAGTTCCGCTCCCCTATTTCCTCGAAGCCCAACAGGACCAGCAACACCAACAAGCCAGCGGCGGAGCCGGCCGCCACGGCTCCGCGTCACAAGCAAGCGGCTCGTCATCCATCATCCGCGACGAAGAGCGCAGCCACTTCCAATACCACTTCCTAGCCATGATCGCCCTCCGCCGCCTCATCGCGAGGATCCACAACGTAATCCACGAATGTGAGCGCGCCATGCAGTCCGAGCCGCTGTGGCGTGGAGGTGGGGTTGGAGGGAGGGGCAGTGGAGCAGGAGAAAGAAGGCGCAGTAATGCATTGCGCACCGGCACATCCAGCCAGCACCTCTTCTCCCCTGCCCCTCTTGCTCCCACGCCAGCGTCGGAGGCAAGAACCCAGGCTCACACCTCTTCTACCACAGCCTCCGCCGCCCCACCCGAATCATTCGAAGACTACGGCGGCCCGCCCGTAGCCGTCATCCGCGAAATGGTGCGGCAACTGGATTCCTGGCGGGCACTCCTCCCACGCCCGTTACAATGGAGCGACAGCGATAAATTCGAATTTCCGGCCACGGACCCCATCTCCCGCCGCCCAAACGAACCACTCTTCTCCACCGACCAAGGCCCCATACCCATCGGCCACAAATACAACCTCGACGTCGTGACCGCGCAGCTCCGCACCCGATTCTACTACGCACGCTTCATGATGTACCGGCCCTTCGTCTACAAAGCCCTCCACTTCCCCGAGTTGATGACGGCAGACGACTGCAACTGCTGCGCGCTCGCCATCAGATCCGCATGTCTGTGGCCCTTGGCCATGGCCCCTCCGAAGAACAAGAAGCGATTGGTCCCGCACATGTTTGCGTGGACGCAGAATTTCATGGGAATTCTACTTGTGCTGAAGATGTGCGGGGTGAATGATTGTCTGCGGCAGATTGTGGAGGAAGGGGGTGTGGTGGGTCGTGACGAGATCGAGGCCACGGTGACGGCGTTGTTGGAGTGGATGAGGGATGTGAAGCAGGTGGATGGGATTGCGGAGTGGGCGTGGGGGATTCTGGAGCCGTTGTATCAGCTTCGGCCGGAGTGAGAAGGATGGCGGATGCGAAGGAGGAGTCAAGAGACAGAACGCGGGAGCCGCGACGCACTGACAAAAATGGACCCGAGCTGAGAGGCATTTTTTTTGGATAAAGAAAAAGGCAGGAGGCGGAATGCACCATGGCGCAGAGGCAGATGAAAAGACTTGTTTCCCAACTCTGCCAGCGATCTTTCCTCTCAGGATTCTGCGAGAAGCGTTGAGCGTACAACAGCTTCTCCGGTATACGGCGAAGGATGGGCGAAGTACTTGCAAGAACACATACATTGGGCGGCACCAGTCATAGCATCTCCAGCATTTGTAGCGCGCCCAAAGGGTGATGGCGGCAGCGGTAGTGGAACGTTTCACCACGACTGATATCAGGTCATGCCTGAGTTCAACGCACTCGGAGAGGGCTCGCACGAGCGCCCTCTACTGATTCACGGCAGTAAAGCCTCCACCGGCGTCTCCGTCTCCGTCTCCGTCTCCAACGACCCTCCGCTCTCCATTAGCGTCCTCGCGGGTTGCGGGACCAGCCGACAATGCCTCTCCCGCCACCCCATCCCCCCTGTTCAGCCGGCCGGTCCCTCGCTCATCGTCCGCGCCATCCATGTCCGTCCCCTGCGCTGCAGTTGCTCCAGGCACGCCCAGCGGCGCGCTCCCCCCTGTCGTCGCAGCCGGGGCGTACTCACTGCCTGCGTTCGCGGTTTCGTGCAGAGCGGCCAGTCGATCGGGTGGTAGGTAGACCGGAGCGCCGTGTTCGTTCAGCGCATTCGCGACGACCATCTCGCCGTTCGGGCCGGGTACCATTGGTCGCACGACTTGCGAGTCGTAGCTCGAGGGGAGACGTTGCAGGCGATTAGCCGGCGCGACGTATGGCGAGTGATGTGCGGATGTTGGTGCAGGCGGCGCGCCGGCCGATGGATGGGAGTGCGCGTTGGTGCTGCCGGTAGTTCTACGTCGCTTGTCGCGGTGGGGGCGTTCGGGAGGGGGTTCGGACTGCGGAGTCAGTCCGCAGTCTTAGCTTGCTGTACGTCGCCCGCATCCCCGCGCCGTAGAGTCGTATGCTTTTTGCAGAGGCGACTTACCGTGGTCATGCCGTCGTCGCTGCCTTCACTGCCATCGATATCGGCGGCCATCCGCTTGCTGAGCTGCTCTAGCAGGAAGGCGCGTTCGAGGCGCATCTTGGTGATTGCGCGGTCGAGGCGGACGCGACGGAGCTTGAGGTCATCGTTGGCGGACTCGACTTGGTTCAGCCGGCGTTTGAGCTCGATGCATTTGCGGTAGTAGGCCTTCTCGACCGACGGCGCGAGGGGGGTGTTTTGCGTCGGAGAAGGGTCTGTACGCGCTGAAGGTTAGCTTTTCAGGCCACGGAGGCTGTGCGGCAGCGTGCTGGGCGAGGTCTCGGATGCGGCCGAGACGATGGTACGTGCCTGGGGGAGCCATCGTGACTGGGCGCGGATGTTGGTGGAGACGGTGCGGGAGGGGGGTGTGGACTGAGGGCGGAGGAAGTCGCAAGGGACGGCCGTGTCGGCAAGTGAGGGAGGAGCGTTCGCGTTCGTTTGCACCGTCCTGCGGCACAGCTCGCCCGCACGTGCAGCCGCGCTGGCCCGCGCGCGTCCCGGCCCGCCAACGGCGCCCTCGCGGCTGCGGAGATCCGGAGAGCTTCAAGATTTCCCACGCACCGCACGCGGCAGGCACGCGACGAGAGTAGCGAGTCCCCCAGCCAGTCCCGTCTCCTCCGTCCGCCCTTCGAACCCCCGGCAGCAGACACGTCGCGACGCCGCCAAGATGTCGCTCGCCGTCCCCACTGCCCCGAACAGCGGCCTCTTCAAACCCGGCTACCAAAAGTACGCCCCTCCTCCACCCCCCACCAACCACCTCCTCCTCCATGCTCGACTGACGCTTGTCCCAGCTACGACGCCGAAGATGGCGCCGTCCTGCGCAACATCGACGCCTGCCGCACCATCGCCAGCACCGTCCAGACCTCCCTCGGTCCCTACGGCCGCAACAAAATCGTCATCAACCACCTGCAGAAAATGATCCTCACCAACGATGCCGCCACCATCCTGCGCGAGCTCGAAGTCGTCCACCCGGCCGCCAAGCTGCTCGTCATGGCGTCGCAGCAGCAAGAGGCGGAGATGGGCGATGCGACGAATCTCGTCATCGTGCTCGCGGGGGAACTGCTCAAGAAAGCCGAGGATCTGCTGCGCATGGGCTTGAAGACTTCCGAGATCGTCGCCGGCTACGAGAGGGCTCAGAAGGTGGCTCTTCAAGCCCTAGAGGACCTCGAGATCGACCGCGTCGGTAACATCCGCGACCAAGCCGAGCTCTCCAAGGCCCTCCGCACCGTCATCGCCGCCAAGCAATCCGGCAACGAGACCATCCTGGCAGACATGGTCGCCGAAGCCGTCGTCGCCGTCCTGCCCAAAAACCCCTACAATTTCAACGTCGACAACGTCCGCGTGGTGAAGATCATGGGCGGCTCACTGGAGCAGAGCAAAGTGGTCAAGGGCATGGTCTTTGGCCGGGAGCCCGACGGGATCGTCAAGAAAGCGAGCAGAGCCAAAGTCGGCGTCTACAGCTGTCCGATCGATATCTCTCAGACCGAAACAAAAGGCACCGTCCTGCTCAAGAACAGCAAAGAGCTCTACGATTTCTCGAAAGGCGAGGAAGCAGCCATAGAAAACGCGATCAAGGAACTCCACGACTCCGGCCTGCGCGTGGTCGTCGCAGGCGCCACAGTGGGCGAACTGGCAATGCACTACCTCAATCGCTTCAACATCCTCGTCATCAAAGTCCTCTCCAAATTCGAACTCCGCCGCCTCTGCCGCGTGGTCGGCGCTACCCCTCTCGCCCGCCTCGGCGCGCCCATGCCCGACGAGATGGGCTCGATCGACATCGTCGAGACGCTCGAAATCGGCGGCGATCGCGTGACGGTCTTCCGACAAGAGAACGAAGCCACGCGCACCGCCACGCTGGTCCTGCGCGGCGCGACGCAGAATCATCTCGACGATGTCGAACGGGCGGTAGACGACGGCGTGAATGTCGTCAAGGCGATCACCCGGGATCCGAGATTGGTCGCGGGAGCCGGCGCGGCGGAGATGGAGATCATTGAGCGGGTGACGCGGATCGCGGAGAAGACCCCGGGTCTGGCGCAGTATAGCATGCGCAAGTATGCGGAGGCCTTCGAGGTCATCCCCAGGACTTTGGCGGAGAGCGCGGGGCTGGATGCGACGGAGGTGCTGGCGAAGCTGTACACCGCGCATCAGGCACCTATGCCGACCGCGGGGTCGGCGGCGGTGGCGGCGGCCAAGGCGAACGGGAAGAAAGCTGAATCCAGCTCAGAGGACGACGACGAGGATGAGGATGAGGATGAAGAGGAGGAGGAGGAGATCGATACCACGGGCGTAGATCTCGAATCATCCACGGCGAACGGTGTGCTCGATGCCGAGGAAGAAGGCATCCTGGATCTGTTAGTGAGCAAGCAGTGGGCGATTCGTTTGGCCACCGAAGCGGCGAGGACAGTGTTGTCCGTGGATCAGATCATTGTCGCGAGACAGGCAGGGGGTCCGAAACCGCCTGGTCCGAACCCGAATTGGGACGAGGATTAGTTGCTTGGCCGAAGCCAGCGGCAGGCGATGCGAGATGGACTGCCCGGGTGGGTGTATAGACGATATAGCACGTTCCAGAACGCCTGAGCCGTGCCATGGCACATGACCCACTGCCCGCCGCACTCGCACGAGCGCCCCCTGTCCAAGCAGTCATCCGCTGAAGCTCTAACCCTGGATGATAGCCATGCCACGGCCCTTCGGGCCCACAACCACCACCACGCCCGCCATCTTGATCGTCCGCGCATCCACGCTACCCGGCGCCCCCTTCCCAGGGCACCTCCCTGTGTGCCGGACGCAGGTCTCGCGACCGCTCCATCACGCCCTCAGATATGCGAACCCGGCTTCGGCTCTCAGCACGGGGTACCCGGAACTATCCACCTTCGGCAACAGGTCCACCTTCCTGCGCGTCTCCGCCTCGTTCGCGCTCACCCACCTCGCCACCTCCGCCTCGTCGCTCCAATCGCTGACCAGCTCGTCCCCGCGTCCCACCTGCTGCAGCTGCGTGCCCGTCGCCTGCGTGTTCAACGGCAGCGGGACCCGATTCTCGATCGCGCCCGTGATCTTCCCGGCGAGAATGTCCCGGCAGAGATAGGGCTCCGCGCCGAGAGGGCGGCCGATGCCGATGCCGTCGCAGGCCCCCGAGGCGATGGCGGAGGCCATGCCGGCCGCGGTGCGCAGGCCCCCCGTCACGTAGACTTTCGTCTGCTTCAGCAGCGGCCGGATCATCTCGGCGAATTCGATGAAGTACGACTCGCGAGCCCGCGTGCTTTCCTTCTTGTGCTCGAACGCTCGGCCCTCGAAAGTGCCGCCGGAGAGGTCGAGGAAGTCGACCCGGGCTTCCTCGAGCTTCTGGCACAGGGAGAGGACGTCGGAGGTCGTTTGCCCGCCGGGCTGGAACTCGACCGAGTTGAGCTTGACGCAGAGGATGAAGGAGGGGTCCGGGACGCGGGCGCGGATCTCGGAGAGGATCTGGAAGATGATCCGGCTGCGGTTCTCCAACGAGCCGCCGTAGGCATCGGTCCCTGTCGGCACAGTCAGCGGGAGCGCTCGCGGGGAGACGGGGGAGGCGAAAGGGTACGCTTGTTGGTGGTGTTGGAGAGGAATTGGGCGAGCAGGTAGCCGTGGGCGCAGTGGACCTGGACGCCGTCGAAGCCGGCGCGGTAGCAGAGGTAGGCCGTCTCGCCCCCTGGGAGATCGTCAGTCAGGAAGAGCTGGGTGTTGGGCAAGACGCACACCATTTCACCATTTCCTCGATTTCGGGGACCGTCAGCGCTCGCGGCTTGTTGAACTTGTTACCCGCCCTGACAGCAACGTGGATCAGCACAACAACGACGACGACGACGACACAACAATCAGACACCGCGATCATACCATTCAATTTCCAACTGCACCTCACTCGCGCTAACCGGCCTCGGGTTCAACGCCGCGCCTCCCTGCCTCCCCGGATGGCTCAGTTGCGCAATAAACAGACCCCCCCCCTTCTTCGCCTCCTTACACACCTCCGCAAAAGCCGCTACTCGGCCGTCGTGATCGTCCTGCAGAATGGGATTTCCGAAGGCCTCGACTGCGTCGTAGCGAAGCATGACGTTTCCGGCGACGATGATCCCGATCTCGCCCTCGCCCCAGCGCCGGTAGAGGTGTTTGTAGGCTTCGGAGGGGTAGCCGCGCGCGGAGAGGTCTTGCGGGGAGGAGGCCGACGGGTCGACGACGGGCCAGTGGCAGAGCCGTTCGGTCATGGGGCTGTGGGGAGGGAGATGGTCAGTATTGCAGGACGGGAGACCGGTGGTTGATCTGGATGAGAGGGGGATTGGGTGGCGACGGACGCTTTGAGGAATCTGTTCTTCGCTGTCCGTCCCGAGAAAGGAAAGGTGATGGGTTCGGCGAGGATGGCCGTGTCGACCTGGGGGCCTTTGATCCGGAGCTTGCCATCGTCGCCACTGGGCGAGCTGGTGGTCTGGTGAGGGTAGTTTTGGGCTTCGGGCTTGCCGTCGATGGGTGGGATTTTGTCGTATTCCATGACGGCGGTGGAACCAATTGCGTTTCTTCTATATCTATGTCTGCTCTAATGTCGGCTAAGTCCGAGTCGTCTGTATGTTTACTCAAAGGGGTGTGGGCGTGGCAGGTGGTGAAGACGGGCATGTTCGACGGCAGAAGCTATCCCCGCAGTATGCCACAGCCTGACGACCGAGGCTGTCCGGTGTCGGCCATTGAGCAGCTCCTGCTGTTCTGGATAGCTGGCATGCAGCGTCCTGTCCAGCACGGTGGCTTGGCGGATCTTGTGCCGTCTGTCAGCCTGCCGAATCCACTTGTCCAGGCGGGGCAGCCAACACCTTCCCCTGAGCTCTGTACCCGGTTTGCTGGTTGCTCTTGGATCTCGCTACCTCGGCGTCAGCATTGCCATGACCTCAACCACGATAGTTGTGGCCTGCTGGGGGCTTCCAACGACACAGCGGACAATTTCGATGCGCAGATGTGGTCGCCGCTGCCGTTGGTACATGATATGATGTTCTGGCGGGCGAGCCGCAACCGCTTCACGATGAGCTGCATGCCGCGTCGGAAGGATCGCAGGCTCACACGGTGCTCCTCACGAGATTCGACGGAAGCACCGAAGCATTGGGAGTGACTGGAGAAATCCACAGCCTTGAGAAGAGCACCGGCCAAGCGCACACCACCAACACCATCACCACTACCACACACAATTGACCAGGACTCGTCGCCCTGTTCCCGTGCACATGCGGGGGAGAGGGCTGTCGCAAGGGTCGAGGATGGTATATATATTCCGTTGCAGTCTGTGGCGGGGCCCAACACAGCTCGCAACAAGGCTGGACGTTGGGGGTGTGTCCCGTCGATCCGAGTGTTGCGCTACATACGTAGAGTCAGTACACAGCGGAACATCGCTCCCCGGGGGGACGGGGTGGGGGGGTGGTGGTGATTAGGTAAGCCAGAAATGCTCCGAGCCGGCGCGCTAATGTCAGGAACGGGCGGGCTGCCCCCTATTTGCGCTGGCGACGATCCCTGCAGCGGGTGCAGCGCGCGGTGTATCGCGCCTGTCGCACGCGGACCGCCCATGGCCGCGCCCACGCTGCCGCCACGCCCCCTCGCCCACCCCCGACACTTGTCTGGCACTGCGCCGCGTCCTGTCCGACCCAAGACACACCCATCCGCCCGTCGTCCATCGCCGTTGGACACCGCCCCCCCCCCCAACAACCCACACCCTCACGGCGAGCGCCACCCGAGGCGGACTAGTCGCTGCCCATTCCAGTAACCCCAATTTGCCATGGCGTCAATGCGTGCCCCGAGCTGGGCTCCATAATCTTCGCTAGCACGGGCTGGCCTGGCGGCGGCGGTGGTGGTGTGGTGTAGCTTCCTCTGCATCTGCCCTTTCCCTTCATCTCCCATCTCTACGTTGCTACGCGCACTCCCTCTCGTGCTCGCGCTCCTTTCATTCGTCCTGTCCGCTTTTGAGCTTCCATTCGTCGCGCTCCGATACCTTTATTGTTTGCCTTTTCAACACAATCCTTACCTACCGTTCATTTCCGCCATCCGGCCCTCAGGAGAGAAGAGATCAGCGAAAGCGTGGGAGCTTCCAGCGGTAATAGCAGCATCGGGCGGAGAAAGTATACTGGGGTGGAAGAGAAGCTCCAGTGGAATTATAAGACGTTGGCTGCGTCGCAGAGAGCACAGTAGTGACGGGCAGGGAAGATCCGTTGAACCCATCGCGCCAACACCCGGGCATCCTGTTCGAGACTCGCATTGCCCGCTGGCATAAAAAACAATTCGCGACCTGGTCTCTGCAGGAAGCACCCTTTTGTCTCACGGCCTCCATAGTCCGGTCACGTTGATCCGGACAACACCACCTTCACCACGGCGGCACTCTCAGTCAACCCGCGGGACAGCATTGGGCTGCCTCCGCATCTGCTAGGCATGCAGTCCGACTCCATGCCCACGACGTCGAGCTTCGGGCACCGACACACGCAGTCTTTCGCGCCGAAGAGCACGTTCTCGAACGATAGCTTCCCGACCTCGTCCCTCCACTCGGCGCAGCCGTCCATATCAAGCTACGGAGACCGCCACCCTCGCAGCTCTAACGTGCAGCCCATCAACACGGCGGCGAGGATGCCAGCCGGGGGATATGGCGCTGACATGCAGACCCCTGGGACGGCGTTCAACATGAACTTCACCCCGCTCCTCCCCTCTGAGCTACTCATGGGCAGTCCTTTCCAGCCCGGGTCGCCTTCCACCTTCCAGTCTCCGCAGTTCCAGAGCCTCTCGACTTTTGCTCAGCCTGCTATGCGCCAAGCCCAGCAATCGCACTTCGGCAATGCCTTCCACCAGCAGCAGTCGGCTCTGTCGCCTCCTTATCAGAGCGTGACTTCTCCCACCGGCCTCGGGCTGGGGTCGTACTTTGGCGGAATTCAGTCCCCGACCGCTGGCTTCAGTGCGCTGGCGGGTGCGAGTATCGGCGGATACGGGCCGGCCATGCACCTTGCGCCGGGTCTTGTTTCTGGGACGAGCAGGACGGTGTACCTTGGCAACATCCCGCCCGACACGACCGCCGAGGAGATCCTAGGCCACGTCCGCAGTGGGCAGATCGAGTCTGTCCGTCTGTTGCCCGACAAGAACTGCGCTTTCATTTCTTTCTTGGACGGCTCTTCGGCAACGCACTTTCACTCGGACGCGATCTTGAAGAAGCTGTCGATCAAGGGACAAGACATCAAGGTCGGCTGGGGCAAGCCGTCTTCTGTGCCCACATCGGTCGCCTTGGCCGTCCAACAATCCGGCGCCTCACGCAATGTGTACCTCGGCAACTTGCCGGAGGAGGTCACGGAGGATGAGCTGCGGGATGACCTGGGCAAGTTCGGTCCCATCGATACCGTCAAGATCGTCCGGGAGAAAGCGATTGGCTTCGTTCACTTCTTGTCGATCAACAACGCGATCAAGGCCGTCGCTCAGCTTCCCCAGGAGCCCAAGTGGCAGCCGCCGCGCCGCGTCTATTATGGCAAGGATCGCTGTGCTTACGTCTCGAAGACGCAGCAGCAGAACGCCGCGCAGTATCTTGGTATCGCGCCCGGCTATGCGCACGTGCTGAACAGTGCGGATCGCGATCTGATCACCAACGCGCTTGCGCAGCAATCCGTCGCAGCCGCCGCTGTCGCTACCACCGCGGGAGGTGTGAACAACTTGGGCAATCGCACCGTCTATCTGGGCAACATCCACCCGGAAACCACCATCGAGGAGATCTGCAATGTCGTTCGCGGAGGGCTGCTGCATCACATCCGCTACATCCCCGACAAGCACATCTGCTTCGTCACGTTCATCGACCCGACTTCGGCCGCGTCCTTCTACGCCCTGAGCAACCTGCAGGGCCTCATGATCCACAATCGCCGTCTGAAGATCGGCTGGGGCAAGCACTCCGGCGCTCTCCCTCCAGCCATCGCTCTAGCCGTCTCCGGCGGCGCGTCGCGCAATGTCTACATCGGCAACCTGGACGAGACGTGGACCGAGGACCGCCTGCGCCAGGACTTCCAGGAGTACGGCGAGATCGAGTTGGTGAACACGCTGCGCGAGAAGAGCTGTGCGTTCGTCAACTTCACCAACATCGCCAACGCCATCAAGGCCATCGAAGCCGTGAGGCAGAAGGAGGAGTACAAGCGCTTCAAGGTCAACTTCGGCAAAGATCGCTGCGGCAACCCGCCCCGCCAAGTCCTGAACGCGCAGCAGATGCAGCAACAGCAGGCGCAACAGCAGCAGCCGGGCCCGGAGAACGGGGTCGGATCGCCGTCGCCGGTCAACGGCCTCCATGCCAGCCGCGCGCACAACTCGATCTCGCCCGCGAGCTCGGGTGCCAACGGCAGCAACAGCCTCTTCAACCCGCTCCACGGCCCCACCGCCTCCACCATCTTCAACACGGGCAGCAACAATCCGTTGACCATGTACCTGGCGGCCACGCAACAGAGCGCCGCCCACGCCGCGGCCGAACACGCCCAGCTCCCGCGCGGCGAAGACCTGGCCAGCCCCCCACCGGTGAGCAGCGCCGTCTACCTGCCACCCCAGCCACCGACAAGCGGGCTCGGGCACAGCTCCACCCAGCAGGCCTTCTACTCCTCTCCCAACGAGCCGATCGCATCGACGACGACGACGACGACGTCGACGACAACGACGACGAACCCCTCCACCTCCCGCCTCGACATCCCCGCCTATCTCGGCCACGGCAGCCACCAATCCATGCACATCCCCGCCGGCTTCGCTTCGACCCCCGGCATGCCCATGTCGGTCAACTCGTTCGGCTCGGCGCAGCAGCACCAGCAGCAGCAGCGCATGGGTGGGCAGAGCCAGCACTCGCGGACCGTGAGTCTGCCGGCTTTCAATCTGCAGCAGGCCCAGGCCCAGCAGGCCCAGCAGCAGGCCCAGTTGGCTGGATTGGGATACGGGTTGGGAGTTTCGGGGGAGGGGGGGAGCGGCATGTTGCAGGGGTGGGCGGAGGAGGAGACTGCTTAGGCCCGAGTTTGGAGAGGAAGGGGGATGGGAATAAAAGTTAATGAGGGAGGGAAACCGGGCGGTTAGAACTTTCTTGGCTGTCGTTACTATTGGATTGAAGAGGGAGTGCGAGGGGAGCGGAGCAGTAATTTTCCGCCGCCCGATTCCAGCTGCGTGCGCGGCAGGCTTCATCGGCCTGCAAGCCCCGTCATATCTAATTGGGGCATTGCTGCCTCGGGGTCTGGGGATACGTGGGCATGCGGTTGGCTCCCGGAAGGGCGGGCGGGCGGGCGGGCGAAGGCGTTGAGGGCGCAGCATGGAGAGGGAGCCGACGGGGCCGCCGCACCGATTTGGTGCTCCTGCTCGCGATTGTCGATCGTAGGAGTCGGCGTGGGCGGGTTCGGGGCGGAGCACTTCGTTGTGGATCCATCATCGCGAAGGTAGTGTCCATGCAATATCTCAGTCTTTTCTGTCTGAAGAATTTTGGCTCGGTATGGGGTTGTAGGGTCTGGAAAGATCATCCTCGTTCACTTCGGGGAAGATGCTTTCGGAGACCGCGTGGATTACGCATCCTAGCACCCGTTCTTTCGTCTACGACACAGGTGCGCCACTGCGATTGCCCATGCACTTTGCCAGGGAAAAGCAAACTCGGCGCGCACCAACGTCCTCCCGGAAGGCTCGTCCTTCCGAGCCCTTGTTCTCGGCCGGGAACAACACCTCAAGCGTCCATGTTGGCATCGGGCATGAGCTCGATTTCCGATTTCAGTACAGGCGTTGTCATGGGACGCCCACCTGGACGATCCGATCAATCGTCGGGCATGGTCGTCTTCAGAACCCATGCAGCAGCATCCTCGAAAGAGTAGCCCCTTTAGTTCTGCGCATCTAGCCATCATCGTTACTCCGGGCTTGAGCGAACACGCCGTCGTGCCACTTCCGATCGAAAGCCTCCAAGTCTGTAACAGCCTTGGTGAACTTGGTGAACCGGGGTTGCGAGGCCTGCCAGACGTGCAAGTCGGCCGCGGGTAGGCATTTGGTACGTCCGCGCTCGAGGGCATGCAGGATCACCCTCAGAACGCTGTGGAAGCAGGGGAGGAGATGGAAGCAGTCGTCGTGGAAGTCCAGCTTGAATTTGACGTCGTGGGCCTGACCCAACAGAGTGTATTTGCGTAGTTTGTTGATGGTCGCGACGCGGCTGCTTACCTGCGGGCACGACCAGTGTCGACATGAATGGTGCAGCTCAGCGAGGCGGGAAAGACAAGTGTAGCATCTCCGTAAAGCTGTTTGGACGTCCTCAGCAGGCTGACGGGACTGCGCTCGCCAGGAGCTTTTTGAGAAGACCAGACAGCCCATCGGACCATTGAAGAGCGTGCTGTCGGCGTTGTCGATGTGTGTTTGCCGTGGTCGATGCCGTTGGCGCCGCGCTTGGTATTCGAATTTGTGTCACCCGCATGTCGATGGCGCGGTGCGCAGCTCTGTTGTTGCGGCGTCAACTACGCGATCCATTCGAACTTGGTTGGTCGAGCTACGGGAGGTGAGGCGTTTGGTGCCATGAACTCCTGCTGTTGATGGCAATGGCAGAATAGATGTTGCTTTGAAGAAGGTTGAGTTCACCACCTGCGATGAAGCGAGGTGAGGTTGCGCGGCGGCGAGGAGACCCAGACGCTCTCAGGCTTCAGTCGCGCGTCCGTGACACGCAGGGGGCACGCGCTAGCGGCTTCACCCGCGAGGTGCGGATGGTGAGGAAAGAGCATACCGCTCCGCCCAGCGTGAAGCGACGCCAGCCTCTCGGTTGCATCCCACTTCCAAATGATTGTCACCCATCTTGCCTGTGAAATGCTTTACTCCTCAGCCCTTACTTCACTCTCCACCACCAGCCTCCTCTTCTTTCGCCTTCGCGATCTCCTCCTCCCTCTTCCTCTTCCGCTCCAATATCCCCTCCAGCTTTCTCCCGACATTGAACGTCCCGCCCGTATCCTTCCCACAATTCGCACACCCCTTCTTTTTCTCCTTCATATACCTGACCATCGCGCACTTCTCACAGAAGTAATGCCCGCACTTTGTAACCACGGGCCGCTTATAATCTTCCTTACAGATAATGCACTTGAACGGAATACTCGCCAACAACTTCTCCTCCTCATCCAGGTCGCCATCATCGCCCTTCGCAGCAGGCTTATCCTTCTTCGACCCAACCTTCTCCCACTCCTTGTCCAACTGCCAGCCTTGTTTATAGTCCTCCCTCGCATGAAGGAATTTGCACCCATCCCCGAACCCGCAGAAGCCCGTCTGCTTGTAGTCTTTACACACGTCCGGCGCAAAGTCGGTGATCGTGACCATGCGCACGTTGCTACTCGCCGCCTTCTGCGGTCCGACCTTACTCTGGCTCACAGAATCCGGATTCTTCTGCAGGAAATTGGAGTATCCCGCCGCACCCCTGTATGTCCCATCACTGCCGACTCCTTCTTCCTGCTGTCTCGCCGCCGCGCGCGCAGTCTCCGGTGCGGAAGACAGGGCGGCCATGTTACTGGTTCTGGTCGCATCGTCGGAGGCGGCAATGATTTTCGTGCGATCGGCTTCGAAGGCGGTAGTTTTGGAGAAGTCTTGTGGTTCGCGTGGGCCGATGGAAGAGATCTTGACCCCCTCTCTCTTGCGTCGTTTGACGCGAAGGCCGGAGTCGTCTTCGGAGGAGGTGTAGTCGGAGTCTTCTGAGTTCTGTTCCGGCGGAGGAGTGGCAGGGCGTTTACGCATCTTCGAGCCTTTGTTGGTGCGCTTTTTGAAGGCTGGCGCTGGGGGGGATGCTGCGTCTGCCATGGTGGTTGAGCGCGTTGTTGTATGCGGTACAAGACGGAGGACTGGGGAGGTAGGGACGAAGTCGAGAATGTTCAATGTTCGCAAGGCTGGATCACATAAGCCACTGTGGCTGATCAATCGTGGCGACGCCTCGGAGCTTCTTCGCGACAGAGCTCGGCGATCTTGAACTCTATCCGTCTCGATTCCCTTTTCGGGCATGTCGAATCGAGAGCGAACAACGCGTGTGCTGCGCTGGTGTGATATGGCATGTTCCTTTGCTCCAGGGCGTGGTGCTCGTGGGCATCTGATATCCTCATCGCCATCCCACGTGGCCCGTCCAGCATCGCGCAAGCCGATCATCGTGAACAGTTTCAGCTGCCGAGCCAATTACAAGCGCGGAGCAGGATTGACAGCTCCTTGTTTGTTGTCCAACCGTGCACCCTGGGCCAAGCTGCCTGCAATCCGCTCCGCCGCTGTGCGAGACACTGCCATCCTCTCCAATCCCCTCGCCGCCTTGCCGATACATGACCACACTTTCCTTGTGTTACAGTATATTAATCTACTTCCTTCTCCCGGCCCGCCGTAAGGGCCATTTTTCAGCGCGTTCTCTTGCCGACGGAACCCCACACTTGCGCGCGTCTGCCACCGCAAGACCACAACAAGACTCGTCGCCATTTCTCCGACACCCTACAGCATGATCGCGGCCTGGTAGAAGCGTGGCGGGATCCCCTACGATACCATGGCGACTTCTGCCAATCTGCCCCCAGGCGCCATCCCCGCCAACGCCACCTCCGACCCCTTCACCGCAGGTCCCGGTCCAGGTCCAGGTGCTGGCGCGGGCGCCCTGCGGTATGGTGGACCGTTGGACCCGGAGCAGTTTACGGCCTATTCGGCCAGTTCTCCTTCGCAAGCGAAGCGTGCGCTGGAAGCACATCTGAAGGACACCGATCGCAGGATACAGGATGCCTCGCGGCTCGGCACTACGCTGCTGCAACAGCGGAAGGAGCTTTCCGCACGGCTGGAGGAGGTGACGCAGGTTGAACAGGAGCATGAAGTGCCCGACGCGCTGCGGAAGAAACTGGCGGAGCTGGAACGGGAGTACAATGAAGTGGGCAAAGAGTCCGCTCGCGCTTTCCTGCCGCGAACAAAGGTCGGGCCCGATAGCGCGGCGCCGACGGTCTTGGGCGGATCAGGCAGAGAGTCGCCGACAAAGGTCTCGGCTCCGTCGAGGCGGCAGCGCAATCAGTCCAGCAATCGTGTGCATGACATCGAGTTTGCGACGGAGATTAGTACTTCCCTCCTGGCTCAGGTCAGGCAATTGCAGGCTGCGCTCGCTGAGAAAGACGAGGAGTTGCAGAACGCAACTGCCCAGCGAGCGCAGCTGGAGGCTGAGGCGGCGGGCATGGTGCAAAGGATCAAGCAGCTGGATGATAGCGAGCAGCGATCCAAGGACGAGAACTGGAACCTGGAGATGAAGATCCAGGAGCTTGAAGGGAGCCTGAGGGAGACGAGCGACAAGCATGAGCGGGCTAGCCAGAACTTGAAGGCCATGCAGACGGAGAAGAGTGCTGCGCAGAGAGAGCTGGATGATTTGCGTGCTTCGCATGACAAGTTGACCGAAGACCAGGCGAGCAGCAAACGCCAGCACGAAGGCGATCTGCATGCTCTTCGCCGGGAAGCTGCTACACATGTCGCCGAGAAGGAGACTCTTCAGAAGCGCATCGAGGAGCTTACCGCGCAGAATACCGAGCTTGCTCGCGCAGTTTCCTCGCGCTGGAACGCGGGACACCAGAC
The DNA here is from genome assembly GCA_019670975.1 of Acidiella bohemica. Classification (NCBI taxonomy): domain Eukaryota; kingdom Fungi; phylum Ascomycota; class Dothideomycetes; order Mycosphaerellales; family Teratosphaeriaceae; genus Acidiella; species Acidiella bohemica. Next base: position 865,666 of record JAGUCJ010000013.1, read on the forward strand.
CACCGACACCGACTTCGTCTCTGCCGCTGAAGACAGGGACGAAGACGCCGAAATGCCGGAGCACTCGTTACCAGCATCGCCGGTCAAGGGCACCCCTGGTCACGGCATGCTCGAAAGCGAGACGCTCAAGTCAAGCCTGAATCACGCACACCGCATGATCCAGAACCTCAAGAACAACATACACCGCGAGAAGACCGAGAAGATCGAGCTCAAGCGCATGCTCCAAGACGCCAGAGATGAGATCGAGTCTCGTCGCGCAAGCGGCGGTGGCGAATCCGCCTTTGCGGCTCGAAAGCGCAGGAGCGAGAACGAAGCATTAAAGAACAAGAGGCCCGCTCCGCTCAGCAGACTTGGCGCCACTCGGAGCAGCACCACAGAGATCTTGGAAGACGATTCCGACTGGGAAGAGCACGATGGTCAGATGACGCCAAGCAAGCCTCGTTTCCCGTCCACCTCTTCGACCTTTGACTATGCCGCATTCGGCCGTGAACAAGAGAGCAGCACGGATGCCTTTGAGACTGCCAATGAGCGCGAGACTACCACAGAGAATGACACTGAGGCTTTCGAGACCGGCCATGAGGACCTGACATCCGATGGTGAAGCTACGGAGACTGAAGGCTCCGCTTACCGCGCTGTACGCCCCTCGCCTCTCACGAACGCCCGAGCAGGCGACCGTCGTTCTTTCCTCTCTACTGCTTCGACCTCGGCCGGTGAGGACGATGAGGTTGTCCGCACACCGGTTCAGGCACAAGGACAGAAGTATCGTCTCCGTGTCAACCGCAACGGAGGCGCAAGGCGCTCCGGCAGGGTCAGCGATGTTATGGCCGGCTCTTCCTTCGATTCCCCGGGCGGTCTACAGAGTCCGGACAGTAGTATTGGGACGCCTGGCCCAGCCACTGGGCAGAATCTTGGGGATGAACTTGAGGGTCTGGATGATGATGGGACGCCGAGTCGGTTCTCAAGTGAAACGCCCGAGACTGAGAGGTTCCGCGGCACGCCTGCGAGGGCATTCGACGGGGAGGAAGATGAGGAGAGGGATGCTGTGCTCGCCGATGGCACGCCGACCAAGTTGCTTCCGACATCAAATCTGGCTGCATCGGAGGCTGCGGCCGAGCCAGTGAAGAAGGTGGAGATGGTCGATTCCGGCATCATGACTGAACCGTGGGAACCAGCACCTCAGATCATCTACCGCGAGCCAGAGGCGGATGAAAAGCACGGCTTGGGCGAGAAAGCGGCAGAGCTCGGTGCAGCGGCTCTGGCAGGCGTCGGTCTCGGGAGCCTCGTCCACGGCAAGCCTGGCAAGCATGAAGCAGAGGCACGATCTGGTGCAGATGCTGAAGCTGATTGGCTTGAGCGCCCTGTGACTGCGCTCGGCGGCGACAAGCTTGCGAGTGCGGAGGAGCCGGAGTCGTTGACTGCGGCTGTTGGAGAGCCTATGGCTGCGGCCCAGTCACACGAAGACCTGCGTGCGCTGGAGCAGCCTGCGCAAGATCCGATCGTGCTTTCTCATGCGGAGGTTATATCGCAGGAGACGGCGCCGCTCGAACCTTTGCCCGTACGGGAAGCGGCTGCGAAACCTGAGATGCCTATCGCTGCCGCCGCGCCACTGGCGGTACAGGCTGCTGAGGCCCAGAACCTCGAGGTCTCGTCCATCTCAGCCCGGGCTGCTGAGCCGGTCGAGCCTCCACCTGATCAAATCTCGGCGGAGAAAGCCTTCGGCTTCTCAGGCATCGAGGAGCAGAACTACGAGCCTGTCACCCTTCCACCAACGCCCGCGACCCCACTCGTACCGAAGCGAAGCTCGCGAAGGCTGGACCACATGTTCGAGACCGATGCTCCTGCCATCCCCGGCACCGAATCTGCACAGCCTGGAGCAGGCTTCTTCGATCCGGTCCCTGCGGCGGCACCAAGCTTGCTCAGGAAGAGGAGCTCCAGCGTGCCTAGTAGGCCTTTTGCGCGTTTCTGGGGCGGGAGCGACGAGTCGAGGCCGCATGAGTCAATGTTCTTTGGTGGAGTGCGGCAGGGGACCAGTGACATCCCTACGCTTGTCTTTGGTGGTCAGGATGAGGAGGTTGAGCGTGATGCAAACTTCGTGGCGCCGCAAGACTCCAGTCTGTCAATCTCGACGCCGATGATGAATGACAGAGGTCTGTCGAAAGAGTCGCTACTGCCGGTCACGAAGCCATTGCAGATCAGGAAACCTACGACGGACGAAGGCTCGCAGACAACTGTCGGTGGGCCCGAGATCGAGGACATGCTTCGCAACAAAGGCCGGACCTCTTCCTTCACCAGCAGCGGCTCTCCGACACGCGGCAATAGACGTTCCATCGACGGCGTCGCAGATCCACTACTTGGCCGTGGGCCGCGCCGTCCAGCAAGTGCAGGCAGTATCAGGAACAAAAGCGCTGACGTCCCTCCGCTGCCCGAGAACTTCACACAGAAGATCACTGCCGCACAGCGCACCGAATCTTCCGGTTCAACAACAGCAGTGGGAGCAGGAACGGCGGGGACTATGGGTCCGCCTCTCCTGCCCGCCTCAGCTTACAAGAACAGGCCCAAGACGCCGGGAATGGATGCCGCTCGGAGCTCGAAAGACGGCACGACGCCAAGGCCCGTCAGACACAGAGATAGTCGGTCGCAGGTGCCACAGTCGCCTTCCGGGACGGCGATCTCGCGGCGAACGTCTGTATCCTCTTTCGCCTCCGAATTGGATGAGAGGTTCGCGATCCATAGGGATACGCTGCCGTACCCCTCCCATCTCCATCCTTCGACCGATCCAAGGATGATTCAGGCGATCACGCAAACAATGATTGGAGAATTTCTCTGGAAATACACCCGCAAAGCTGGGCGGGCGGAGACCTCTACTACGCGGCATCGGCGGTTCTTTTGGGTACATCCCTATACCCGGACGTTGTACTGGAGTGAAAGCGATCCGAGCACGGCGGGCAGGAACATGCTGAAAGCGAAGAGTCTTGCCATCACGAGCGTGAGGGTGATCAGTGATGAGAACGCCTACCCGCCAGGCCTGCATCGGAAGAGCATCGTGGTTGTGACGCCCGGAAGGGAGATTGTGTTCACCGCGCCGACGGCACAGAGACACGAGACCTGGTTCAATGCTCTCAGCTACCTCTTGCTCAGGACGACGCAGGAAAAGGCGGAGGAAAGGGATAAGATCGCCGGGGAAGAGGATGGGGATCTGGCCGAGTTCAACCCCAGCGCCGGTGCAGGCGAGAGGGGTTTCTCGTTCCGGAGAAGCATCAGCCGTATGACGGGCCGCGGCAGGAGCGAGAGCCGCAGTCGCCGCGAGAGTCTGAGCTCGTATCACAGCCGGACGACGCGGGACGGCAGCCCGCAGAAGCGCGCGGCGCCCGTTGTTGCTGCCCCGACCGGCGTCCCCAACGCCAGCCTCGCCGCCCACCGCTCCTCCGCCGCCGCTCGTGCCTCCACGCAGACGAACGCCACCGCCGAGCGCCCGAGCCTGCACGCCAGAGACGCGGGCGCCGCGTCCGGCCGCCTCTCGTCCTTCTCCTCCCGCTTTCATCCCTCGACCAGCACGCGGGGCAGTTACAGCGGGTCCCGCACGAGCGCCAACGGCCGAGTACCGCCCGGCCTCGGTGATCCCAGCGACATCTACGACGCGAGTGTGGTCAGCGAGAGCGCCGAGGACCTGCGAGGCGTGATTGAGAGGCAGGAGCGGGAGGCGGGGGGAGGGTGGAGAACGTGAGGGCTTGTTGCGATGGTAAGTGCTCCCACCCAGATTTCCAGGAAGGCCGGGCGCGCCAGGACGTAGGGGACGAGCCGGTTGCTGATGAGTCTGCAGGCAAGCACGATGTCGGATCTCTATCCAACCGGAGCGGGAGGCATTCGAGTCTCGGGGGGCGATTTGGGAGCCACGCACACGGTCATCACGGATCTCATTCGTACCCGCGCGGGCGGAGCCGATGAAGGATTCGACGAGGCCGAGGCGAGGGGAGTAGGTGGAAAAGGGGAGGGGGTACTGTCGTTGAATTGGAGGGGAGGGGGGGAGGTTGTTTCCTGCTGTCTGTCGAGGATGTTTCGTAGGTTCAAGCGGTCATTTGGTTTCTTTCTTGAATGACCTTGGGTAATGGCGTTCTGCTTGTCCAGCTCAAAGCCTCACGCGAAAAGGAGGGGGAGGGGGAAGAAGAAATTTGTAAGCCGTGGAGTGCTGCGCGAACGACCGGCGAGGCATACACCGTCCTCAGCTTCTCTATCTGTCATGGTATGTCGACCGTTCCGTCCCCGCCCCTCACGCCTTCGCTTCCCGTTTCATCGCTACCGCCTCCCGGGCCTCTTCGGGCGCGCAAACCCCGAGGCCGACGTCGATGCCGGCGTACTCGTCCCGCTCTCCCTCGCGCTCGACGCTTGCGAGTCCAGTCCCAGCGCCTCCGCCGTCAGCTCCGCCGGCCCCGTCGCCTCCAGACTCCTCGCCACCACGATGCCAGCGTCTCGCTCCGCGACCGTCTTCATCCAATTCTTCGAAGTCGAGTAGATCATCCGCTCCTTGATCTTCGACCCGGACGGACACGTGTAGATGAACAGGATCTCGGGCGGGGCCTCCGCGCCCGCCGGTTCGGAGGGCGCGGAGTAGAACGAGTACCGCGCCTCGCTGGCGCTGATGTGGCTTCCGACGTCGGCGGGGGCGGACGCCGTCCGTGCTCGACTCCAGCGTCAGGATCTCGTCGGGCAGCTGATAGCGGATCTGCACCAGCGTGCCCCGGCACCCCTGCTTCCCGCAGACTGCCCAGCGCCTCCAGCACGCCGTCGCCGGTGCGGAGGTTGACCTGGGCGCTGACGTGGCCCCGCCGGCCGCCCGTGCCCATGCTCTCCTTCGCCTCCGCCTCCCGGACGCCCCGCAGCCCGCTCTCCTCCTCCGTGAGCGGCGCGTCGAGCGCGGTGTGCTCCTCGTGCCTCGCCCAGCCCTCCCGGGTCAGCTCGTCGGGCAGCGTGCAGAAGATCTGCTGCCGGAACCTCTCGAGGCCCAGCTCCCTCGCCAACGTCAAGCGCGTGGAGGCGAACAGCATCTTCTGCCGCACCGGCGCGGCATTGGGGACGTAGGTGATGGCCGCGTAGCCGTCGGGGGCGGCGGGGTCGAGTTTGAGGAGGATGTAGAGGGCGCGGTCGAGCGTGAGGTGTGGCGCGAGAGCGGTGAGGTCGCGGGCGAAGTCGTCGCTGTGGGCGGGATGGTGGCGAGGGGTCGGATGGCTTCGGATCCGATGGTGGCGAGGACGGCGCGCTGGGAGGGGTCGGAGACGAGGGCGTTGAAGGCGGATTGGAGGTCGGCGGAGGCAGAGATGCCGGATTGCATGTTGCGCGGCGGGGGTGGGGGGGGGGGGTGGTGGTGGTGATGGAGGGTGGGAAGGGCGAGCCGGACGGGGCGGAGCTGGCGTTGACGGTCACGCTGGCGCGGGTGTGTGGTACAGTACGGTACTGTAGGAGCGAGGCGCGGGGCTTCAACGTCGTCCTGCGTGGCTCTCCGCCACAGTTGCTTGGTGGCGGAGACGAAGTATATGTCGCGCCAGCTACGGACAAGTCGTAGGCCTCCTACGGCCAGCGACTGGGTGTGAGCAGAAGGGAACGATCTGCTTGCTTGAGACTGTTGGCCCAGACTGCCCAGGACGCATGCCCACACTTGTCCCTTGACGGCGTCGGGGAAGCTTCTGGAGGGGGCGCGCGGGCGTCCGTCCGTGGAGTTGAGCGAGCAACGCTCCCCCACCATGCTTCCTCGTCACGTTTACTGTACTCATGACTCGTGCGCTCGTCGTGGAATGGTCAGGGACGCCTCGCTCGGGCGCGCAAGTGAGCCGCGACGTACCTGTTGGAGTGCTGGGGAGGCGGTGCGATATACGGCTACACGCCACTACACACTGCAGCCGGTGAGACGGATGGAGCAGACACCGTGGAAGGCACTGTCTCTATTATGATACAGGCCGTGGGGATGGAGGCGCGACGTCACCGCCCGGGGGGCGGGGGGGGGGGGGGGGGGGGGGGGGGGGGGGGGGGGGGGGGGGGGGGGGGGGCGCGCTGGTGCGGAAGGCTCGCTTCGTGTGGGATTCGTCAGCGCACGAGAACCGAGCCTCGAATCGAGGACGGTGTGGGGTGGTGATCAATGGCAAGGGACATTGTCCACACCATCGAACAGGCTGGCGCCTCGGATAGCTTTAACCGACTGATGAGCCAGCCCTGCCGCCTCTCCACCCTCACGTCCCCCGTCGTCCTACAGGGTGGAACCTCACGGACACTCCACCTCCACCCCGCCCTGCCCCTCTCCTCTCCCTCTCCCTCATCACTTTCCTCCGCTTCCTCCGGCGCAAGCCCACAGACCCCCTCCTCCGTCCCGAACACCCGGAGCTTGTTCCCGTAAACCCTCCAGAAGTCGCTGCTGAAGCGCGGCATCCCGTCCACCACGATCCCGCGGTCGTTACGCTTATACCTGTTCAGATCGCTCGGAGTGTATTTCCCGGATCATTCTCATCGTTCGAGACCGCGATGACCGAGGGATCACCGGTGCGTTTCCAGGGCCCCCCGAGCCGAGAGGGGACGAAGCCTTTGGCGGTAGGGGACAGCGTGGACGCCGACTCGGTCAGACGCAGAGCATCGACCCGGGCACGTCAGGATGCGTCGAGCTGTTGGTCGTGCGCTGGGCGGCGAGGTCCCAGCTATCGACCGGGCGCATGCCATGCGTCTGCTTCGTTGCGTGGAAGGCATCTCGACGTAGCGGCCTTGCTTCTCGAGCTTGCTGCTCAGCCGCACGGCGATCTGCGCCGTCAAGAAACTGTCGTAGCCGGCTTCGTGGAAGGCTTCGACATCTTCGTACTTCCGGTGCTCGACCGCGGTCTCCAGTATCGGCTGGGCCTGACTGCTCAGCTGACTCGCAATCTGCTCGAGCGACGAGACGGGGTTGATGTCGCCGCAGTTGTGGGTCGACATGTATTTCGTGTCCACCACCATCGGCCAGAGGCCATGGATCTTGCGTTGAAACTCCTCCACGGTCTCCGGCAGCTGCCCGATGAAAGTCCGGTAGATGTAGACCAGATCCAGGAAGCAGTTGTGTCCCACGATCACCCTCGGATTGCCCTGGATGAGGCCATGCGCACGCTGAAACACAGCCCTGTACTCGTCCATGTCGACGAAGATCGCCTCGCCCGTGATCGCGTCCTTCGCACACTCGCGCAAGTCCAGACTCCCCAGATTACTCCCCAACAATGCCTCAATCACCCAGCGAAACCCCTTCTGCCGATTCACCCGCTCATGCATCTCGCGTCTCCGATCCGCCTGGATCCTGTCCTCCCTCTCCTTCTCGAACCTCCTCACCTGGACAAAAGCCGGCTTCCCAATCGTGACCAGCTCCGGAAACTCCGCGCGCACGAGCTGATGCACAAGCCTCTTCTCGAACCGCGAGAGCTCTTCGGTGGTGGGGTGGGCATCCTTGGCGTCTACCACGCCCGCCGCGCAGATGTTCACGTGATCGATCGCAGCCGCATTCGGCGCCGTCAGCCACGCCGAGATGTCATTCCGGACTCGCTGAAGGAAGGCCCAGGACTCGATCTCGGTGGGCTTGATCTGGATGTCCGCCAGCGCGGACTTGTCCTGGCGTTTGGCATGTTTCTCCCGCGCCTCGGCGCTTTCGGCGCGCGAGAGATAAGGGACGCCTTGCTCGAAAGGTCTGCGAGGTCGAAGCCGACTTTGAGCAAGAAGTCGACGGCGCCGGATTGGAAGGAGAAGATGCGCTCGATGTCGACGCTGCGCTCGGAGATGAGGGGCGAGAGATCGAAGTTGTAGGGTTTGAGGGGTGTATTTCGGCGTCACGAGATCTTGCGTCACGCAAGTGAGACCGAACTGGAGGATCTGGTAGCGCTCGGCGGCCTCTTTGGTCTCGCGGTACCGCTCTTGCAGCGAGGGTTTGCCGGTGCGCTCGGGGTTGATGCTTTGCTGGGCACGCCGGAGAGCTCGAGGTCGAGGGCGACGAAGTGGGCTTCCGAAACGTCTTTGAGGATGTCCAGGAGCACCGGGTAGCAGGTGAAGGAGGTGGCCGTGATGTCCATTCTGCGGTCGTTGCGCCCTGGGATGGTGCTGTTTGCTTGGTGTGCCGTGGCATGTGTGTGCGAGGGACGAGAGGAAAGAGAAGAAGTGGGAGGCAAGCTGCTGCCGCAGGTGGCCGAGAAGGGACGGAGCAGGCGTGGAGCGTGAACTTGCCCGTGCGCATCTGCGCGCCGCCGCCTGCTGAGATGCCGCTTGCCCGTGGGCGCGATGCAGCGGCGTATGTGTGTTGCAGGTGCGGGAGTGGCGGAAGGCGAGTGGCGATTGCTGCTGATCCTGGCGGCCAAGCGGCGGGCGGCATGGTGCATGCGATCACCTTCAGGCGCCCACAGCGCAGGGAGGCTCTCGGCAGCACACGACGCTCGCGACGGCCTCACCAGGGCGGCAAGCAGTCCGAGGGCGGACAGCCAGCATCGCCCATCGCGCAAGTGAGAACGCGTCCCCGAAATCTGCACGTCTCTCAGACCCGCGTCAACCTCGGCAACTCTTGCCCCGGCATCTTTCGCCTCACCAGCCACATCGCTCCCCGTACTGCGCGTCACAGCTCCAATCGCACCCTGGGACACCAATTCGTCCCTCGTCGCCACCGATGGCGTCGACGTCGACCATGACCTACGCCGACACGAACGGCGCCTCCGACAGCGCCTACCTCTCGACCTCTCTCTCTTCGCTCTCCCGTAGCCGGAGCACCAACTCGCTCATCGTCCGAACGTACAAGGAAGCCACGCAGCTGTATCTCACGAAACGGTTCGCCGAAGCGCTGGAGATCTTGGAACGATCATCAAGCCGCACCATGATCCCTCGGACCAGGCCAACGGCAGCGCCGCGGCACCTGTCGCGCAGAGCTCGAGAGGGACGCGGACCAAGGTCTGGGTCTTCTATCTCAGCCTGCTGCACGCGATCATCGAGCTTGGCCCGAGGAAGGCAAACTCACGTTTGGCTCGACGCGGTGGAAGCAATTGGCTGCCGCGGCAAGGGAGGGAAGTATCTGGGAGGAGATCGTGCAGTCGGGGTATGGTGGGGAGCCCGGAGCCGTGGACGCAGATGTCGTCGTCAATCTCTCCACGCTGCTCCTCACGCACATGGCGAGCCAGAAGCTGAATCAGGAGCGCCTCGAGACTTGGCTCTCCGCGAGCGAGACGCAGCTGATCGCTTTTGCGGATGGGATCATGAGTCCGGGACATAGCGATACGCCGAAAGCTCTGGCGACCAGACTGAAGGTGTTGGAGCTGTATGCGCTGCACGTCCTGCCTGCGAATGGAGAGTGGGACTATGCGAGGGAGTTCATCGAGAACAGCGATAGTCTCGACGACGAGAGAAGGGAAGCGTTTCTGCAGGCACTGGAGCAGGCCAAGGAGGAGAAGGAGGGCACTGCGGAGAGGGAGAGGGAGCTGCAAGAAATGCGAGAGAAGGAACTGGAGGAGCAGAGGGCGAGGGAGGCGGAGGAGAGGAGGGAGGCCGAGCGAGCGGAAAAGCGGAGGATGAAGGAGGAGCACGACCGGAAGGTCAAGGCTGCCAGTGAAGCAGCTGCTGGGCCGAGTAGACCTGCGGCGAACGGGACGGCGACGGACGACCGACGTCGGCCGATGGGCAGCCGAACAAGCCAGCGACTCGGCCCATGCCCAAAGGCGGCAGACGTCCTCCCCCATCAGCAGCTGTGCCGCGACCCGCGACCCTCTACGGCCGGGCATCATCAGCGCTCAATGAGCTCAGCAGATGGTGCTTGGAGCCAGTCGCAGCATGACCGGAGGCGGGCGCAACTCGTTCGCAATTCAGATTCCTGATGTTTCTGGTGGCCTTCCTCGTCATAGTGGCGAGGCAAGATGTGCGGGTACGGCTGAAGAGGTTGGTGGAAGATGGGTGGGGCAAGGGTGAAGAAGACCGTGGGAATGGGGGTGAAAGTCAGCTACATCTAAGCACCTTGTCCTAGCATATGAGTGGGCTTTCATGGGAAGCTTGCTGCTTATTGCTGTCCACGATGACGATGTAAACATCTACGGTGCGATCAAGTGCGATACGGCGATGTCTCTCCTCCGAACCCGCCAGGCCATTCACTCTGAATCGAGGCCGCCATTCTTTCGGGTTTTTGGTACTGCAACGTTTCTTTCAATCCCGGAAAAAGCTAGCTTCGGCCCAACCGAATGACCTTGCCTGTACCGTCAAGTAAGTACACTTCGCATCAATGTCATCTCTTCACGCAAATTTCCTCCGTCAGCCTGTCAATCTGGCCCAAACTCGTCTAGAGCCTGGCTCCAGCAAGATTTGTGGCATCAGTCGAAGATGTGTATGGCGGCGCTCAAGATGGCACGCCGCTCGAAGCCAGTGACGGCGCGGAGCTCTCTGATATAGGGAGGGGGTTGGTTCCTCCAAGGACGCCTACATAGGTGCAGCTGTCATTGTTGCTGAGTTTGACTCGGTCAGGCATCCGCGGTGTGCCCGTCGATTTCTGTTGCGTTCCGGTCGATTGACCGAACGAGCTATATCCATCGATATCCGGAACCCTATCGGGACAGGTACCAGGACCGGACCGGGAGAGCCAGATAGGACCTTCCATACTTGACAAACTAGTATCGTCGGATTCGGCAGACCGTCCGATTTTCAACAAGCGACTGGCCACCAACTCGGTGAGTGAATCGCTCCTGTCTCGTTGGACATCGAGAAGGGCTTTCAGGGCACTAGCGCGGGCAGCATGCAACCGTGAATACTTCTCTGCAACTCACAGCTTCTCTTCGTTTCAGTGCACCAGCGCGGCAATCAACGTGGAAGGGCATGGACATCCCACTTGTCCGCCACGCGACATCATTGTCATTGACCGATGCACAAGCGTCGGCGACTTGGACAAGATGCCACTTCCTGGAGCTACCCACTTAGCGTCGCCTTCACATTTGCGAGTATATCTGCCGACCCGATCCTCAGCCATTCTTGCTCTGGGCCACTATCGATCTCGCGAAGATCAACTGCCCCCTCGATCACAATCCCGAGACCCACCCTTGCGCACATGCTAGTTCCTTAGCTGGGAACTGATTTCCATGCACAAGCAGTCATTGCGTGGCCACACCACGCTATTGACGATCCCACCCTGCCGCTCCGATGAGAAGGCGGAGGGTACTTGCAGGCGTGGCCGCTCTGCAGCACCACGAAAACTAGTCGGGCTGCGCTGTCTCGGCTTCGGGATGTAATTTCCCACAAGCCGAGACAGAACACAAAGACTGCCCGAAATGGAGATCAGGGCTATGCTGGACGCGATGACAGGGACCCGCACGAAAGCGGTCAAGGAGCTGCGGCTGGATGCCGAATGCCTGGTCAATTGGTTCGCAGTATCATCGAGTACTGCGGTCAAGCATTTGGCGCATGTCCGCAGACCACCGTCGAAGTCTGGCCTGAGGACGAGTTGCGTCTAATGGGTTCTCTGTTAAGGAGCTGAAGCTGGTCTTGCGCGGACAAAGGACATGAGTTCGAGGCAGATTCCATTATCTCCCTCAGGACGGGAACGGGTTACGGCACACCATGGCTCTCATGACATCGAAATCATTTGTCGTTATCGAGTGGACGCACAATGGTTTAGCTACCGGGCCTTGGCATTCACTCCTGCCTAATTCGGAACGGGACACGGGTCTTGCCGCTTATGTGGGGCGCTTTCGCGGGGCAGCACCCTGCTCTGTTTCTTCACCGCGCACAGATTTCTTCTCTTATTTTACCGCGGTTAGAAAGCTGGCAATCCCCGACACGCTGCCGTGGCTCCTGGACTATCAGGTGTTTGCTGCAACGTCCGCTGCGGCATGGCTCGATATGGTGGAATTTTCGTCGCACACCTCACGTCCAGCGAAAAATATACTAAATGTCACCTGCTCGAGCTTGCCCCTGAATGGTGCGTTCTCATATACGAGTACATTCCTAGCCCGTTCAGGGACCACACCTTCAAATTCAAAAATCGCCCGACCAACATCGACCGCCCTCATCCGCCTACCATGCTGGATCCTCTACTTCGCACCTAAAAGTTCATTCGCCAGGGAGCGAGACCGGTCGACTGAGACTCGATCGTCTTCGAAGTCCTCCTGCCCTACCCACATCGTCGACGGGCATGAGAGACCGTCGCCGCGCCAAATAACGACCTTTTTCTCCGCAACCTGCGTCGCTTATACATCAAGGCCATCCCCGCACTCCGGCATGCAGAGCACAATGAGCGAACGCTACCGGTGGCTATGACCCCCACGCGATGCCAGCGAGGCAGATCTGATCGTCACTTGCAACGCCATCTACCCAAACGTTAAGTGGTTGTTAATCGCATCGTGGACCTTCTCCTTCTCCATCAAAGACCACGAGCGAGCCGACCCGGAACCTTCCATCCATGTCGAGAAGCTGCGAGGTTGGAACGTCTGGCCTCAGTTCCGCACTGTCAAAGAGGAGGTCTGGCTCGTCGACGATGAGGAGCGCTCTGCTGCCCGTGTCGAAGTCCCGGAGAGCTTGGGCAAGGACCTCAGTTCCGCCCGCGAGCATTCTCTGCGCGGCCCAGAGCTCGATGTTGGTTGGTATGAGGACGCCAGACTGCGCAGTAGAGCGCGGATGGTGGAAGCAAGCTGCAACTCGCACTTCAGCAGGATCCAGGTCGCGAAGCTGTTGCGGATCGGGCCGGTGGGAGGACACCGCGCCCAGGAGCCCAAACAGGTGACGATCGAGGAGGTCAAGCATACACTTGCGAAGATACTGGCGGAGGGATTCTGGGAGTTACCCGGGCTCAGCTCGGAGTTGGACGACACAAGTGGTAGCGATATCGACAGTGTCTCGGTCGGCAAGCGGAATGAGTACCTCCTTCTAACCTGAGAGCAATCGAGGGAGGTCAAGGTGCGGGGTCGTGCTGCATTGTCGCGCGCGGAGCGAGCTGCCAAGGAAGATGGTTTCATAGCATCGTATATAGACCCAAACGCCACCAATGGGAGGCATATGCGCATGCCGAAAGCATGGGACAGCCGCAGCTTGTCCAGACAAATCACAACCGGCTATGCCATATAGAACCACACAATGCTCCAGACAAACCATGCCTCTCACACGTTCCCACCGATGCATCATGCTTGCGCAACGCACCACCCCCAGGCACATATACAGAGTCTTTTCGTTCTGCCTCAGCCTCCTATCCCCTCCTGACATTCCCTGACAAACCTCACAAAGGCCTTCTTATGCACCAAACCCGCATACCTTCCCTCTCTGAGCACACAAATATATCTCAGTCCCAACTTGACAAAGCACTCAAACACCAGATCCATCGGCGAACAAATATCCAGCGCCACGGGAGCCGGGTCGATGAATGGCGTAAAGTCGGTCGGATCAGTCGTAACATCCTGACCTAGCGTCTGGGCGAAACGCTGATTAGGGTTGTTGTTCGTGGCGGTTTCGGCGGAGATGCCGTCGAGATTGTCTGGGGACTGTGGGGAGGCGAGGTGATGATGCGGATTCATGAGGACGAGGGTATCGCGTTCATCTTCCAGACGGTCGAGAGCATACTCGAGGTCTGGTGCGGGTATGAGACCGACCAGCACGCCGTCGCGGAGGATCGGCAGGCCCCGTCGAGTTCGCCAGCCATGTGAGGTACTCCAACTTCGCTCGCAGCTGCCTTGCCGGGACCAGTGGCGAGGTGGTAATATCGACGTACCGGTTCCGGTTGGGCGGGCGGGTTATATCGCCCAGTTCTGTCGTGAAGACTGGTCGTGCCTTGGCGTCGAGGTAGGGGTAGGAGTTCATATCCGTCAGCAAGTCGTAGATGGACAAGGGCTCGAGGGCGTCAGCGGTCCATTTCGCGATCAGCACGCCGAGAGAGAAGGGTAGGACATGCTCGAGCGAACCGGTGAGTTCGAAGAGGATGACTGCCAGCGTGACAGAGAGGCGAGTGACACCGCACATGGTCGCGCCGGCTGCGACCAGGGCGTAGACGCCGGGCACGACGCAGGATTCGAGGTTCGTGGTGTCCGACGCAGAGACGGCGGGGCAGGAGCCGAAGGGGACTGTTGGGGTACGCGATGGTGAGGTATTGGACGCAGTGTCCCACTATGCGCCCGAGTAAGCCGCCGATGACCATGGAGGGAACGTAGATGCCTGCTGGACTTTAATGCCGAACGTGACCACCGTGAGTGCTGCTTTGACGATGAAGGCTGCGCCCAAATATCCGATCACCTGCGGAATCCTGTCGAATGTCGGGCACAGGCCATGCCGTCCGCGGTGAAGACATCGCAAGGCGAAGCCAGCTCGAACAGCAGGCCCGCGACCGGCATCCTCGTATACCGATTCCAGAAACTGACAATCGCCGTGATGAGCGCGACGAGCACCACCTCGGCAATCGGATACTTCTTGATCACCTTGATCTTCCTGAAAGTCTTTGCCCAAAGCCGCGAGGCCTTGATGAACAGCGCCCCGGCTGTCCCGCCCATCACACCCACAGCACGAACACGATCAGTTCAAAGAATTCCCATCCGTCAGATACCGCACCTCGAACATGACAATTTTGTGCGTGCCGTACGGATTGAACGCCTTGAGCGGACAATGCCGCAGCGATTACAGCAGAAGAATGTCCGAAACAGTACTTTTGGCGGGAGTAATAGCTCACTTCTTCCAAACTGAACAAGACGCCTCCGATCGGTGCGCCGAAGGCTACAGCTACACCGGCTGCCGCGGATGCGGAAAGGACTTCTCGCCGTTTGCCGTCGTTGAGATGGTATTTGGGAAACATGCGGCAGGCGACATTGCCGATACACGTCGCAATGTGCCACGTAAGGCCCTTCTTTGCCGATACTGAGGCCGGAGGCGACGCTAAGGATCAGACCAATGGTTTTGGCGAATAACGTCTTGACACCCAGGTAGCCGTGCAGCACGAAACCGGAGAGGATGACTTTGACTTCTGCTACGCCAGAGCGGCGGCGGGGGTAGTAGGCCACGGGTGGACGGGCAGCAGCGGCTGCGAAACGGCGGGTTGGGCTGAGGCTGTCGCGGCGGATGTCGGTTTTGGGGTCGGTGGTGGTGGTGGTGTGTGGTGGTGTCGGCGCCCAGGTTTTCGTCGAGAGTGGAGATCGAGATGGCGGAGGACATTACTGTGCGTGTTTGTAATGTTACGAGGCAGGCGAGGGTGGCGAGGACGACGACCCAAACGATGTAGGCGGCGAAGTCGCTCCATAGCTTCTCGTTGTCGATGCGGTGCGCGAGGAGCGGACCAGCGGTTCCACTCATTGCAGGACACCGGCGCCTGAGCAGCACAGATGCTTGCTCTTCCACCAGCCCGTACTGCAGTAGCCGTCTTGAAGTCGAAGAGGGTCGATTCGAAGACGTCGACGAAGTACGCGAAGCCAGCGGTGATCATGCCGATGACCCGCGACGATGATCCAGCCTTGTATGCTATCCAACAGCGCAATCACGCGACCGTTGAAGTCCTTCCGGCACCGCAGAGCCTGACCCGAAAAGCATCCGCAATACTGTCGTGCACCCAGTCGGTCGAGGTGAACTGATCGTACCAGATCCTGTCGTCCGTGTATAAGCTCGGCTTCGAGCCTTCAACATCATTCGGGTCTGTTGGATTAGCATCAGCTCCCAGCGCCCTCGCCAAACCGCAGCCCGAATGATCCTCGTCGACTGTGGTTACGCAGTCGACTCGTATTCCGCATGCTATGTTGTCTGCTCAGAGGAAACCGTGGGGGTAGCAGGGGTGCTGGCCGGCAGCGTCCTGTATCCACCTGGCGTCCCATCTCTGACTCCTAGCAATGCTGTGTTCTCATCTGTGGGCAAGACAAGCCGCGAGGATAGCCTGCTCCTCAAGTCCACGTCTGAGGCCCGTGTAGATGTGCCCCTCCGCGTCTCCACGGCGACACAGGGGCCGTCCGACTTTGCAAGGCGTTGAGGTAGGCATTCCGGAGAGCCTCGTCTTCGTGGTCCGGGTCTTCGTCTTCAGAATGCGGCTCGTAGTCGTAGCTGTGGTATGTCCGCGCCGAGGCCACGGACTTGGGCATTGTGTACGTGTCTGTTTCCGGGGTTGCCTAGACTGTTTCTCGATCGGTGACTCCCCGCTAGCTGTACGCTTCATGGTAAGCCTTATCACTGGGGTTCACGGTGGTGTTGTGGACAGGGAGCAAGATGAGAGCGTGCGTCGGCGAAACGGCGCAGGAATGCTGCTCGAGTGTCTCGCAGGCCTCACGAGACAAGAGTCATGTGCGAAGCCCCGGCGGGAGAGACGAGGCGGCAGCAGTCAGTGCCGCTGCGGCTGCCTGTGCGAGGGTGTGTGTGGATGATGTGATCCGGGTGGCCAGAGCCAAGACGGATGGAGCGTACACGAAAGGAGCGTCGAAGCTTACCAGATCCATGCCCGAGGTGGCAGCAAGCACCCGATGGCGATTTCCCTTCCCTGGAAGCTTGGTGGAGCGTGGAGGTGGCCGGCGGGCGGGATCAGCCTTCCCCTTTATCAGCACGGCGCGATCTGTGGGATGCGGCACACGCAGCGGACTGCCGCAGATGCTTCACTCGCGCAACAGGCCGTCTCGATTGCCTGCATAGTCTACCAAAACACTGCTCGCCGCGTGATAAGTCCCACGCCCATATCATCTCCAGCAATCCGCAGCAAGCGCGCCAGCTGCAGTCCTGCAGGTCATCCGAGGTGCAGCCCGATCCACTCGAGCCCTGCGCCGTCTCCACGAAGGTTGATCCCTCCTGCACAAACGCGTCACAACTCGCGCGTCCGGCCGACTGCAGCGGTCGCCAAGGCGCAGAGGGGCTCGAGCTGCCAGTGCCGGAGGCATTGCCAAGCGGAGCATCTGGAGAAGGGAGTACGAAGCAGCACAGCTAGGGGGAGAGGAAAGGGGACTCGTGAGTGCGTTGGTTGGGTCATCACGTTGTGGTGTGTCAGCGGAGTTGGCGCCGTGAAATTGCCAGATTGACAGCTCGGAAAGGATCTGCCTTGTGACGGGCCCCGAGGACTGTCCCTGAAGGGTGGGGCTCGCGTGCCCTGGACCTTCGTTGCCTACCCACTTTCGCCCTCACGCCGGTAGAGTCGATCCGGCAACAGCGATGGCGCCCTCACTATCGTCTCGACTGCCACTGAGCCACGCACAACCGCAATCGACCTATTGACTGCCCGTGGAGCAGCTCGTCTTGTGAGTCGAAGCTACAGCATCGAATCGAACCGTCGGCTTGGAAGTCACAGCGCCCTCGCACTCTTCTACGCACCGATCAGCGGCTCCAATTGACCCTGGCCGACATTGTCGAGCAGGAATGGTCTACATAAGAGTGATGCGCTGTTCTGGCATCCAGCTGATCTGGTCGCACATGTCCCACTTGCCACTCTCGAAGCACCTAACCCTTTTCGGCAGACAGGAGGCATCAATTCCCTCGCGATACTCTTGCATGGTTCAGTCGTCAATGTAGTGACTTGTGGACCTCCCAGCAGTAAGACAAGGCAACATGATGCGATGGCCTTACTGGATCCTCCACTAGTCGCACGATGGTGGACAAGCCAAATGGCCGTACGTCCAGCAGCCGCGAAGGAAGTCTCGAGTCAGATGGCTGGCAACCATGGGCATCGCATTCCCGAAGCCATTCCCGCACTTGTCCCATTGTCCGGCACCGGAAGTTAAGGTCACGAGGACGTAGGTGCACACATGCTGAAGCGGAATCGCCTGTGTTTGTCAATTCTTGAAACGGTGCGGAGCTTGAAAAGTATACCCTGATCGCAGTCAGCTCTGAACTCCCTTTCTTCAATTCCGCCATCCCATTCTGCTCTTTCGAATCGAATCCGGAGGTGGTCGGATCATGCCTGTCCTTTCGGGCTATCAGCCCCGAAGTCGAAATTGACAATGATCCCCTGCGCAAGCAATCCAACGTCCTCTTTGCTGATCAGCTGATTCGGGTGGAAATGCCGTGCTGCTACGGTAGGTCTGGCCCTTCAGTCTGTCTTACCAGCGCTGTAGGAGTATGGATTGCATACACGCGCAGAACGAACACCCGAGAGTAGCAGCTTGTAGAACTCCCAAGAAGTTACAGTGCCAGCGATATGCAGGCAGGACCTTATATCCTTTCCTGACCACTTGATTGCCTCGGCAAGCACATCAGCCAAACTAGGATTCACATCACTGCAAGCGCCGTAAAGACCTTCCTATCAACAACGTCGACGGTGCTGGTCGCCTTGCTTCGAGACTGTCGATTTGCCGCCTGTCCTTGGGCGGCTGCTACTCCCACTTGGGCGCTTCCAGGTCGAAGAGGGAGCATGTCGCGTATGGCTGCAGGAAGACGGGCCTGTGGACTTGATACTCCTGCTACCCATTGGCACGTCCACTTCACGCACGTTGCACGGGACAGTGCAGGCACATTGTGGACGCGGCAGAATCCGTGAGCTACCGCAGCTCGAAATGGGCGACGTTCAAGGCCCTGGTCCGGCGATTCCACAAGCGGCTGACTCGAACAGCTCTTGACTCGCGGGAATCTGGGGTAACTTAAACGTACAGTACAGTACAGTACAGTAATCAGCCACCTACTTTAATCGGTCGTACAGCTTCACTTTTAGTACCCATTCGTCAATCGACCGACTGCTCCACCGACCGACACCATGGCTGGCAAGCAGACAACCAGCAATCCCCTCATAACCGACAAACCGTCCGACGCACCCTTATCCGTTCAACTCCACCCCCTCGTGCTCCTCACCATCTCCGACTACCTCACCCGCCACACCCTCCGCTCCCAATCTGGCCCCGTAATCGGCGCCATCATAGGCCTCCAGAATGGGCGCAACTTCACACTGGAACACGCCTTCGAATGCAAAGTCACCCAGCAAGACGGAAATGTCTTAGTGGACCCTTCGTGGTTCGGCGAGCGGCTAGAGCAGTACCGCGATGTGCACAAGGCGCCGCCGCTGGATCTGGTGGCCATGTTCGTGCTAGGACGGCAGAGGGACCGAAGCACGTGCATGTGCCTGTTTTGAGGCAAGTGCAGCAGATGACGGGCAACGACGGGTGATGTTGGTGGTGTTCCATGGAGAGATGGTCGATGAGCTGCAGGGCGGGAAGTTGCCGATAAGCCTCTACGAATCCGTGAAAGAGCAGGACGACTCACTGAAGTTTCGCGAACTCAGCTTCGACGTCGAGACAGGCGAGGCGGAAATGATCGGTGTCGACACCGTCGCACAATCCAGTGCTGCAGCCGCAGCTGTCCAACCGGTCACAGATGCTCCCGCCGAATCGAGCAAGAAGGAGAAAGGCAAGGGTAAAGGCAAAGCAAAAGAGAAAGACGACGAGGCGAGCAATGGCGAAGAACCCGGCATCCTCTCCCCGGAAGACGACGAAGTCATCGCTTCCCTCCAAGCCAAAGCCAGCGCCATCAAGATGCTCAACCAGCGCATCAATCTCATCCGTTCGTACCTCGAGACCCTGCCAGCCAGCTACCTTACAGATGCATCATCATCCGAGCCACCACCGGAGAACACGAACCACACTCTCCTCCGCCACATCAATTCCCTCCTCTCCCGCATACCACTCCTCTCCCGCCGACTTCTTCTACCGAGGCCGCAGCGCCGGTAGCGAGTAAGCAGCAGACGGACGTCCATCTCACGGCTCTTCTCGCGGCGCTGTCAAGAGCCACGTCAGAAGCTTCGACGATGGGAAGTAAATTCCACGCTTTCTCCGCGCGAGAAGGAGAATAGGATGCGGAATGGTGGGTTCGGCCGGAGCATGCCCATAGGTATGGGCGGGATAGGAGGCGGTCGAGGAGGCTTTGGCGGCGATGAGGGGATCATCGGCGATGCGGGCGGAGCTTAGAAGGCTCCGCGGGTCAGGTTTGCTGGGATATTCTGAGTCGCTGCAGCTCTAGAGAGCAGGAGATGGGTCCAAAAGAGGCATGAATGACGATGAGATGAGTTAGATGCATGACGGCGTTCCGGGAGCGGCATTGCCAGGCGTTCGGAGTGAAAGAGGGTGGCGCTGGCAGTGGTGCACATGACCGCGGCGGCGCACTTTCAGGACTTCTGTACATCAGCCCACTATGGCCAGCAGCTGCATACGGCAATTAAAAGAGGGTATCTCCATCCCCATGGGTTCGCGGCGTGCCTCCTGCCAGGTTGTCTCTACCATCTACTGCCCTCCAGAGCCCTCACACCAAACGCCTTCAACACCTCCGCTAACAGAACCCAGCAGCCCGTTGCACTTCAGACCGTAACCCAGACTCGCCAACTCGCCAGTCCTACGTCATTGTCAGACTGACGCTGACATGGCGCAGGATCGACGGCAAGCTTAAAGGCTTCACCGCACCTGCAAACGCATCTGACGCGTCCGCTTCCTCGCACGCTTCAGCCACGTCCTGGACATCCTGCCAAGCACAACCGCCCTCTTCAGACGAGCCTTGCACATTCGCGCGCGTCTCACCACCACCGCCACGATCGCTCTCGAGACAGTCCCAATCGCCGCTTCCCCAGCTCTTACCCGGCGCAGCCACGACCTCCCCACCCCCCTCCTCATTCCAGGCCTGGTAGCACCTAGCCATATCCGCCCGGGGCGTCTGGATCTCCTTCGGCTTCGCAGCTTTCGTCCCTTCCAATTCCTCCATTCGAGTCTTGAGCCCGGTGCCACACCAATCCCATGTCCCGCCCCAGCCGACCTTGTCCACACCAACGACGACTGGACTCAGGTAATTCGGCAACGTCTCCGCGTCGATTGTGTTTCTGAGCGGCGTCGGTCCGAGGGGCTTAGTAGTAGGTCTAGGCCGCGGAGGTTGTAGCTCACTAGACACACTTTGCGGGATCGAGGGATATTGCCGGGTGATGAGCCAGGCGGTCGTGGAGATTCTAGCTTCCATTTCCTCTAGGCTCTCGCCTGGAGGTGGAAAGGCTGATGCTGGTGCTGGTGCTCGTGCTGGTGCTGATGCTGATGCTAGTGCCGCAAAAGGGTCGGTGTATCCATCCGTCAGCCAAAGACCCCAACCACCGCTCTCCTCGGCATCCTCTAGCGAAGAAGGCAGACTCGCGTAGGCCAAGCGGACGAGCTCGATGTCTTTCTCCAGCTCGACGTTCGCGGCTTTGCGTTGGCAGTCGCCGCATTCTTGCTGGTCGTGCAGGACCAATGTCGGTATCGATTGACAGAATGCGCGGAGAGGCTCGGCGGGCACGGCAGTCGCTTGATCCGAGGCCGGAGAGCGGCGGGAGCGTCGGACTCGCGTGAAGGTGCCGCGGCAGGTACTCCGGCGGACGACGCGGGCGTGCTTGCAGGTATACTTGAGGAGGTTGGTGTGGCACATGATGGGTTTGGAGGCGAAGGGATGGTTGGGGGGTTCAGTGACGGGCGATCCGTGTGGCGTATGATGAGACGGTGGGCTGGACGGATGCTATTTCGGTAGAGTCTGATGCTATGAGGCACTGGGGCGTCGATGTCGATGTTGCTGCTGTCGGCTGACAGGTGATTCAGGGAGAAGCGAGCCAGCATGAGCGCCGCTCGTGACGATGGCAACGCTCCTGATCCGATGTCCGAGGGATGTGTGCTCTCGTGTCGACATATGCCTTTTCGCAGAGACGTCTCTACCTGCCAAGGTCCTGTCTTGGCTGCCTGTGGCTCGGAAGCGTTGGGCACATGTAGAGATACTGTCACGGTCGAGGCCATTTGGCCGCCCAGTCTGCATCTCTGAGTCCTCGGTGCTCCTGCACTGCGTTGGGATGCAAGCTCGAATTTGCCTGGCGGAGAACGCCAGGTGCGAGTGTGATGCTGCTCTTCGAAGGAAGGTGAAGTCGGTTGGACGGCCGTGCCTTCTCTACCAGCTAAGCCGAGGAGCAGCAGCTCCGAGGGAGAGAACACCGACGCCGGAATGATTGTATGAAATCTTCCCATCCGAAGGCATTGTCTGCAATCTGCGAAGAATAACGTCGACACTTCGTATTCGGTGCTGGTAACAAGATCCTACCCGAACACCTCGCTGAATCTGTCCAACAGCGCTTCAGCTGCCTATGCCGCCCCTGCCCTTTTTCGGGGTCGCTGGTATCATCGATGAAAACAAAAATCGCAAGCCGCCTATGCTCTGTACTCCCAATAATGCCTCGCCAGCAATGATACAACGATTCAGCTCTCACTTGACTCAGCCCTGCTTTTTCCTTTGCCACCACCTCCCCTTCCCAGCCGCATCATCCAACGCCTGCACCCCCGCCTCCCTCCCACTGGCCCTGCTAATGGTACTTGGCTTCCTTTGTAGGCTCCCCGAGAAATCGACCACCGTAGCCTTACCAGCAAAGACAGGTTTCGCCATCGTACTCGCCGTTCTACCCAGGCCCCCAGCAGCTTGCCGAGCCCTATCCGCAGCTTGCGCATGCGAAGAATCCTCGACCGTTTGGCTGCGGTCCCGTCGATGGGCGAGCAGACGGGGCTGGTGAGGTCCATCTTCAAAGCGAGGACTGGAGTTTACTGATAGACTGGGGGAAGTGGTAGATGTGCTGTAGTGATCGTAGTTGAAGTCGGAGAGATTGCTGAAATTCGCACTTACGCCCGGAGGTGGTGCTGGAGATGGTGCTGAGGGTACTGGCGGCGCTGCGCTTCCTACGTGCAGAGAGGGGTTTGACGGGGTTGGTGAGCCTGTGCGCGCGGCTAGGATCTCATCCCGTGATGGTTGCGACACATGCGAGTGGTGCTTTGGCGGTGCGGGTGGCACGTCGTCCTCAATCATCTCTTCGTCTTTCCACTGGTCTAGACCCGGAAGTGGCGGTAGATCTCGGTTAAGGTCGATCGGGCGCTTGGTCCTTGTGATTGCCCTGCCTCGGTCGGCACCATCATCTGCGGTGCCTGGTCTTGAGCTGTGCTCATCACTGGCCACGCTCCCCCGCCCTCTTCCTTGCCACCCCTTTTTTGCCGGATCCAGCATGTGGCTGGAAGCTGAGTGGAAAGAATCCATACTCCGCTTCCGTTGTCCAGTTCCTGGCCGCTCAGAGTAAGCATCAGTACTTGGACGCCCACTCGATGGCTTGAAGTACTCCCGCACTTGCCGCACGGCACTGGCACTTCTACTTGGGGGGCGTGCAGGTACGTCCGCAGATTCTTGTCGGCCCTGTGAAGATCCTGGTCGCACAAAATCCCGTACTTTTCGCGAAATGCTTCTTGCGCGACTAGGTGCGCGAGTAGTGGTAGGTGCCGACGGCCGAGAGGGTGCTT
Source organism: Acidiella bohemica (assembly GCA_019670975.1). NCBI lineage: Eukaryota > Fungi > Ascomycota > Dothideomycetes > Mycosphaerellales > Teratosphaeriaceae > Acidiella > Acidiella bohemica. The sequence goes on from JAGUCJ010000013.1 coordinate 888,861, forward strand.
CGCGGGTATGGGGAGGGTAATGCTGGGGTTGGGGTTTGATTGGCCCGGTCGGAATATCTTTGATCAGACCAGCGAGGCTGACTTGACGGATCTCGCCTTCACTCGCACCACTGTTCTGGCGGCAGACAGTTGCGGGCTCGGAGTAGTGCTGACTAGTGTTGCGCGGATGGCCAACAGGTTTGCGGGGTATCCGCATGGCAGCAGGTGTGGTGGCTGTCTGTGTGGCCCTGCTGTCCGTGATCGCGCTGCGCTTCGCGCCCAACGCGTCTTCCTCCCTCTCGTGCTGCATCCGCTCTCCGTGGGACTTTTTGGCCTTCTCGAGCTCAGTCCGAATCCAGTCCGGGTCCACAGAGTCAACCTTGGGCGCACTATCTATTTCCAACCCAGCATGCAGTGCCTGTGACGAGGTGCGCTTGGAGCTTCTTGCAGGTGTTACTGCAGCTGAAGTCATGGCTGTTGACACCTTCTCCGACCACACATACTCCGTGCTGTCTGTCATTGGTGTCGAGCCAGAAGTCTCCGCCGAATCCGTCCGTCCGGTAACTCGCGGTCGAGTAGCGACTTCAGGCTTCGGCGGCACGAGATCTGACGCCGTGATACTCGATATCAACCGTAGGTGCGATCCAGACACACTTCGCAGACTCACTGTAGCAGCTCGTTTTGGCGGGCCAGCAGCTGCCATCAGCTGTTCTGCGCGCATCACTGCACTTCTCCGTCTGGCGTCCTTTTGCGTTTCCTTGATCATGTCTTCCACTGACGCTTCGGGCTTATACGCGAATTTCGTCGAGCTGACAGCTTCATCCTCCGCGTCATCCTCCACCGCGACATCGTTCTGCGCTCTGCTATGGCTTCTCACTTCTTGACTCGACGGCAGCGCGCTATTACCCGACTTGCTCTGGCCCGCCTTGATAGCTTCATAATCCAACTGCCGTTTCTGCGATGCGCCATTGCGCTCGCTCTCAAACACAAGATGTGAGGGCCTGTAGTTCTGCACGACATATGTGCAGGCCGATCGAAGCTCGGCGTCCAATAACGGCGATAGCGGCGGTCGTACTGATTGCGGCGTCGGCGGCGGCGAATCTAGGCTCGAAGCATTATTCAGGCGGTCGCGGAGTGCCTTGGTCTCTGATCTGGACGGTCCGACCTTCTACAGCAGCCAGTCAGTATAGCTGGGCGGGGTAAGGTAAGACAGAAGGTTCAATGGTGGCGCACCAATCGGGGAATATCGAACGAGAACTTTCGAGCTTTCATTGTGTCGGGTCGTTTAATGTCGAGATCTCCCAGAAACTGCGGGAAGAGTAAATACCGAAAGAGGGGGAAAGAGTCCAGAACTAGAGGGTACCCCAGGTGAAGTGGGGAGGGGGTGGATCCGTCGGCGAGTCGGTCAAGGAAGGTGTAGAAGGATGAAACTCGCGTGAAAGTCAATCTCGCTGCTGCTGCACCTGCTGCACGCGCCGCAGTCGCTCCCGCTGCCGCAATGACAGGTGCAGTAGGAGCTGGAAGGTCTCGCGTACACGCGCCTGAGCGGGAAGACGAAGCCGCTGCGCGTCATGGGCGACGCTGATACATCCTGCTGGAAGTTGTTCAGGATCGTTCAAGCGTTATATCCGCATTCAATGCTTCCCCCCGCCCAGCCGCTATAGCAGATAGAGGATGATGATCCGGGCCGGGTCGTAAAGGGTCCCGCCACTTGCGCCCGTCGCGGAATGGTTTCGACGAACGGCGCGCAGGCCGCTCATGCCGCTCATGATCTGCTGTCACTTAGCCTCGCTATAGAGCTACACACGGGCTCGTGCGCGCCATTCATGGCGGCGGATCGGCACCGAAACAAGCTGCGCTGTCTCTGCGAGCGGAGAACGTGGTGCTTCCACAGGGATCTTGAATCGAAGCCGGTGTTGCTGTCCAAAGATCGTGGAGTCTGCGTAGACGAACAATCATTGAGCAGCCTACTTTCCCGAGCACTGAGCCTATCCCATGACATGCGGACTTTCGTGTACAGACTAGAATAGCTGGTCGCCGTTGTCGATCTCACTCATCCCACATAACAGCCGGCTTGGCGTCCGTCTGGAATTTTCCACGTCTCACGCCAGACGACAATCGCAACCGCAATACTGCACAACCCATACGGATACCGCATGAGCAGAATGATACTATCGAAACCTTCATTACTCAACGGAGCTTGAAGCCCGTTTGTATACCCAATAGTCGTGCCCACTTCCTAATCCAGCAAGGATGATCGACCTCCTCAGCAGATCCCAGCGGCAAGCCATGTGGCACATCCTCCGTCTCACAGCAGTAGGAAACGTTGCCAGCATGCAATCCGTTACCCAGGACCGTAGATGAGCGTGAATGCGGTGCCACGGTGACGCAAGTCATCTTGTCGGTGCCTGCTGAGATACGACGATGCTGGACCTGTCCCCAGATGCTGCAGAAGTAGTTGCGATGCAGAAAGTGTCGTAGATTATGTTCGGAATTGCACTTTCCAGGCTCATCGTGATGCCAATGCTTAGAAGTCAGTCTACGCTGGCGGCCTCTACGCAGCCCGGATAGCACATGCTCCACGAGCTTGATACGGATACCCAAAACCTCCCCGACCTCACTATCCCCTTCGTAACACCCAACTTCCTCATACCCGGCGCCAGTGGGCTCCCCGGTTGCCTGTTGGCCATCTTCTTCTCATACACGACCACAATCTCTGGAAAGCGGCCGCAGCCTGCGGACAGATCCTGCGGATAAACGCCATAATGGCGTTCATGTCCAGTGGGGAAAGGTAGGCGAATACGAAAGCGTGACGGCTCGTAAAAGCGCGGCAGAGCCTTGACACTGAATCCTTTGTTTCGGTGGAGCAATGGGTGCTTAGACCAACTTCTCATGGTCTGAGCGTGCGAAGGACTAGTGGCAGGTGGCGTGTAGTCGGTACTCGTTTATAACTTCACACGGTTCGGAGTGAGGGTGCGACAACTTCTTGTTGTTCGCAGCAAAGATTGAGCGGGTGAGGATGATGGTACCACCAGTGGAGAAGTTAGCCGAGTCGGATACATACTCTAAGATTCCAAGGCGAAATTCCCTGAAGAGAGCTGGAACTGAGTCTGGGTCAAGTACGATGCCGCAGCCGGTGCAATGCGGAAGGTCGAAGGGCCGGGCGAGGTCGGAGATCTCGTTGCTGAGCTCGGCGGGTAGACTCAGGAAGCTCGTGGGCTCCGTTGTCTTTTTCAGATAGTGCGGGCCGCTGGGTCATGGTTGGTGTCTGGTTGTTGGTAGCTTGCTCAGTGGCGATACGCTCGTGGCCAAGCACGATGGCAGAGCTAGATCATTGGGAAGCGGGACTGTCTGTCCAATGGATGCAAGCTCTTGAAGAGTTGCGCGGACCACGAGGGACTGCGTCTTAGCCTCTTCTCCTTGACCAAGCTGAAGAGCATCCATGCCATTGTCGGCCCCTGCCTGCGTGGACATCTTTCTGACAGACACGTTCTGCCTCTTCGCAGATGTTCAGATGGTGCGGAAAAGTGGTGAGAGATAAAGAGAGACAACGGATGTACTTCAACCTACTGTTTGCCTGGGGTAGCTGTGTATTGAGCAAGAAGCCGTCACTTCCTTCGTTTGCAAGCCAGACATGCATTTTCATTAGCAGCCAGCAGGTCTGCGAATGCCAGCATGGCCGTAGCCTGGTCTCGAAACTCCGCTGTTGTTCATGGAGGCTGTGAAGATCCAAGGTACTGCCTCCTCGTAACCCCGTGTGCGCGAGGAGGGCTCAAGATCTGTTACAGGCTGCGTCTCGCCGCTTGACCAGCGATTTCAGGGGCGTCGTAAAGGTTATTGTGGCAGGAAAGTCTTCATGTGCCCATTAGTATAGACATCAGGGGACCGAAGAGCTTCTCCTTGGGAGATTGTTGGGTGGTGAGATCCTCTTCGGTCCCTGTTCCAGGGCCGCGTGTATCTCCTGTTCCTTGCATCGCCGAAGAACCGTCCTCGGTACGCCATGCCGCCGCCTTGGGAGGACGTCGAGAGGTCGTGCGACCAGCAAGCACCACCCTCGCTGCCCGGACGCCCCTTCCTTGTGCCGGCGAACTCTGAAACGGTTACAGCGGACGAATGGGGAACGAATGCCACACGCCCGCCGCTTCGTGTCGGAGGCGGAAAGCACACGAGCTCCTGAACGCTACATCCAAATTTGGCTGAAGGGCGATCATCTTGATCGATCTCCTCTCTCTCTCTCTCTCTCTGTCTTCCATCCTCCACTTACAACTCATCTGGTCGAGGCTGGCACTCCCAGCGCACAGCCATCGTTCCTCGCAACGTCGTTGCAGCAAAGATCGCCGGCCGCCGCTTCCCGGCCAGCCGCACTGCCCAGGCCCTGAAACAGGGAACCTGAGGCAAGAAAAGCCCGCTCGTGAGACTCAGACCATCGAAAGTGAAGCAAGCAGCTCCCCTTTCGAAGCCTCGCCCATCACTACCAACAAACGCCTACTTCCACTCGACATATCTGGCGGCCGGCGGCACAGAGCAGGCCCTTGCTACGTGGCAGCTCGCCCTTCCTCCTCCTTTCTTCCTCTTCGCCAGGTCCCAGCCATTGTGTGACGGTGGCAGCGTACCTGTCTATTCGGGAAACCTACGGCCCGGTAATTATTCATGCGACGTCAAGCCAGCACCACCGTGACGCCGACGCCCTAGCCACACCTGTACTCCAGCTGGCACAGACACGATCGGAGTCCCGACGACCATACGGACCATCGCAGCAATTCGATCCTGGCAACACTCTCGGCATCCCCGGCAACACGCGAGGTCCGCAACATTTGCCCTGAGCACACGTGCTCTCCACGAACGACGGAACAGGAAGGGCTCGAGCTTGGCGCAGGGCGAATTGAACGGAAAGAGGCTGAATGACGAGCGGGTCTTGAAGAGCAAGTCTCTCGGCCGCGTGTGTACAGTACAGCGACTGATGCACAGTCTCGCCCACCTTCCTTTGATCCAATCCATCTACTACGACCACGAGCTTCATCAATATCTAATCTCATAATGGCGCCAACGTCCAGACCAGACTTCAAGATGAACTTGGAGGGATTGGGTCAGTTGACGCCCAATCAAGCGCAGACCCGCTCGGCCAATACCTCTGCAACCAATTCTCCTATCGAGCCGGCGGCTGGTTCTGCGCTCAGATTTCCGTTGGGGAGTGGTGGCTTGGCTGGTAATGCTGCAGCCCAGGCGGCTACGGGCAGAGCGGGTGCTGGGTCACCTTCGAAAGAGTATGGCAGTCGGCTGTTCCCGAAGAGGTGAGTGAGATGAGAGACCTTGGACATGCAATGCGATGAGGTACTGACGACGGCATAGAGCTCGTGAAATTCAGGCACAGGAAGGATTGGCACCTCAGATTTGGGGCCCGCCAACCAGCGGCAGCGGCCATTCGACACCTCTGCGAGAGACGATCCCGGAGTCGCCAGGCAGTGATAGCTTTCCAGACTTCGATGCAGGGCAGGTTTCCGCAGGTGCCGCTGCTACCACCGCTGCGCCCACTCTCAATTCCGGCCGAAGGGCTAGAGCTGGGACGGTCCCATCTCGTTTTCCACCAGTCAGCGGACTGAACAGTTCCCAGCCTTCCCTGCTGCTAAGATCGGGCCGAGCAGGCACGTCTAGCAGCCCATTCGGCGCCGGCACGCCACCGAATGAATTGCAAGCTGGAGCAGGGGCGCAGCTGTCGAGCAATGCCGCTCTCCTGTCGCGGCTAAGAGCAGGATCAATGCCACAGCGGAACCTGTTGGGAGGATCCAATCCGTTCGGCTCGGCGTTGTTCGCGAGCAGTTGGATGGCTGGGCGCGATCGAGCGAGCACGTTGCAGAGCATAAGATCTTCTGACGCGCCTTCCTCGCCGCGAGAGTTGCCTGCGGACAACGATGTTCGTACTCTGGACTATCTTGGCTTGGCAGATACGCCGCAGCAGATGCTGGGACAGCACGGCGTCACCATCGCAGAGCTGGCTGCGCTGAACGCCTACAATAACAAGAACACTGCCAACCGATTCCGGTCTTACTCTGTCAACGCGACGGAGAAGTACGCAGACGAAGACGAGGAGGAGTTGTCTCAATACGAGCAGATGCAGGCGATGTACGGCGGACAGCTAACGCCCGGCGCGGAAAGCGCGGCCGCGCAAGCCGCTGCAATTCACGAGGCTGTACGGCAACACAACCTCGAGGTGCAGGCGTTCGCGAATTTCGCAAGCGCAAATCGACCGCGCGCCCGAACAGCTGGCGTGCTCGACTCACCCACCAATCGAGTGATGCGCACCTACCTTCCCACTGCGTCCCGCCTCGACAACAGCATGACCGCCGCCGACCTGCAAAGCAACGATGGGTCCGAGATGAACGGACTTGCGGCTGCAGCGCAGAACATGACGCTCAATGCCAAGACATCCTATGAAGGCGGGCTTGAGGCCGCCATGGAGATCCCGACGCGCTCGCTGTGGCTTGGCAATATACCGTCTTCGACCACAGTGTCTTCGCTCAACGTCATTTTCGGCCAATTCGGACCTATTGAGTTCGCGCGCGTGCTCACAAACAAGAGCTGCGGTTTCGTCAACTTCGAGAACATCGATAGTGCAATCGCAGCGAAGGCGCAATTCAATGGCAAGGAGATCTTCCCTGGCTGCGCTCCGATCAGGATTGGCTTCGCAAAGGAGCAAAGCGCTTCGAACACACCGGCAGCGAACGGCGCATACCCGTCACCGAGTCCGGATCCGTTTGTCACCCGAGCTGGCGCGCAGAACACGCAAGCTACGCAGCCTGGAGCTGACATCAATGCCGAGACCGCTGCTGCCGCTCTTGTTACGCCCAATCTCCTGGAGCTTACCGAGGAGATTGCGAGCATCGTCCAGCAATTCGGCGCTACTCCTGAAGATCAAGTGCGCATCAGCGCCGCGCTGGAGACGGCGATGAGCTACAACGCTTACATTCCAGAAATACCGGCTATCCCTGAACCGAGTCACAACCGCGTGCATGATGCACCGAGACTACGTGAGATCCGGAAACGAATCGACAACAAGTCGTGCAGCCCTATGGAGATCGAGACCGTTGCTCTCGAGATGCTCCCTGAGATTGCAGAGCTCTCTTCGGATTACCTCGGAAACACGGTCGTGCAGAAGCTGTTCGAGCATTGCTCGGAAGAGACCAAAGAGGCCATGCTTGCTGAGATTGCACCGCATCTGGCAGAGATCGGCGTGCATAAGAATGGTACATGGGCGGCGCAGAAGATCATCGATGTGGCGAGGACACCGCAGCAAATGGCCATGATTGTTGAGGCCCTTCGGCCGCATGGTGTCAACCTCTTCCTGGACCAGTACGGCAACTACGTCATGCAATGCTGTCTGCGCTTCCAGGCGCCGGCGAACAACTTCATCTTCGAGACGATGCTTGGCCGGCTATGGGAAGTCGCACAAGGCCGATTTGGAGCCAGAGCTATGCGGGCTTGCTTGGAGAGCCACTTTGCGACCAACGACCAGAAACGATTGATGGCTGCTGCAATCGCGCTGCACAGCGTACAGCTCGCAACGAACTCCAACGGCGCACTTCTTTTGACTTGGTTCCTCGATACTTGCACCTTCCCGCGGAGACGAAGCGTCCTGGCACCGCGCCTGGTACCGCATTTGGTCCACCTCTGCACCCATAAGGTCGCGTATCTTACCGTTCTCAAGATCATCAATCAGCGAAATGAGGCGGAAGCTCGGGATAGCCTGCTGAGAGCGCTCTTCTTCGACGAGCAAATACTTACCGATATCATCTCGGATCAGACCTGCGGCGCGACGCTTATCTTTAAAGTCCTTACCACGCCATTCCTCGACGAGACAATACGACCAGAATGTATCGAAAATGTACGCAACGTGCTACTCCACCTCAAAGTCCAGCCTAGCCAAGGCTATAAGCGCCTAATGGACGAAGTCGGTCTCTCCGCCAGACATGGCAGCACACCCGGTTCCCATGACGGACGCTCAAGCAGCAAGCCTCGTGGTCTCAACGGCCTACCCAACCTCGACAATGGCGCGAACGGCTACGCACGCCCTTACGGCGGGACGCCACAACATGGCATGCAGCGCACAATGTCCATGGGCTCCGACGGCTTCGACCCATATATGACCCCCCAATACACCAACTCGCCCGCCATGTCCGCTGCAGGCATAAGCCCAATCAGCGCCCGGCAGGCACAACAGCAGCAGCAACTAGCCTACCAACAAGCTCTCCTCGCCCAACAACAACGCGCCGCGCCACAACAATCAGGGTACTATGGCAGCCCGATGCAGCAGGGTGTTATGGATCCATATCGTGTCGGCGCTCCGCAAGTACCGCCTGGGATCGGCTTTCCGGGACAACAGGGCTTCGGACCTGGTGCTGGCATGATGGCGCCACCGGGTATGGGTGGTTATTCCGGGCAACATTTTGGGATGCAAGGGCCGCCGCCGCAGTTTTATGGGCAGCAGCAGGTGCACATGGGTGGCGGCGGTGGTGGTGGGAGGAGAGGGAGGGTGGGTTGATTTGCTGTCCTATGCTGGGATGAGTGTGGGCTGACGACGATGTGTTGTAGAGATGAGCTGCGCATGGGAGGAGGAATAGATCGCATCGTCAGAAAGCATACTGAACGGCAGATTTCGAAGCTATGCGGTGGACGATCGCCCATGGATAGGATGACCTAGCGCCTGTGCGGGCATGGTGAAGCAGTGCGCTCACCGTGTTCGCGCCCCACTGGCAGCGTACGTCAGGATTGACGAGACCCTGCTTCTTACTGGACCGCAGTCAATATGGCGTACCTAGCAGGACTACGGAACCAACAGGGAGGGAATTCGGGAAAATGAAAAGGCGGCCGAGCTTGGCCGAGTCCATGATTTAAAAAGGCGTGTCTACACCCAGTATCTGAACTGGTCGCTTTTAGGATTCGAAAGGCATGGATAAGAGCCGTGGGAAAAGTTGCGCAAAGTGCTTCGATGCATGCATTGACAGTCGCCACGGAGCCGTGAAGGCCGCGATCGCTTCGTGGGTGTGTAGAAGCTTCAATCAGGTATCATGATCTGCCCTCCCCCTTTGGTGGAGCCTGCTCGCCTTGTCTTACATCATCCCCCTGAATCCGCCCGGCAAGACTTGGAGTAGTTAGAGAGGGTGCCGGACCAGTCCCTGGCACAATAGAAATTCGTGCGGCGACCGGGAGCCCTGCACATGGCATGTCGTATGAGGAAAAAGGAAGCCGTGTTTTCGTTCGTCTGCTGGTTATCCGAAGGCTCCTCGAAGCGGATCGTTGGCGCTGCTGCTATCGTTGGCGCTGCTGCTATCGTTGGCGCTGCTGCTATCGTTGGCACTGCTGTTTTGGTTCGGGGGTTCTGAATGCTGTTGCTCGTCTCGCGCTGGCCTCCTTCATGGCCTGGTGCTCAAATATGCAAATGCTCCGGCTCGCTCGCAGCATTTGCGAAGAGCGACGTCGGTCCCGTGTCAAACGTCAGGCCCTGAAGACTTGCAGAGATGAGCTTCTGAAGCTTCTCCTCCTCAGCCAAATCCGAATATTAGATGCGCGCATCGGTCGCGTGCGTCCACCTCTCACCAGCTTGCAGAGCTCGCGGAGAAGTCTCACCATCTTGTTGAACTCAGCGCTAGAGGCATGCTTGATTCTCACGTCAATGTCGAAGTTGCAGATGTCTCCAAGGATTCTGAGGTCCCGAACCTGCTGGACGTAGGCGGAGACATCTAGACCCCAGCAGCGCCAGCTTTCCAACTTGAGCTCAACATGGAGTGCGTCAATGAAACCTGCCCTCGCTTCTTGGGAGATGATCCTGCAGGAAAAACAGCAGTCCTGCACGGCAGCTGCCATGCCAAGACGGCCACCAGTGGAGTGCCTCATTCTACTCAATGCCAGTCTTAACCACACCACCTCGGTAAACATGCTCGTACATTAGAACCCCTAGCTCAGGGGGCGCCTCCGAAACGTAGCTTTTTCACGGGTCGTATTGAGGGCAGGGATCCTTGGGGTGCCGGAGAGGCCCCTTTGCAACGCGGCCAGGTAGTCTGGTGTGGTGCCGTTGAACTGGCAGTCGTAGGACCGGTGCGTACGTCCATCGCAGAGTGCTAAAGGGATCGTCTCCGTGTAGATTGTGCGGGTCACTTTAGTTGGAAAAGCAACACTTCCGACCGATGTCACCAGGTCACGTGGCGTGTCACGTCGTGTCGTAAACTGAGCTAGCATGAGGCGAGTCCGAGTGAAGAGAGAGCAAGTAGGGTTGGATCCTGGAGCGCAGGCACAGACGTTGCGAGACGACTCTGTGGCGTTGTGATCGATGCGTGGCAGCCCGGAAAGTTACCTTGTTGTAACATCGCTGAATTTCATTGCTGCTGCCGAAGGGTAAGCACCATCAGGCAAGAGTGTAAGCGGAAAACAGCTGAACAGGTATGTGAGGTACGCTGGCAGCAGGTGAAAGAGTGACCGACGGTAGAGAGAGCCACGAATCTGATCAGGGAACGACTTGCCCTCGCACAGCTGCGAGCCGCTGCCGGGAATGGCTGGTCTGGAAAATAGTGCTTGTCTGTCTTCGAGCTGTCTGAAGCTGGCATGGTCTTCCGAAGCAAATTCGTACATGCCTTTCTCGCCGCCGAAACATTCCTCTTTCGTATTCATACAGAGTTCAATGCTTCACCCCTTCTTCGAGCGCTCGCTCAAGCGTTGCCAGCAAAGACTGCCTCCTTACTGAAAGCCATTCTATCTCTCTGCCATGTCAATAAAACCCCTCAGGTACGCCCCTAGCCGCCCTTCCACCCCCCGCCTCCCCTACGCTATTGCCTAACCAGCATCCTAGGGCTGCACTCCACACACAGCCTCCATTCGAGGCCCTTTGCAAAATCTTGTAGCACTGTTGGTCAAGGTAGCCTAAACCGGTCTTCGGATCACGAAATTTCGCATCCTGCGTCGGGATGATCGCACACTTCGTCTTCTCTGGCGCCGGTGGCATGAGCGAATCACCAGCCGTAGTCGTGGCGTTGCGGCGTGGGACGCGGTGGCGGGCGAGCAGATAGCGGAGTTGGTCGGCTGTCAGAGGTTCGGTGGGCGGGAGGATGTGTGGGGCTAGGTCGTTTGTAGGAAGTGTCGGCGCAGCAGATTTGGCGGGACGTGTGCGGCTTGAAGAGGCTGAAGGCGCAGGATCGAGATCTGAGAAATTTTCAAGTATGATGAGAGTGCGCATGGCCTGCTCGCGCAGCGAAGGCGGAGGCGGGGCCGGGGCGGGTTGCTGGGTGATCGGGGGTGGGGGCTGCGTCTGCGGGACAGGTGGCCAGCCAGTATACGTGTGTTGATACTGATGGATGGGCGTGAATGGCGTAAGGGCTGGCGTAGGTGTTTGTGATTGCGCCTGTGGTCTAGGATGGGCATGGGCGGGGGTAGGTAAGCTCGGCGGCTGAGACGAAGCTGCGGGTGTGAGAGAGGGTGCGTGTGTTGACCCTGAGGATGCTGCAGGAGGCTGTGGCGGCTGGGAGGCGACTTGTGGGTAGGCATAGTCATGGATGCCAGAAAGCCAGGTTGGTGGCGCAGAGGCTGTTGCTGGTGCTGATGCAGTAGCATCTGCAAAAGCATTCGCTGGCTGCAACGTCGCCGCGGTTGATGGAACGGGCGCTGGACTCTGCGTGGTTGCGCTAGCCACATTGCTGGCCGTTGCCTGTATGCTGGTGCTGGCTTGTGTGGCAGCTGGCGAAAGGGCATCAGTGACGGATGGAGTAGATGCGGTCGCCGAAGCAGCTGTCTGAGTCGACGGTGCAACTGCTGGCGAAGCTGCATCGCTTGCGTTCGGCGCTTGTGTGATATTGGCCGCAATCGAAGGGCCAGATACAGCAGATACAGTAGGAGCCGCAGACGCTTGCGCGCTGGCAGTTGCTGCAGCACCTGAAGCGCCCATACTCTGCAGCTCCTCCTTGGTCTTACTGCCATGCTCGACTCTACCATTTTCCATCTTAGTGCCTCGCCAGATCGCACTTCCACTCCACTGCCTGAACAACGGTCCCTCGATCCCCCTCCGCCGCTTAGCTGCCATTTGCTCATCCCGAGCTTTCTGCCTCTCTGCCTCCTCCCTCTCCCATCGCCCAAACTCCTTGTCAGTCTGCTTAGCAATCTTCTCGCACATCTTCATCCTCTCCTCTTGAGTCAAGGTCTGCCGGGCTTTAGACCTCTCCCGCTCCGCAGCCCTCTTCATCACCCGCCGCTGCTTCTCCGACCGCTCGTACGACTGCTTCAGGTTGTCGTGCACCGTCTCTCGGTTCTGCACCGCAAGTCGCCTGTTCGACTGTCGCATTGGTGCATCCGCAGCCGTAGGCAGCCAATTGCTGCGCTCACTCTTCTTCTTTGGCTTTGGTGCTTCAGTGCCATCTTCCATCTTCACATCATCAGCCAACTGCACCTGCTTCCTCTTCTTCTTCGCAAAAGCCGGCAGCTTCATTCTAGCGTCCACCATCTTGCGCTTCTTTCTCTGTTCGCTCCGCTCGGCCTTCTGCAGCTCCTTCTCACCTGTCAACTCCTCCGGCGCACCCTCGGCGGGCGGACCCGCGTCCTCTTCGTCGCTGGAGGACTCAAGCACTTCATCTTCCGCGCCTTCGTCTTCATACTCGCCTTCGTCATCTTCGTCATCCGCGAGAAGCTCCTTGCGGATTTCTTCGTCCTCAAGCAGGTCGCGGAAGTCGGAGTAATAAAGGTTGCCGGCTCCCTGGCGCTTCGCACGCGTCGCAATCAGGCCTGTGGTGGAGATGTCGTCGCCGGTGGCAGAGGAATCCGAGACACTTTCATCGTCCGACATCTCGTTCCTCTACAGCATATCGCGCGCTACGGCAGCGGCATGGCGTATGAGATGGCGGGTTAGAGTGAGGCCGAGTCTGATGCTGGTTCGAAGCGGAGATGCGGGACGACGCGGCCGCAGCACGTGCCGCGACATGTGCGCCCCGCGTCGTAGCCTTGCGCATCTTTGAGCGACCGTGGCCCCTACGCGGTGAAGCGTTCGACAAACCCAAGGTATCTGCGAAGGCACACGAAGCACAATGGAACGCAAGGAATCAGAACCTTGCACGCCAATCACCTCGCCTTTTAACGACGCCGGAGCAGATACACTATGGCCCACGCCCTCCACCACACACTCTCCTTGCGACACTCGTACCCACATGCCCTCAAGCGCGCAATGAAGACTCCAGCCACGACCAAACCGATAGCTGGTATGGCCATGTCCAGCGAAACTCTCCAATGTCTCCTCTGTCAGCGGTTGTTCCGCAACGGAAATTCACGCAACGCAACGATAGTCCTGAAGGCACGGTGCCACGGGAGTATTCATCCGTGGCCGCATCGAGACACTGCACGCAGACATTCAACAGCACAAGCATTCTGCTAAGGCGCCAAGACTTCCACCTCGTCAGGCTCGTCATCGGCAAAAGTTATATAGAATGCTGCAAGACGCTTATCGTTACCCTCTGGGCTTCAGGAATCTGCTCGAGTGCGAGAAGACTCTTGTGGAACATGGGCATCTCCGCTACAATTTCAGCGAAGATGAGGAGCTTGCGGCACGATGTGGCGACTATACGAAATCTGATTTCCACAGCCTCAAGCTCAAGCTCATGGAAGTGTTCGATGATGAAGACTAATTAAAGTCTTTGATCAACAAGCAATGTACAAATATATACGATATCATCGTAGTTGAGATGGCCATGCCCCTGGACCAGCGTACTTATACTGTACCAAGCCAAGAGAGCGCTCGGGTGGAAGCTGGGGACGGGAGTGTTCGCGATTGAGCAATACGCCTCCCGTAAAAGTACGTGCATAAGGCTATGGACGACACGACCGAATGTATGCATTGGAGGAAGCTCGGCAGACAATGCGACAAACATCGCTATTATTGACTCAATCACAGGGCCTGGTAGGCAATATGAGCGCGAGGAACTCGAGAAGATGATCGCACGGTTACGAGATACTAGGGATGCCGAGGACAAGTACAAATGGAAGAAGATCCATTGATTGAGAGAACGCGCCCCGTTCTCCAATGACAACAGATCCTCCAAATCCTACTTGGTGCGCTGGAGCAAAGCCATGGAGCAGCTGAGAGCCGACTGGGGCAATCAGGGCCAGTCGCCGCCTCCTAGTGACAGACAGACGGAGGAGCAAAGTTGGCGGCAACGGCCAAAGACCCTCAATGCGCAGCTTGAGGCTTCGCAGGCAGCGGAGAAAAAGAAAGACGATAGGAGCGACGAACTGGAAGCAACGGTGGATCGTCAGAACGCGGAGATCGAGGCTCTGTGGGCAGCGGGCTGATGCGCGATAGACTCCGTATGTTAGGTTTATCGGCCACGAATGATTCGCACTGGTGTCAAAGGCTCGATTCCGTCGGCGTGCGGTGCTTAGCGTGGATGGCCCGTCGGAGCTGTGTGGCAAAGAAGTCGATTTCAACGTGATACACCCATAGCGTGAACGCCGTACTGGCACCTCAACCAGCACCAGCTCATGCAAGCCATCCAGCCACTGCCGCCATGAGTGACCGCAAGCAATATGCACCCACCCATCGCCACACGCCCGTGCGCACACGTCTATTTGTCCTTCTTCTTCGACGCGCCCTTGGTCTTGGCCGTACCGCGGAACTCCTTCATACGGTTCTTCCGTTGCTTGCCTGCGTTGAACCATCAGTATGCCTGCCCTTTCGTGTTCCAGTATGCTTGTAGACGTACGCTGCTGCCTGCTCGCCTTCTCAATCTTCGTGGCCTGGCCGTATCTCACCAGCCTGTAGTGCGGCTCGAACTTCTTGATCGCCTCCGCCGAGTCGTAGACGAGCGCGAAGCCCGTGCTCTTGCCACCGCCGTACTGGGTCCGGAAACCGAAGCATGAGACCTGGTCCTTCGGGGTCTTGTACAGCTCTGCCAACTTGTCGCGGAGCTCGTCCTTGCTCACGTTCGGGCGGTTGGGGTGGAGAACGTCACTGCATGAGATGAAGTCGTTAGTACAGGTAGGCCGTGATGGTGTTGCCGGTTTTCTGGGGCTCGAAGGTTTTGGGGCTGTACGCACACGACCATCTGCTTGCGGCCGAGGAGAGGGTTGCGGATGAACTTGCGCGTGCGCAAGGTCACTTGGCCTTCCGACATGTTGGCGGTGTTGATGTGGTTGTCGGGTTTGAGTGTGAGTGCTCGCCTGGCGTAGGTCGTCGGTGTCAATCGGCACAGATTGAAATTCGACGATGCGGGCCCGTCTTGGCAAAAAAATTCTGCCTCAGGCATCAAGCTGCAATCATTAATCCCGGCTTCTCCGATTTACTTGGAGCAATCTTGAACACCACACAACAGGTCGTGCGTATTTGAACGCGTTCATGGATCCTCAGCTGCTGCTGTTCCGGCGGCATTATTTCCAGCTGGTCGAGCCTGATTTTCTTGCTTGGCCACCGAAGCAGCTATTACGGGATCCCAATGCACAGTCATGGCTGTCTCGCAAATGCTTCGACGGAGATTATAACGACCGACTGCCCTCGAAGAGGTACCGCTTTCGTGTACTCAAGATCTTGGTAAAGAAAATAGAGCAAGCAATAGAAGACCCAGAGAAGGACGTAGGTATCTTTTGCTCACTTACCATGCGACGACCAGCCTCCAAACCCATATACTTCGCTTTCGTATCTCTCTTTCCCTCTGACAGACTGATTGCTCGCAGGAAATCTCGGATGAGCTCATGTCGCACCTCTCTACGCTGATAGTTAGCGAGCTGCCATCTGAGGCCACGGCGGTGCAGCAAAAGACTTATGTGACCTTCAGCTGCTTGCCACCTGATCGCCCTACTGCTGAAGTCGATGAAGAGCCTACGATCACACTACTGGAGCGCCGCCACCTCATCTCCGGCTCGCAGACTACAGGCTTCCGAACGTGGGAGGCCGCCGTGCATCTCGGATCGTATCTGCTAACAGAGGAAGGCTCTTCTCTTGTGCGCGGCAAGAGCGTGCTTGAGCTTGGTGCGGGAACAGGCTTTCTATCGATTTTGTGTGCCAAGCAATTTCAACCCAAACACGTCACGGCCACAGATGGCGATGAAGGCGTAGTCGAGGCGCTGAGGGAGAACCTGTTCCTCAACGACCTCGACGATGAGAAGCTGGTGTTGACAAGCATCCTCCGATGGGGTCGAGGATTAGTAGGGACATGGGTGGAAGAGGACTGCGAGGCATGGCCATACGACGTGGTGATTGGGGCTGACATTGTGAGTTCTCATACGCCTCATTCGCGCATGTGCTTCAGGGCTAATCGGGCTAAACCTGCCCAGACCTATGACAAAGTGGCCATCTCTGCGCTTGTCGCAACCCTTCGCATGCTATTCGATATGCGACCACAACTACTGGTGATCATCGCCGGGGCTGTTCGCAATGCCGAGACGTTCGAGACATTCAGAGACGCTTGCGGTGAATTCGATTGATTTTACGACCCCATCAAACCTCAGCTGACTTCGACTAACAGCACGGAGTGAGTTCGATGTTCAAGAAGTCCTCTTCCAACCCAAGCCGATGCGCGAGCAGCTAGCACTTTTCTACGCGACTGCCGTGTCTCTGAAAATACTCCGCATCAGGCGTTCGTCCCAGGGATGATGCGTTGACATGGGTTGTTGAGCCAGTCGAACCGCGATTCGGATCGCATTATGTCGATACGAGTGTCATCCAGCAGCTGGAGACGCAGTGTATGATTTGAGATTCCATTCTGCCATCTTTACCCCTGGCCTTATGGTCAAGCGAGATGATGGTGATGACGATGCATTGCTCAGTGCCTTCCTCTGCCTGTCGGAAGCGCGTTGCCCGAGCGCCGATTGGTCGAGTACAACCCGACTTCACCTTCTGACCAATGTGTCCACTTGGTCGTCAATTCCGTCAATATCTACATCGTTGTCGTCGCATTGTTTCCCGATGACAATTGCTTGAAATCTTCTTCAAGGCTTTTGACGCAGATTGATCAACGCCCCGGCCCAGAGCATATCGTCATCCCTGCACCTATCTGAGCTCACCACCACGATAGCTCGCCCACAGCAACCGCTGATGACGTATAGCTCCGCTTAGACCGGTTCACGATGAAATTTTCTGCGACATATTCGAAGCCTCACTGGTCAGCACAGTGCGTGTGCTCCCGGAAGACTCCCTCACGTCGGTTGGTCTTCGGGAATTAACAATGCGCATTATATCTGTTGCATTTCGACGACCCATCACAGTACCTCATCAAGAATGAGGCCGGGGTAGCTCAATCGGTAGAGCGTGTGGCTCTTAGTTGCCCTCATTATGAGGGCACGACGAGATCACCTCAAGGTCGCGGGTTCGAGCCCCGCCTTCGGCTGTTCCTATCCGGACTTGCGCAAGCAGTCCACCTCAAAGGCACTTTCAAGGCTCAACGCACCTTCTCTTTTTGCAAGCCTTTGGGCAGTCAAGGATGGATCGATGTTCTGATTGTGGACTTGCCCGCAGACGAACCCTCCTGCCCCTCTTCTGTTGCGTGTCAGGTGACATTTGCTCAGAGCATCATTTTGGGTCTGACATGGGAGGCGACTACCAATTGGCATGCAGAGCATAATAGGCCGCGACGGTGGAGTTTCACTCGTAATATCGTTTGAGCACCTACGTGGCGTGACACGCCGGATACATACTCGAGACACCAGGTTTGATCACTATACAGCCTACCATCAACGCCACACCGGCCTTCGGCGACCCCGCTAAGCATCAGTGATACAGCCATGACTGGCGTCCGACACGATCTTCGCATATTTGTACAGCGTTCCCCTCTGATACTTCAACGGCGGCGCCTTGAACTCTAGCTTTCTCCGCTGCAGCTCCTCAGGAGTCTGATCCGTGATATCAATCACCCTCTTCTCCGCATCGATGCAAATCGTGTCGCCGTCCCTGACCAAACCGATGGGCCCACCGGCCTGCGCTTCCGGCGTGACATGGCCGATCAGGAACCCATGCGAGCCACCAGAGAAGCGACCGTCGGTGATGAGCGCAATGTCGTTACCGAGACCGGCGCCCATGATTGCTGAGCTGGGCTTGAGCATTTCTGGCATGCCGGGGCCGCCCTTGGGTCCTTCGTATCGGATGATGACGACCGTCTTCTCCCCTTTCTTGAAGGTGCCTGCTTCGAGGGCCGAGATGAAGTCGTCCTCGGCGTCAAAACAGCGGGCTTTGCCGGTGAACACGGTGCCCTCCTTGCCGGTGATCTTGCCAACGGAACCTTCTGGTGCGAGCGAGCCTCGGAGAATCTGGATGTGGCCAACTGGCTTGATGGGATTGGAGAAGGGACGAATAATCTCTTGATCTGAGGGGAAGTCGGGGGCGTTCTCGACGTTCTTGGCGAGTGTTTGACCCGTCACGGTCATGCCTGAGCCGTCGATGACGCCTTCCTTCAACAGTAGCTTGACGAGAGATGGCATGCCACCAATGCGGTAGAGATCCTCCATGACGTACTTGCCGCTGGGCTTGAGGTCTGCGAGGAAGGGTGTGCGGTCGGAGACAGCTTGGAAGTCGTCGATCGTGAGGTCGACGCCGACGCTGTGGGCCATGGCGAGGAGATGCAGCACGGCATTTGTGCTGCCGCCGGTGATATTGACGAGCACCATCGCGTTCTCGAAGGCTTTGCGGGTCATGATGTCTGAAGGTCGGATATCCTCTTTGAGGAGGTTGCGAATGGCTGGGCCGGCTGCTAAGCATTCGAGCTGCTTGGCCTTGCTTTCTGCGGGGTTCGTTGAGGAACCAGGCAAGCTCATGCCCATGACCTCTATCGCGGAAGCGAGGGTGTTGGCCGTGTACATGCCACCGCATGCACCGCAGCCGGGGATGGCATGCCGGATGATGTCTGACCGCTCCTCCTCGTCGATCTCGCCGGCCAGGAATTGACCGTATGCCTGGAAGGCTGACACGATATCCAGCTTCTGGTTCCGCGGCATCTTGCCACATCCTGCAGCAATCGTGCCTCCGTACACCATGATCGAGGGCCTGTTCACCCTGCCCATCGCCATCACCACACCAGGCATGTTCTTGTCGCATCCGGGGATACTGATGTTCGCATCGTACCACTGCCCACCCATCACCGTCTCTATGCTGTCCGCAATGATGTCTCGCGACTGCAAGCTGTACCGCATACCCTTCGTGCCCATGCTAATGCCGTCGCTGACGCCGATGGTGTTGAACTGCATGGCCACCAAGCCCGCCTGCTCCACACCTTCCCGCACCTTGTGGTTGAGCTGCAGCAAGTGCATGTTGCAGGGGTTGCCGGTATACCACACAGACGAGATGCCCACTTGCGGCTTCTGCAGGTCTGCTTCGGTCAAGCCCGTGGCAAAGAGCATGCCTTGCGATGCGCCTTGACCCTTGGGCTGCGTGATGTGTCGTGAGACCTTGTTCAGGCCCACGAGCTCCTCGTCGATCGGGCTGGCCTTGCCCTGCGGGCGGGTTTGGGAGAAGGCTCGTCTGGAGTCATGGTTAGCTGTGCCTTGCCATGCTCGCACGATTGCTGTACATCGAGCTCCATTGCGCCCTCGAGCACCACGTTGGGCGCGCCACAGCGCCTCCTCGCAATCGTGCGGCCAACATATTGCCTCCTCTAATGAATCTCCAAGGCTACGGCCAGCGAAGTCAATGTCGCCCAGAAATTCCGAGCTTGCGTCTGGCGATGTCGGAGCCGGCCGGTCTGCTCGCTAGAAATACAGTACTGTCTCAGACGTGCATGCGCGAAATCACGTGCTCAACCACCCTCGCTTCAGCGTGGCCGTTGGACCTCTTCTCCGAGTGAACTTCACTCAATGGCATCTCCAACGTACTGGTGCGTCAAAGTAGCATGCGCAATGGCAGCAGAGCCTCGCACAGCTCTGTGAGAGGGAGAGCGCTGCGAATCTCGCCATGCGCAGCACAGCGGTCATCGCCGACGACGAAGCCAAGCATGGGGACCAAGTCTGTGGCTCTCCGCCCGCGAGGATTTCGTGTGGTCCTGCGGACGGCAGTAGGTGGCGATCACCAGAAGAGGAGTGCATTTCAGGGAGAAGCGTTATATTACACCAGGATCTCGGTCTTCGTATAAGCATGCAATGCCCAGCGCCTGCGCTATGCTCAGGTAACTCGTCTCATTCTCGGCATGCTCGCGTAAGTCATGTCATCATTACCCTCTACTTCCTCCACGCCGTAATGCTGCTTTCGATCGACGCATACTCCGTCCCGACTCCTCTGCCGGATAGTGACGTATCACTTCAAGCATAACGCGCTTTCCAGGTGCCGACCACGAGGGCAATGGCGACGCCGGCTATAGCGAACCTACACCCCCGGTCAGCTTCAAGTATCACCGTGCACCACTGAAACATCCACTCACCAGCTGAAAGGATGCGCGACCATATCAGCCATCACGCCCGCCAGACCCCTCGCCTGCACAATTTCCACCACGACCTCCTCACCCTTCTCCGCCTTCTTCTCCCCACCCTCCTCCCTCTGCCCCTCTTGTTGCTGCTGCTCAATCACCTTCTCAGCAGACCCTTCAGCCAGCCTCTCACTTTTCACAGTCTCCAGAACCGTCTCCGCCTCCTGCGGCGTCATTGGCGGCGTAATCAAGGCTGCAAACCTTCCATCGGGCTCAATGACCTTCACAACCGGAATCTCAGTTCCCGGATCCATGTCCTCGCGCGTCTCCAGCTCACGACGAGCTTGCTGCCGCTCCGTCTCCCGCAGGGAGGCAAGTTCTTGGTCCTCGTCCTCGTCTTCTTCTTCCCGCACACTAGCCAGGGAACGGACGGGGGAGAGGGAGTTGGTGCTGCGGACAAGGGAGAGCGGAGAGTCGGTGTTGATATCGTCGCTGGTTTGGTCGGCTGGGATCGAGGTGGAGATGCGATGGATATGTTCGTGGATTGCGGCGGGGTCGGTGGGGAAGGGTTCGAGGGAGGGGTCGTTGGGGTCTGCTTCGGGGCTAATGGCGTCAGATGGGTCGGAGTCGATGGATTGGCGGCGGTGGGAGTCGTGGAGATAGATACCGAAGTCATCGTCGTGCTCGCCGATGCCTTTGGATTCGTGCCGCATGAGGGGTGCCTGATGTTGTTCTTCTGCGTCACGGCCAAGGGTCTCGTGGCGGAGGAGCGGGCTTGGGTGGTCGAAGTAGTCGTCATCATCTTCTTCCTCCACTAGCGTTGCTTCGTCGTTATCGTCGGCGTCGGCTTGAGCGCCTGGCGCTGCCTCAGGAAAGAAGCTCTCGTGCTTCAACATCGGGCCTGGGTGGGGTGTGGCGAATGGTTCTGGTTTCGGATCGGCTACTGCAGTCGGTGTAGAGACTGCGTTTGGTCGCTCTGCTAATGCTTCCTGGTTGACTTTGTTCACTGCTGTTACAGGTGCGGATGCGGCATCTGCTGATCTTGGTTGCTCAGGCGTTTGAGTCGTAGTTGCAGCCTGCTGCGATTGCGACTGAGATTGCGATTTCGGTGCAGGCGGCTTCACAACCATGAGATTGTTCTTGTTGCCCTGCCCATCGTCCACAGTCGGCTTGCTGTCATCCAACGCCCACCAATCTCCCGGACCCAGGCGAAACTTGTACTGATACTCACCCTCATCCGCCGCAAAGCTCTTGTGGAAATCAAAGTCCCCGTTGTCTTTCTTGCTGTATTCCATCTCTACTGGACTCCATGGCGGATCGCTCAAGCTCGTGAAGACGTATACAGGTGGCTGGAGTCCTGCCGATGCATACTCTATAGTGACGGGTTGCCTCATAGCTTGGAATGCGGGCGTAGCCGAACGCGGTGGACCGATCCAGAACGGTCGCGAGGAAGCGGTGAGGCGCAAGGAAGGTCTTTGAATCGCACCGAGGATAGGTGACGTTGGAGCAGAAGCCGGCTGGTTCGAGGGCGTTGGAGCCGATGATGCAGGTGGGTCTGATGTTGTCGGAGCCGATGTCCCAGATCTTGGAGCAGTCGAGGAAGTAGCAGCGGCAGGCGAGGAAGTGCTGCTCGGGCTTGGGACAGTTGACTTTGCGGTATCGAGGATACTGTCGATGGAGGCGTCGACCGGCTTGAAGCCTTTGGTGGGAAACATTCTGTCAGCCAACTCTAAGGTGGGAGTGCTAGGAGCGCTAGTGGAAGTCGTAGGTTTGCTGCGGGCCTCGAAGGACGCCTTGATCTGGCGGAAGGTAGGTCGCTGGCCGGACATGCATTCGTCTGCGCCAGGGGACGGGTTGCGGGTAAGATGCTGGGTGAAATGATTGCGGTGCCGGATGAGGATGTATCTGAGCTTACCTACACCGAATGCTGGCAACGATGCTCGTTGTCCGTCGCCCTGCCAGAGAGATATGGAAGGAGCTGGTTGGGGTGAGGTTCCGACAAGATCAGTGGCGGGGCGGATTACCGAGAGGAAGGTGGGAATGACGGAAAGCAACGCCCATCGCCCGGTGCAGTCAGGCGTATGTCAGTTGGGGGGGGGGAAGCACAGTGAAGCAGGTACAGTACCTGCACAGCAAGTGGTGAGAGCGTGCGGGTGAGGTCGGCCCGCACTGTGAGATACGCCGCAGCACATGCTTGACGGAGCAGGTCCCCGAGCTGCGCGTCCTGTTGTTACAGCACCGGGTGTGTGCGAACGCCTGCCCACCGAACCTGTTTGTGGGCTGCAGAAAGCCTACGAGCGATCATCGCAATCGCGATGTCTCGGCTCGCACCCCAACCTGCTCCTGCCCGCTGGCGGTTGGGAGTTGTGCCACGGGAAATGCCATGAAAGTGACGTGGATCTGACAGCAATGGTTTCCTTGGCGTTGAGGAACCGGACCGGAGGTCGGCTGGTTCTGCGGCTGAGAAACAGCAGTTCTACAGCATTCTGCCCGAGCCCACCTCACTCCACTTTACTCCACAGCTCTCCAACCACCATCCACCCACGGAAGACGTCTTGAAGCCCCCCGACTTTCGGCTCGCGGCTCTTTGCTAGTGCAGACGACTTCCTCTACCAGACTCATGTCACAAACAGCTGTCCGTCGCCAGCGGCCTGCTAGCCTGCTGGTCTGATCAGCTCAGCATCAAGGTAATCAATCATCTATGTGGTAGCAACATGGCAATACTATCATCTGCCACGGAACATCCTCGGAAGACGTTGGGCCGGCGAGCGGGAACATCGCACCGGACCATTTCCTATGCTCAAAACTTGATTCAAGTAATGCTCGTTTCATTAGTCATTCAGGGTGCTTGACGGCCATGCACTACTAGCAGCACCGTGATTCAGGCACCCACGCGTTTTGCTCGTGCTGTCTCAGTGATTTATCTTCAGCGGCTTGGAGATCTCGAGAAGGTTTTTAACCAGCAACGTAGGTACTGCACAGGAGAGCAGTGAATGCCGCAAGCTCTACAGGCGTCTCATGGGAAGCACACGCTGGCCCGCCAGGCTTTCGACCACGCACCACTACCGCCAACGCGGCTCCAGCGCCGAAACCGCACTCCGCTGGAGCTGAAGCACAACCTCCACCTCCGCCCACGGCCTCTCTCTCATCACATCCACAACCGCCAATACCGCGTTCGCAAACCTCAAGCTCGGTGACCAAGCCGCATTATCCTTACTTTCCCACGCCCACTCCTTTCCGAGATCGTGCTTTGCCCTGGCCATTGCCAACAGGTTCTGCCAGTTAGGAGACCCAGTATGTATCTCTAAAATTATGAAATCAGGCACGGCTTTTGGTGTCTTGTATGCGCCGCCGGTGAGAGCCGAGGCTCGTACGCTGGAAATGTCGCGGGCGAGGGTGTTGTAGAGCTACCCGCCGTCGTAGTCGGGAATGTTGCAAGTGAGTACCAGGTCGTCTAGCCAGAGGCCTATCGCTTCCCTGCGGATAATACTAGTGGTGCGTAGAATGGCTGGTACCTGGAGGCGGCAGTGCGCGGCCGAGTATGAGGTGATGCGCTGCTCGTCGGCGAGCACTAGACCGTAGATGCGGTTGCGCATTTCCGGGGGCAGCGACAGCAGCCTGCATCTGCAAGGCATTGGGTCAGCATGTTGGTTGGGATCCGGAGAGCGGCAGACGGAGAACAGGCAGTCTTCGGATTTTGCGGATCAGCCTGCGAGTCTACTCACCCTCGCGGGAGAGTTGTCATGAATGGCATATCATCACGGTTTGTACTTGGTGTTACGTACGTCTGCTATTCTGTCAGTATCAGATCTCGAATATCGCAATGGCATCCGCCGCAGAGTTGCACCTCCTTATCGCCATTTCCTCCATTGATGAGGATGTGCATTAAATGCATCCGGCCATCCCTCGCAACATGCTTGCCGTCGTGGGAATCAGGAGTGCACGTCAAGTGCTCTCCGGTGGACGACAAGTTCGTTAGACAGCCTAGATGAACAATGTGAGTCCCGCAGCAAATCGCCGAGGTGTGCGACGTGGAACAAGTCTTCACAGCTTTCCGTTCGGTCTTCGCACATGCCAAACGCCAAGCTTGCGAGATTGCTAAAACGTAAGGTCTCAAGCTTGGAAGATCTGCTTGCTTGTACCGACGGCGTTGTGGCAAACTTTCCACTGAAATATGGAAGCTTATTTGGTCGACAGCAGGCACCTGACACGTATAGTTGGTCTGGCTTGAACTGTTGCTCGCACAGCGAGAAATCGTTCTCATGAGTAAGTCGGTATCGTACAGAGATTGTATCCTCAGTCGAGGCCAGCGACAGGAGCGGGCTCGTCGCCGCAGAGAGCCAGATCAGAGCTTGTCCAGTAGCTTCCTCTTGCGCCGCTCTAACAATTCTGCTTCCACTTCCTCAGCAGTCGGCAGCTTCCATATTATCCCGTCTCCAGTATCGCCAGGTAAAGGCTCCCACTCTGGATCCAGCTGCTCGTCCTCCGCCATTAGCGCCTCGTGTGCTTCCCGTTCCTTCTCCGCTTCCCAAGCCGGCAGCGCGCCGTCCTCTTCGTCCAGATTGTACCCATAATAGCCCGCATCGACCCTCATCCGCAGCTCCTGCCTGCCTTCCGTCTTCCTTTCATCCTCCGGCTTCTTCGTCGCCGCCTCAAACAGCTCCTTCACACCCGGCAACTCTCTCGCTCGCCCAAAATACCTATATCCCTTGCCACCACCCTCTATCACCCTGCCCTCATCATCGACCACCCTCCCACCGCCTCGCATATAGTTCGGTCCGCCTAATTCTTTTATTCGCATTTCCCACTGCCATTTCTCCCGGAAGAGTTTGTTGAGTTCATCGTTGATGTCTCGGATCTGGTAGTCGCTGAGCGCCGGATCCTGGATCTTCGTGATCTTGCGACTGATCTCCTTCAAGACTTGACCTCGCCATCGCTCGCAGGTTGGGATATGCTCTTGCTGGGAGATGGCTTTGGGTCGGCGAGTCTTGTTGATATCGAGGATACCGAGGTCTGATGCTTGTTGCGCCCGGAAGCGAAACAGCATAGACTGTGCCTTTTCTGCGTTGCGCGCCATGTCGATGGTTTGGGATGTTCTTTAGTGAATGCTTTCCATGGACAATTTGATATAATAGCGTCAATATCCGTAGCTCCAGGTGGATATTTGAGTCAAGACTGCATTGAGCGATTGCCGCTTGCTGGCGCTAGCAGACATGACCCTGGCACCCCTGCGGCCCAATCATTGCATTGCCATCGTATCGGGCCGCTTACTTGCCATGGACTTTATTCTGTCGCGTATAGACACGGAAGCCCAAATACCGCTCTTAGAGGAAACGGGCCACAGTGTACGATTTTGGGCTCACGATCGGTATATGGCTACCCATACTTTTTCCCAAATGAGCCAAGAAGTGGCTCTAGCCGCTGCCGTGCTAGCAAGCGGGTAAGAGAGACGGTGCGGAGCGCCACATAGTCGCTTACAATGCGGTAAGACATGTCTGTCATGGCGCTGCAGCCATTACCAGGTGAAAGACGTAGTGCCTACCGCATTCAGAGAGCTTATACTGAAGGAACGTCTTACGCTGACATACATGGCACTCTTTCCCGGGACCCGTTCATGATCTGCACTCCACCGTTGACCTCGTGTCAATCCCGGGAACACTTGACGGACATCCGCAACGCTGGCCATCTCTTCCACCACCTTCGCCACATCAGCAACGTGCACAACCACCAACCCGTCGCCCGGGATCACGTTTCCGGGACTGCTCACCTACTCCACGGCCTCGTCAAGCTGCGCGACGAGCTGAACATCGACCTGGACGAGCTGCACTTCAACGACTCTGGGCCCGTGGAGTTGTCTGCCACCGCACGATGACTCCGGCCTACCAGCACCCAGCTCGCCACTGTCCGCTTCATTCCGGGCGTATGTCCTTCAAGCTACTGAGTGGCAGGGTTCTCTGGACTTCCTGGTGGTGCAACAACAGCGTGGTGTTGTTCATGGTACGCCGTTCCTTTCACCTCTTCGCCGTGCACCCCGCACTAACACAGAGCTTACAGGACCTGCGGCCACTACGGCGAATCATGCGCGTCGCAAGTCTGGTGCCTTTCCGACGTCAGGTGAGTCATAGCCAACACCAGCTTGGCGTCAGCTACGATGAATGAGGTATCTTCGCCCATTGCGCTTTTTTCAACCATCCAGGTCGCATGAGCGCCTAGTGACCTTTCAATGTTTACTCCAGCTTCGGCCCCTATCCTGCGAGCACCATCGACCGCCACGTCGACTACAGCGGCTACTGCCACTGCTTCAGCTTCCCCCTCGGCTCAAGCCTCGTTGTCTTTCAGAGCGGATGCCGACGTCGGCGTAGGTGTCGCCTCAGGTCCTTGCTCGTCGTCTTTGGCCTTTTCCTCCTGTGGTGAACACACAGGGCGAAAGCGAAGCGGCAGGATGACGCAGCAGATGGAGTCACCAAAGCCGAATCGCCTGCGGACGAAGGAGGCGTTGTGATGGCCAGGTGGCCATTTGCCAAGCTCTGCCACGAAGGCAGTGTCTCCGAGATGGACGCTCGATCTAAAATTGCGGAAATGCAAGGAGCGATTGTTCATTATGGTCTTAAAGGCGACTTCGAACCGGTTAAAGCCAGTGGCAAGGCGCCTCCGCTTTATTCAAGAATACCCGTACTGGATGAGCGCAGGAAGAAGGAGTGAAGTTGCCGCATTCTTGTCTTGCTGCCATTAAGATCCGCGTCTCCTTAGTCAGTTTCTGAATTTCTTCTCCGGAGACCTGTAACGCTCCCCTGATGCTACTTACAGATCTCCGGCCTTCTGACTTAATTGGCAATGCTCCACTTGCATCTCATCTCGTCTCGTGGAGCCGCGGGTGAATCGCGGAACTGGCAGAATAGAGTCATGAACGCTCATGCTGCGAATTTGGACCAGCGGCAGATCGACCATCTGTATGGTCCGAGACCATCGTCGAAAAGATCCCCGAATCCGCCCACCGAGGCCTTAACAACCGGCCCGGACGGTGCGTTGCCGTGATATTCAGCCCGGGTGTCTGTCGATCAAAATGCATTGGCGCTGATTAGTCCATCTCCGGGGGCACGGCTACTACAGCATGGTGTTGTCCAACGTAGGTGCTCTCTTGTGATCGTCTGTATTATGGCGATACTTCGGCTTCGCAGAGCTAGTGACTTGTCTCAGTGGCTGCATCTACTACGGCGACTACTGTGCGTGCCAAATGACGGGCTCCTACAAGCTGGACGAGACGACGACAGATCACGTTGGGTCCATCGCTGCGACCACAGCACTTGCGACCAACTTTGTGGGAGCGTTTCTCACGGTACTAGTCGCCTGGGCTTCCAGCGTCTTAACCCTCTTCAACCCAGCCTCCGCCCCTTATTGCAAGCACATGCGACCGAGACATCCGCCAGCAGCGCGCTCGAACTCAACAGCGCCAGCGGAATCAAGCAATAGCCGGATAGCAGCGATGCTGAAAATTTGTGCGGTCACGAAGCAGATTCCTTCGAATCCTCCGACTTCTTCGCTCGAAACATCGCCGAAGCACGCCTCATGCCTTGCTTGTATGCTTCCAAGCAAAAAGGGTCTCTGTCTGGCTCCCTGCCTTGAGAGTGCAAATAGAGCATAGTCCTGGCTTGATAGGTGAGGACGACGACTGTCGTCACTGCTGCAATGACTGCTAGCGCGAGGACAGTCCACCACCAGTGCGGTCTGCTGCCGTTGATCAGACGGAGACTCATGCTGAATATGGATGTGACGAGCGATAAGGGAACATTTAAAGCGCCGGGAATGTAAGAAGCATGCCGCGCCGCGCTTGCTCAATGCTGGCTTGGATGTCGCAGACACTGAGCGAGCTCATGAGAAGCTGGAACCCGGTTCGTAAGTTGCAGCATTCACATCACCCGCAGGCCCCTCCAACTGGCCTTGCCCTCATGCCCCTCCCACGCTTCCCTCGCCTTCTCGAAGTCCACCACAGCCTTCCCATCAACGATGAACTCCACCCAGCTGCCCTTCACAGCGCCCGCGGGCACAGCCTTCATATGCTTCCTCGCCTCATCAACAAACACTCTCCTCTCATCCGGCAGAATGATCTCGCTGAAGTACGTCGAAGCATTCGTCATAGTCTCAAAATCATACCCTTCCTCCAAAGCTACTTCAGCAGCTGCATCCCAGTCGCCGAGGTGGATGTCGGGATGCTTTGCCGCCACATCTGCGGAGGACCAGGAGAGCGGTTGATGGATCTGTACCGCCGTCAGGCAGTGTCTCTGACGTGCAACGGTTGACGTCGACGGGTGGGGAAAGACTTGCCTGCGCGTAGTAAACGACATGATTTGCCAAAAAGAACGGAATCGCCAGCGGTCCATGAGTCCCCTGATAATACTCCTGAAACTCGTCCGGACTCATATTCGAATGCCGTTTCAGCAGAAGCTGGAACAGCACGCCATGCTTGTCCGATAGGGAAGACATCGTGTTGCGTGCTCGGAACCAATGTCAATGATACCGCATCAATTTGACTTTGACTTCCGGCGAGCTTACGGCTATGTATATGTGTTTAAAACTCAAGAATACGTGGACAGTCGTCGCCAAATGATGGTGGTATGCACCTAGTCATTCCTACGTCCGCCTCTCAGGATCGGTCAATGTGCCATGGGCGGATCCGGGAATCCTTCATCCGGACTTCGGGTGAGCGTATGCCTGGTATCCGCCGGTTCGGATACTGGAATCCCTCGGGTGGCTACCGGATGCTAGAATGTCTGTTGTGGCGAGGAGCCGAGGTGGAGTGGTGATCACGCTTGCGGGTCCCGGCAATCACGTGTTGCCAGATTCGGAAAGCGAGGTTGAGTCGCTGGGTAGGGCTGACACCGGACCTCATACGCTGTCGCGGCCGAGTGAAGGTGACTGCAAAGAAGGAACGTCCATTCTCGTACAGCATTGTATCTATTCTGCGTCCCGTCTATCCTACACCCAAACCCACAGGCCAACAAACGCCTCGCAAAACCGACTGAGTCTTCAATGCGCGTGTCCCCACTGCGTCAACAAAGGTAACAGCATGCCCACGACCGTCACAACGGTCTCCAGCATCCCGCCTCCCGTCTCCTTGCCTTGCCCACCACCACCTCCATAGACCTCATCCTCCACCGCAGGCATGCCCAGATAGCCGTTCTCCTGCGCTCCGCCGTGCTCGTGCCCACTCGAAGAAGAAGCTTCAGACATGGTATGCATTGCCACGTAAAGGAACGTCCCGCCGCTAAAGAGCAGTAGTACGCCCGTTGTGAACTCCGTGCTCGTGCTCTCCCCGAGCATGCTACTCGAAAACCCTAGCAGATGCGCAGCGCTCCACGTAAGCAGTGCTCCCACAGGCGCAGCGAGCGAGAAGATTAGAAGATGAGTGCGTGCTTGTCGTTTACTCAGGCCTTGCTTCAGCAATACGGTCGTGAGACCGAAGGCAGCGGGTGCTTTGTGAATCATGAGGGCCAGAAAGATGATGAAGCTCAATTTTCTTGAGCTGGAGGTGGAGGAGGCGCCCAACGCAATCCCGTCGGCGGCGGCGTGAATTACGAGGCCGATTGTCGTTGATGAAGGCCTGCCGTCATGCGCATGAGAGCTAGAGGTCGGCACAAAGGTTTCTTGGGTCGGTGTTTCGGGAGCAGTGTTCGAGCTATCCCTTCGGTTGAAGGAGAAAGACGTCAGACTGATACTGAAATGCTGCGGTTGCTGATTCGAGGAGGCGCTGGCTTGTCGAGGGAGAGTGTCGATGAGGTACATGAGGATGAAGCCGGAGATGAGGGAGACGCCTACCCAGGCGTGAGGATCGTGGGTGCGGCCGGGTTCTGAGGTCTTAGGTTCGGAGTGGGAGGTGGCAGGGTTCTCGCCACTTGTTTCATCTGTGGTGGTAGTATAGAGGAGTTCGTCTGCGGTGTCGCGGCCGTCGTCGGGGCCAGTCGCGCCAAACATTGCGGTGTCGGCTCGGAGGCCGATGTCTACTGGGAGGGAGTCTCGAGCCCAGATATCCTGCACTATGGAGAGCTCGCTTCTGGACCGCAAGCTCCGTGAAGACGTCTCATGTCCACCCTCTGCAGCTTCATACAGCGTCTCTATCCCTTCCGGTATGATGACAATAAGCGATGTGCCGACGAGCACACCAGTTCCCAGCGCTGTAATTAGACGCAGCTGTCGCGAAGAAAGGGAGAATGAGAGAGGAAGTGCGCCGGCAAGAAAAGACCTACCCGGTATTCAGCTATAATCGCCTGGCGCCCTGCGTGCAGTCTGCTACTCACGCGCCGCCCATGATGATGCACAGCACCAGGAGCATAACGAGTCCGTCCCACATCTTGCGCTATTGCTGACGGGGGTCGCGGGTGATGGACGAGGTGGAGGCCAAGCCGCGAATGGCTGTTGAACGTGGTTATGGGAGTGCCATTGTGGTGTTCGCGATCATCTTAGACTTGTCAATAGGCGTCACGGGGAGATCTCGAGCCTGTCAATGGAAATTCATGTCATTTCCAGCTCTCCACGATTGAGGCCACGAATGCACGGTCCACCACTTTGCGCGGCGCGTCTGCGTGAGAAGTCGCGTCAAGCTTGCCGAAGTCGGTCGTATGGACATTTCCATCACTTTGCCGACCAAGATCAACACAGACAATATCACAAAGAACGCACGCCCACTCCAACTTCTGTACAATCATTATTCGACATCCGCCATGGCTCGAATGGAAGTCGACGACGAGCTCACGGCGGAGATCAAGGCGCAGGTGGAGGAGTGGTCCACCAACAGCACCGAATGCTTCAACATCGACCTGCTCCGCGGCAACAAGGTCGTCGAGACATTCACACCGGACTTCACATACCCGATCTTCGGCGAGGAAGAGGCTATCTTCGGCTACCGAGACTTGTCCATAAATCTCTCGTTCGCAGCGCACAACCTCAGGCCATACCTTTCCATCGAGCACGGCCGAGTCTTCAAGGCGCAAGGCGATGTTCGGCCGACAGACATCAAGGAGGCGCTGGCTGACTTCTTGCCTGAGGCTGCGTTCAGTGAGCAGAGCAGAGACGCGGCGCTGACGGATGCAGACGCAGCAAGCTTCCAGCCTCCGGGAGAGAAGGTCCATGGCTACGAACACAACGGCCAGCAGTACGAGATCTGGTGCGCGAGCCTGGCGGACGGCAAGGCGCGAGAGCTGCTGGAGAACATGCAGATCCTCGTCCCCATGTTCATCGAAGGCGGCTCCATATTGCAGCTCGAACAGGACTGGTCAGCCGACCGCTGGAAGCTCTTCCTCCTCTACCAAGTCGACAGCAAACCTGCCGCCGAGACGTCACCCTACATGCTCGTCGGCTACGGCACTTCCTACCGCATCTTCACCCTCCCAGATCGGCAAGCGCCAGCCGACACTGCAGCTCTCAACGGGCAGGACCTCCTCTCCCTCTTGCCAGACCCCGACGCCGCCACCACCACACCCGCCGCGAGCTCATCTCCCCTCGATCTCCCCTCCCGCGAACGTCTTTCCCAATTCCTCATCCTCCCGCCCTTCCAGGGTGCCGGCCACGGCCGCCAACTCTACACCACAATGTACACCCACCTCACAGCCCCCGCCAACGTCCTCGAATTCACCGTCGAAGACCCCAACGAAGCTTTCGACGACTTACGAGATCTCTGCGACCTCCTCTACCTCCGCGCCCACAACCCCTCCTTCGCCGCCTTGCGAGTAAACACCGACATCCCCGCCCAGAAACTAGCAAGTGATGCCCGCATCCCCGACGAACTGATCGTCGACGGCTCCGCCCGCGAAGCAATCCGCAAACAAACCAAAATCATGCCCCGCCAATTCGACCGCCTAGTAGAAATGCACACCCTCTCCTTCATTCCGCCCTTACACCGAAGCCGCTCACGACTGACCAGAAAGGAGAGAGCGAGTAATGTGAATGACAAGGCGTTTTATCTGTGGAGATTATATGCGAAGAAAAGGCTATTTGTGCACAATCGGGATCAGTTGGTGCAGGTGGAGAGGGAGGAGAGGTTGGATAGGTTGGAGGCGGTGGTGGATAGTGTGCTGGAGGGGTATGGGGCCTTGTTGGAGAAGGCGGGGAAGTACGGTGGTGGGAAGGCCGATGACAATGCGGTTGAGGGCGCGAAGAAACCTGCGGTTAGGAAGCGGAAGGTGGTGGATGAGGAGGATGAGGAGGACGAGGAGGACGAGGATGAGGAGGTTGTTATTGGAAAGACGAATGGGACGAGTAAGAAGAAACCCAAGGTCTGAATGCGTCCTTGGAGATGTGGCAGAAGATCCATCAGAATGGTGATGTTTTTAGCGCGGCGTTGGTGGTGTAAAAGCCGGTATAGTTTCACGCATCGCGTCGCGGGGCAAAAGAGATGAAGTCATTGATTTCCCAATGGCCTACCACTATTCACCTCTCGAATCGCAGAGCAGTCTCTACTCCAGAACCATGTGCTGACAATACATTGACTCCAGAGAAGCTGATATGTACTAGACCACGGCAGCGCCAATCTCAGCGAACAAAGGACACCGCGGCAGCAGACCGACCGACCAAAAGCAAGCACGACCGACGAACACCCGGCATCACCGTTCACGATGCCGCAGAAATCCCTCAAAGACCTTACAGGCAAATGGAAAATGTCCAAGTCCGCCTCCTCGGACCCTGCGCCCGTCCTCGAACTCCAAGGCGTCAACGTCTTAATCCGCAAAGCCGCTTCCTCCGCCCAGTCTCCCTCGATATCACCCAAAAAGGCACGGAGGAGTACTTCATCAAACAGTCGACGACCGCGTCCATCCCTGGGATAAGCGAGGAATGGTATCCCTCCCGACCGGAGAAGTGGGTGGAGGGGTCTGATCAGTTGTTGGGAAAGAGTAGAAGTCGGTCGAAATGGGGGAGAGTTGGGGAATTGGAGGGGATCGACGCGTGGTTGTTGGAGGGTTTGGATGGGGGAGAGGAGATGGTGGTGGCGGAGGTGGAGAGTTCGGATGGGAATGGATGGAGGGCGGTGCAGGTGTGGTTCGTGGATGGGGAGGGGAGGTTTGTTAGGAGGGTTATTACGACGGGTGGGAAGGGGGCCCAGGGTAAAGGGGAGGGCGAGGAGAAGAGGGTGGAGAGTTTGCTCATCTATGAGTTTGAGGGGTGAGTGGTGCCGAGGTGGTCAGAATGCTGAAGGCTGTTCACGACAGGATGCTACTGTATTGACGAGGGTGAACGCAAGCAATTGAGCACAGAGCTTCATCACCCGCCAGCCCGTTGTTGATTGGCTCGTTCGTAAGAGGGAAGAGGTCAGTGGGGTCAGGCGGCGAGCCGGCAGCCCATACATGCCTCAGCACTACGGTGTTTCCACACTGGTCAGCCCACCAGCGCCAAGCGATCTAGGTTGGATGTTCAGCCTGATACCCAACTAGTGATGTTTGTGCTACTGACGCTACTGCAGGCAGACCGTCTCTGTGTCGACAGATGGACAAGAAATCAATCAGCTCTGGATGCTCGTCCCGTATTGCATGTGTGCGGGCGATCTCTTTGTTTTAGCGGTTCCAACGATGCGGAGGGGATGAGTATACAGTGTCTTTGCCCCTCCAGCCGACAGCGGCAAGCCCTTTCGCGTGTTTGCATGGAAGAACTCCATTCCGCTGCAGTTGTAGCAGCTCTGGATCACGGGTCTCGCTTCTAAGTGTCCGGACAAGAGCTTCGATGCTGCGCAGTTCGAGGAACGGGTTGTCAGATTTTACGATGTTGTGAGACCTGGGCCTCCGCAGCGGGGATGAATGGCATTGGTCGCACTCTTTGCCGACGATATCTCCGTATTCGAAGCAGCTCAAGATCAACCGCAACAGCGGCATAGATGCACGCACAACGGTACTCGACTGGGAGAATAGCTTCATCGCGCAGCCCACCCCTCGGACGATCGATGAGACCGAATCTTGCTTCCGCACCGTCGGCATCGGCCTCACGGTCCGCGCCTGCCGCACGGCGCTGGCTGAGCCTGCAATCGCACCTCGAGGAATCACTCACACAGTAGCCGTCACCTGCACGACTCGAGGCCGTCCCGGGCTTCGACCGTCTCGTGGCCGAGACCCTGGATCCATCTTCTTCCGTGGAGCACACGTTGCTCCAAGGCGTCGGCTGCGCAGGCGGCATTTTGATTCTGCGAACAGCTGCGTAGGTTGCTGCTGGAGCTACGGCACACGGCAAGCCTGCGAGAGTTCTGACTGTTGCTTGCGAGCCGTACTCATGACATATCGGGGCGGAGCTCGAGGCGCCGCAGCAGCATGTCTTGATGGCTTCGATCGGGCTGAGGTCTGACGGTGGAGATGGTTTTGTTGAAGAGATGCTTGAGAAGCGGTGAGTCTCGGTTCTAACACGCGGAAGTGGTACCCAGAGGCACCCGTGTGGATCGCTTGCTGGCTTCGGATGACTTGCACAGATGATTTGCTTCATTCCACTGCTCTCGTCTTGGTGCGGAGTACAATCAAAGCGGCAGGCTGTGCGCACGGTCGAGTTCGACAGGTACCAAAAAAAATTAAGGGATGCTACGAAAGCATCGCTACTTGACGGAGATGCTCATGCGTGTGTGCTGTGGTGACTCCGAGCGACTGTGGTGAACGTCCGAGATGGACAGGCGTGCAAAACCCCAATCGACATGGGCTTGGCAGGACAAGAGTTCAGAGCGTGGCCGGAGAAGTGGCGGAAAGGCGACTGCAGGTAGATAGTTCACAGACTGCCAAAGCACGAACAAGCTGGTCTTGACTTACACGCTCTCGCTCCGCTGCATGCTATTATCCGTAACGGACTTCAACATGCCACTTTGGTATCGATGCCAATGCTCGCCACCGTATCAAACGATTTGACAGCCCTTTAGCGCCTTCGCTCAAAGATAGCCTACGCTTCCCAGCAAGGTCACGGACGGCGTATCTCGCGCCATGGACAGGCTTGACGGTGATCACCACCATGTGCTCGGCCTGCCCACCAACATGTAGCATGGTGGAGATCCTGCACGTCTGGCCACAGACTGGGGGGTGAATAGGCGACGTCGATGGATAGGGTCACTTGCGTACTTAGGCCGATGATGCCCAGTGTCGGGTCCCGTCAAACTGTGAGGGACTGTCTACGGCGCTGCGAGACCGTAAAAGACCTGTCGCTTCGCTTACGAGCACCGGGGTAGTCTTCATTCCTCTGATTCTTGGGTGCTTTACGCCTTTGCGTGGAAGGCATTGGCAAGTGAGGATGGTTCACCTTCTCTCCTTCTCATCAGATGCGAGCAGCATCTCTCCATGGCCTGGGGAAGAAGCTGCCGCTGTCACGCATGGGAGAATATGATCCTCGTCATGCAAACGAAGGCGTGAGGTGAGGTTGAAGTGAGGTCGGGACCGACCTCCGCCACGCAGTGCTACATTCGGACCGGGAAACTCTTTGAGGTGCACAGGCCGCTTCGTCGGAGCTGGGAGGGAAAGCTCCATCTCAACGAGACCACGCAATTCTGCCCTCCCCCCCATCACCTCCTCGACCCTCCCATTCCCCCTCCTTCACTCCTTCACGCAACAAACACCTACGGGCATACATCATGTTGTCCAAATTCGCGCCGCGCGCCTTCACGGCTCCGGTGCGCACAGCAGCGCCCCTCCGAGCCGCATTCAGCCCGGCGGTCGCGAGGCGCACCGTCACCACCGATGCCGCCAGCAGCAGTGTGGACAAGAGCCAAGTACCCGACGTAGGCCTACCACTCACCCTCCTCCCCTCCAGAAGACATCGTTGAAGAATGAATGACACAGGCCGACGACCAACCCTTCCAAGTGAAACTCTCCGACGAAGCCTTCGAAACCTACGAACTCGACCCCCCCGCCTACACCCTCGACACCACCAAAGGCGAGCTCAAGCGGATGTACTACGACATGGTCGCCGTGCGCCGCATGGAAATGGCCGCGGACCGTCTGTACAAGGAGAAGAAGATCCGGGGGTTCTGCCATCTATCGACCGGCCAAGAAGCAGTGGCCGTGGGGATCGAGCATGGCATTGAGAAGAGCGATCATCTGATCACGGCATACCGGTGTCACGGGTTCGCGCTGATGCGGGGCGGGACTGTGCGGTCCATCATTGGGGAGTTGCTGGGCAGGAGGGAGGGCATTGCGTACGGGAAGGGTGGGAGTATGCATATGTTTTCCACCGGCTTCTATGGCGGGAACGGGATTGTGGGTGCGCAGGTGCCGGTGGGTGCTGGGATTGCGTTTGCGAACAAGTACGAGGAAAAAGGGAATGTGACGCTGGCGTTGTACGGCGATGGCGCCAGCAACCAGGGACAGGTGTTTGAGGCTTTCAACATGGCGAAGCTGTGGAACTTGCCTGTCATCTTCGGCTGCGAGAGTAAGCAGCACCCCGAACCGTCCACTGCAAGGCGAGGCTAACTGTCCTGTCCCAGACAACAAATATGGCATGGGTACCGCCGCGAACCGCGCCGCTGCCCTGACCGACTACTACAAACGCGGCCAATACATCCCCGGCCTGAAAATCAACGGCATGGACGTCCTGGCCGTCAAAGCCGCCACGCAATACGGCAAACAATGGTGCGCCGCCGGCAAAGGACCCCTGGTCTACGAGTTCGTCACCTACCGCTACGGCGGGCACTCCATGTCTGATCCGGGCACCACCTACCGGACCCGCGAGGAGATCCAACGCATGCGCAGTACGCAAGATCCCATTGCGGGGCTCAAGCAGCATTTGCTCGACTGGAACGTGTCGACCGAGGAAGAGTTGAAGGGAATTGATCGCAAGGCGAGGGAGTTTGTGGACGAGGAGGTTAAGGCCGCGGAGGCCATGGAGCCCCCGCCCGCCACGCCGGAGGTGTTGTTTGAGGATATTTATGTCCGGGGGAGTGAGCCGGAGTTCCTTCGGGGCAGGATTCCTGAGGAGAACTTCTATTATCCAAAGGATAGGCCGGTGCAGATTCCGGATGCGCCCACGCGGAGCGCTTAGAGGCGAGGAGATGGTTGACGGCGAGGAACGGAAAGTGACAGGGCGGTGGCAAGAGGCCATTGGAGGCTTAGGCCGGGTGGAAAGCTGCAGGCTGCCGGAGCGGGAGGCGGCGGAGAGGGGCATGCATTTGGGCAGCAGCACAGGCGTCTCGTGATATGGATGGTTTGGCGGACCTTTGGCGCGTTGCTGCCGGGGATCATTGTACACTGTCTACTGTAGCGTGGTGTTGATTCTCTTGTGTCATTCAGGACTTTGCTGCGCGTAGGCCCAGCGCTCGCGTCTCTCGGGCATCGAGCGTTTGCAAGAGCGAGTACTCGTGATTCCTTCCGGACCAACTGTGTGAGATATAAGATTTCTGCGCATTGCTATCTATCATTCAAGAGGCAGAATCGGTGTCTGACGCAGGGCTGAGAGCTGCAAGCTCTCAGCTGCAACGGATGGCAGGTGACGAAGGCGGCGCGCTCTCCGCCCAGCAAAGCCGCACCAGCGTGACCCCCTTCTGCTTCCCTCGCAAGAGCTGAGGCTCGCTGCATCAGTCAGCCTTGTTTCCACCAGGGTCTCTCTCCCTTGCGTGTGCTCGGGGAAAATACTATTCCTCTCCCACAGTCTCTGCTTGCTTTGGTCAGAACACGCGGGAAAGGAAAAGTTCTGCTCCATCGCCGCCCCCAGACCGCCTAGCGGCCGTGCACGGGGGGATCGACTCCGGCACTCCCACATCCGTTGCAGATCACCGCCCACCTCCTCCACCACCACCACCATCTTGCGCGGCCATCGCACCCCGACCGCGCTCTGCTTCCCGACAACTCGCAGCAGCAGGGTTACATCATACACAGACGCATACGCGACGCCGCTCCGACACCGCCCCCAGTCGCGTGGATCGACTTGTGGCGCCGCCGCAGGACAAAGAAAGGCAAGGCCCGGTGGACCCGAACCGGGTACTGGGAATCGAATCGAGGACGCCTTGGTTGTGCGGCGTTTGGTGTGCGGGGCCGGAGACGAAGGGCCTGGGATCGCCGCGGAGAGCAACGCTAAGCATACCGAGACTGTGTGCGACGGGAGCGGGGAGGCGGAGGATGCGGTGACGCTGCGCCCGACGGTCTGAGGTGTGCGATACAGCCGCTGCTGGGTTTCGTTTTGATTTGGTCAGATTTGATTCGACTGGTTTTGACTTGACGCGAACGGGTGACATTGTTTGCGACGAGGGTCGAGTCAGCAGCATACAGCCGGAGGCGGCGGCGGCAGCGGCGGCAGCAGCGGCAGCGGCAGTGGCGGCGCAGAAAAGGACAGCAGAGAACACAGGCTACGTGACAGCTGAGACTCGCGCATCTTCGCAAGATGGAGGAAGCCGACGCCTGGTCCCAGTCCCGCCAGCGCCCGACTTCGAACATCGTGGACTACACCTCCCCCTCCGCCACCGACGGTCCCGCTTCCCTCACCCGCATCTCCTCGCACTCCCACAACAACCGCTTCTACGCCGCTTCGCGCCATGGGAAAGACCGCGCTTCGCATCCGCGGAGACCGCAGCCGATTACCACGCCGACTTCCAGTATGTCAAGTGTACCGACCATGCCGATCCCGATCCCGATTCCCAGTAATCCGAATGTCATCCCGGGCAACACACTGCCCTCGGCGCCCGCGAGTCCGCCGACGCCTGCGCCGTCCCCGACCCCGATGCAGCGCGCGCCGGACTGGAGCACCGCGGATCCGAGCGAGGATATGGGCGATATCGAGCTCGACGAGTCGCGGGGTCAGGCTTCGGACCACACGACCATGGCTGGCTCCGCGCGGGGGTTTGGATTTGGGTATAGGCACATGCGGGCCATGTTCGCGGACATGGATAATGATGAGCGGCAGCGGATGTTGGCCGAGCTGCTGAATATGTGCGACGGGAAACTGCTCGGCTTCGTTGCGGGTTTCGTCGGACCACGGCTTAAGAGGGATCCGTTCAGTGTACTGCCCAACGAGCTTTGCCTCAGGATTTTGACGTTTATCGAGGATGCGCGGACGCTGGCGCGGAGCTCGCAGGTGAGTCGGAGGTGGCGGGAGTTGGTCAGTGATGACATGGCTTGGAAGAGTCTGTGTGAGCGGCATGCCTACCGCAGACTGTCGGATGATTCGCCGTCCACTGGCGCGAGGCCAATACCTGGCGCGCATCAGAACAGCAGCGCTTCCGCAGGTTCGGCGGGGTCGAGCTACAAGCACAATCCTCATGGACATAGCCACCAACATGCACCCCAGGGAAGCAATCCACACATCGCGGGTCTCTCCTCCAGCGCCCCGGACCTCACCATCCGCCCCAGCCTAACAAACTCCACAAGCCTCCCGCCCATCCTCACCACCCGCACCAGCAGCTCCTCCCGCCATCGCCACCCCAACAACAACAACGCCAAACCCAAACCCATCTCCTACCGCTCCCACTTCAAACAACGCTACCAAGTCGAGACAGCCTGGCGGCACGGCGGAACCGTCAGCACCCGGCAGATCACCCCCGACCAAGGCGTAGTCACCAGCCTGCACCTGACACCCGACTACATCATCGTCGCTCTGGACAACGCGAAGATCCACGTCTTCGACGTCCTGGGCCGGCATCTGAGGTGTTTGCAAGGCCACGTCATGGGCGTCTGGGCCATGGTGCCCTGTGGTGATACGTTGGTGTCAGGGGGTTGCGATCGAGACGTGCGGGTCTGGGATCTGACCACGGGGATGGCGGTGCATATGTTGCGGGGACACACGAGTACGGTGCGCTGTCTCAAGATGAGCGGGCGGGACATTGCGATTTCGGGATCCCGGGATACGACGTTGAGGGTGTGGGATATCCGCAAGGGCCTCTGCAAACACGTCCTCATCGGCCATCAGGCGAGCGTGCGATGTCTGGAGATCCACGGGGACCTCGTCGTCTCCGGCTCTTACGACACCACTGCCCGCATCTGGTCGATCTCCGAAGGTCGCTGCCTCCGCACCCTCCAGGGCCACTTCAGCCAAATCTACGCAGTCGCCTTCGATGGCCGCCGCGTCGCCACCGGATCCCTCGACACCAGCGTCCGCGTCTGGGACCCACACACCGGCCGCTGCCTCGCCCAACTCCAAGGCCACACCAGCCTCGTCGGGCAACTCCAGCTCCGCCACGACACCCTCGTGACCGGCGGCAGCGACGGCAGCGTCCGCGTGTGGAGCCTCCAGACATACTCAGCCATCCACCGCCTCGCCGCGCACGATAACTCCGTGACGAGTTTGCAGTTTG
Organism: Acidiella bohemica; assembly: GCA_019670975.1. Classification (NCBI taxonomy): domain Eukaryota; kingdom Fungi; phylum Ascomycota; class Dothideomycetes; order Mycosphaerellales; family Teratosphaeriaceae; genus Acidiella; species Acidiella bohemica. The sequence goes on from JAGUCJ010000013.1 coordinate 929,403, forward strand.
ATGATGGGAGGATTGTTTCTGGGGGCAGCGATGGCCGGGTGAAAGTCTGGGATCTGGGACGTGGGAACCTGGTTCGGGAGTTGGGGTCGCCGGCGGAGGCGGTTTGGAGGGTCGTTTTCGAGGAGGAGAAGGCGGTTGTGCTTGCTAGCAGGGGGGGGAAGACTGTCATGGAGGTGAGTTTCGATCTTCGTCACCCGCGCTTGGAGATGCTGGCAAGGGAGCTGTTTGCTGATGTGCTTTTCGTGTCGTAGGTCTGGTCTTTCGCACCCCCTCCCGACTCTTCAGCCCCAGGCCACTTGTTCTCGAGGATCCATCCGGATTTCGCGAGCAGCAGTGGCAGCAGCAGCTCCGTGACGCCCTACACTGACCCAGCCTACGGTGATCGGCCGACCTACCCGGCGCACGATGAGAGGAGCGACGGCTACCACCCTCACCACCAGCTGGAGGAACCGGAACATGAGCGCCAAGCCCACGCCCGAGAGGATGGGGACGCTTACACCGGACGACATGCGCTTGATCGCGGTGATGGGAGGGTCGAGGACTTACACGATGAGATTATGACGGATGTTTATGGTGGGGACGGGATGGAAAGGGATGCTTCGATGGGATAGGGCCAGGGTTCCGAGCAAGCGCTGGAAGGGCCCGCAGGAAGTCACGCGAGAGCGGTTGGTCTCCTGTGTGCAGAAGCGGCATGATCGTCGGGGCACAGCCGAGCGCCGGCAGCGGTGATTGCAGGCGTGCCCCCAAGAAGCGTCGAGCAGGCCGCCTGACGAGCGTTTGGCGAATGTATGCGCGGCGTTGGATGGCTCCTGTGCGCGCTATTCGCAATCTAATGAAGAAGCGAAGCGCAGGACAGCAGCGAGAGGCACAGGTAAACGACCTGCGCGCACGCGAGCGGATGAATGACAGCGGGACATCTATGGGAGAGAAGACTGCATGAAGGGACGTGATCATCGAAGCAATCTGGGGCAAGCCGACCTCGGGAGCGGTGGCGTTTGTGTTGTGACGGGTCTTGGGGGCGTTGTTCTTTCGGCTGCGGTCGCTGGGTTGGCGGCGCTCAGTATCATCTGCATTCACTGGAAGGAGAAACGCTCGGACGAATCAGGCCTGTATGTCTGTTCGCTCGTACGGAAGGTTCATTACTGTGCCATGCTCTCTATGTTCGTCCTCATGTCTATGGGTGGGTACACGGTTGACCCGAGAAAAGACGGCTGCGCCACGGAACGCCTGGCTGTGCGGTCTCGGTAAATCTCGCCAATATCCAAAGAATAGCAAGCTCGCATTCCCCCGAGCTCGATCGCTCGTCCAGGGTAGCCTCTCAATGCCCACCCGTCGTCGGCAACTAAGCGCACCGTCAGCACAGATACCACGCGTCAGCAGCACCGTCGGCAGAACAACACTCACCCCAAGATACACCTTGAAACTGTCATAGATCAACCACTGGAACGCCGTCAACGTCCCGATCATGAAGATCCTCACGCTCAGCCCATTCCAGAGCCCCATGAAGCCGATGTTCCCGTAGATTCTTGTCAGCGCCTTGCCCGCCCCTTCTCCGGCTTTCCTATCTGCATTCAGTTTGCTCACCATCACATCCGCCGGATGCGACACCACCGCACACCCGATGCCTGCGATGTATCCGCCGGCGAAGGAGACGCCGGTTTGCGCGAGCGAGGAATAGGATTCTTTGGGACGCCCGAGGGTCTTGTAGATCTGCGAGACGGCGGATTCGAAGGTGGCGAATTTGACCATGGTGTAGGGGATCTGGCGGGCCCAGAGGGGGTAGAGGCCCTTGTACAGGCCGGCGTAGCCTTCGTTCTGCACGATTTTGCTCCAGCCTTCGCGGAGGTTGTTGGCGTAGGGCGGGAGGGTGGTTTGCATGCGGACTTTGATCGCTTCCATGGGGCAGAGTCCGATGTCCGCCAGGAACTCCGCTGATCCGCTCGCTGCTAGGTATACGATCGATTTCGGGGTGTCGGGGAACAGCTTCTCGCCGTAGTAGTATCTGGTTGGAGTTCAGTCAGACTGGTCTCACTCTCCTCTCCTGACCCCTTGGAAATGCAGCCTCACTTGAATATCTCATAGAACCCGTATTTCCCTGCTCCTTGGATGGCGTAGCCGATGAAGGTTGGTTGCCAGCCGAAGAAGATGCCGCGAATGCCTTCGGTGCTGGCGATTTTGCGCCAGGCTTGGAGGTTCGAGGAGTAGATTTTGGGGTCGACTTGGCGTCGGCATTTTACGAGGTCGAGGGGGGTTACAGAGGTGTGGGTCGGGGCGCAGGCTGTATCATAGGGCAGGGTGGTTAGTGAATGGTGAGGGAGGGAGGGAGGGAGGGAGGGAGCGGAGGGAGCGGAGAAGAATCCCTACCAATTATGCCGCCCAATGTGCAAGCGGCGAAGTAGGTCCCGGAGAAGAGCTCGATTTTCTTTTGGGGCGTTACGGCGCCTGGGGCCTGGGGCCCGCCTGCCGCTTTCGCTTGAGCCATGGTGAATATGGTCGATGTGGTGATGGTGGAGGTTGGGGACGAGGCTGTAGGTGGCAGAGCAGGCTGTGAGGTGTTCGCTTCGGGATTAAGGGCTTCGGGGGGGCAGGGTCAATGAGGAAGGTCGAGAGAGATGTATCTGGGCGACTGGGTGATAACGAGCTCCGGCACATCCGCGACCGCAAGCTCTGGCTCTTCAATGCCTGCACTCAGCACGCGGCGTCGCGCTACGTCATTGCCGCGGTTGCATCACAGGGTTCTTAGTCAGGAAAGCTTGTTAGGTGACAGCCTCGCCTTGTGCCGAAGCGCGCACTTTCGATCACTTCGTATCAACTCGGCCGTCTCCTGAAACCAGGATTCTTTCCGCATGATATATATAGAGACTGCGCAGCTCTTGACCATGCTGTTGCTTTGTGCCGCTGTGAACCGCATGCGCCAGCGCTCGGAAGCCGTCGTGAGGGAAGCCTCGTCGCGGGATAGTTCTCGCGGGATATCGGCACCTCAACGACCTCCGAGGCGCTCGCGGAGGCCGATCTTGCAGTCTGCTTTCCAGCAATGCAGGCTGGTCTCTGTGCCGGGATATCACCCTCCAAGCACGGCGTCCGACGAAAGATCTCGGACAAAGTGACCTGGCCTACCCACCAACTCGTCCTCAGGGGATGTCCCAGTATTTCTCATGACACGATCATAGGTCAATACTGTCAAAGGTCGACTGTCGTAATGTTCACCCAGTTTTCAACAGCGAGAAGGAACATCAGGACATCCCCGAGACCTGAGCGAGGAGAGCACATTGAGGCGGGAAGTTCGCCATGTGGAGAAGCAGAAAACAATATCACCGGAACCGCTGACAACGGATCTGCCTGCTGTCAAAGCTCAAGTGATCTTTCCTTCCTCTGTACCTGCCTATTCACCTCGCCTCCACGACCCGTGGGCCCACAGACTTTCTCGCCTGAAGACCACAGCCCTCCTGTCTCTGCAAGATAGGGAGACCACGGCAGTACCACTGGACCGGGCGGCGGAGACTCGGTCAATCCTAGCACTGCAAACAGTCCAAATGATGCATATTGCAGAGCTGCAGGCACAGCAGCAGCGGCTGGCTTGCAGGCGTACTGACTGTGACGGACAAAAACGACTATCTGGATGGCCGTCGTGATGGGGACGTATGGGCCAGTATGGAAGATAAAATGGTATATGCTGAGGTCGGCTGGATCGAGAGCCACAAGGGCTGTTACGGCAATGAGCTGGCAGATCGGCTGGCGGAAGTTTGCTTTCCAGCAGGCTGCGAAGGGATGGAGTACTGGGATGAAGATGACTTGGTCGCCAATTCCGGGGATAGTAGTTGTTATTGTCGATGAAGCACCTGGAGCGCGAACCGGTTGGAAGCGCGGCGCTTCCCAGGCGACGACCTAGGGTGAGATGGGCATGCTGAGGAACGGCAGCATGTCCGCAAACAGTGAGGGCGGGAGAGTCGCTGAAATTGTTCAATCGTACAGACACCGAAGCACACGCAATCGAGGACTGCTACAGCATCACGCACATGGGATGGCCGCACCAAGACTCCGCCGCACACATTATCCTGCCGCAAATATTTTGGTCGCGTACGCACTTTTAAGCACACCTTGGTTCTCCTCGTGCATCCTCTTCCCCCGACTGCGGCCTGGTCTTCTTCGTCGCCTGCCCATCCTGATCACCCTCCGCAGCCTTGCGCTTCCGAGCCTTCTTCTCCACCCTAGTCCCCAGCAAAGCCTCATGCTGCAGCTGCAGAAACTCTTCCTCTGTCATCAGCGAGTCGAACTTGATCGCGCTTGCGTCCTCGCCTCTTGCAACCATTTTGTCAAACGCCCTCCATCCATCCTCGCTATCTGTGTCCGATAAGTCGAAGTCGAAGTCTTCTAACGAGGCCGACTTCTCGCTAGTGGTCTCCCATGAATTGAATGCGAGCCCTTCTGGCGAAGCAAGCCTCTCGCGAGCCTTCTTCGACGATGCAAGCAAGCGTTCGTGCCAGATCAGAAGTTTGCCTGCGGGAGACTGGCGCATAGCTTTGCGCATGTTGTCGTAGTCAAGGTCGCACGCTAGGTCGTGATAGGGTGTGCTTGATCCAATGTCTTGGAGCTGGTACAGCCATTTGCCGTGCTCGAGCGTGTAGCCGTAGGGACACCCTGCTGCACGGGCCGCAGCGCCCATCGCCATGTCCTTGAGCGCGCTCAGGAAGCCTGCCCAGGAGATGTCGAGGGAGAGGTAGTAGCGGAGCTGGCTCGTTGCGCGGCCTGTGTACGGACATACACCGGTGACCGTGTCAACGGAGAAGCTCTTCTCTTCCGCGTCTCGAGCACGGGCTTGCGCGGTCCGGAGAGCGATCAATTTCGGGGCGAGGTCAAGTCGTCTGAAGTCTTCTGGGGTGCGGTGGCTCTTGAAATGCGAATAGTCGGCGTTCAGGCAGGCGTGCGCAGCATCGCGATCGTCGTGGCGGCAGAGTTCTTTGATCTCGGTGTTCGTTTCCATTTCTTCGCAATGAGCATCCTCGGCTTGTTGAGCTAGACTACGAACGGGGTAGAGAGCGACAGAAGGAGGCAGATCGGGATCAACATCGAGCGGTGTCGGGACCGGCTGCTGTGGCTTGTAGGAGACTGCGAGAAGGCCTGCTGATCGTGACACTCGTTCCAGCTGCGAGAGCAATTGTCTGCCTTTCGCCTCCTGGTTATCCATGCTGTAGCGATGCAACGAGAGTGAAGCTCCAATGCGCGCTTCGTCGCATTGGGGGCTTAGGAGGCGAAGCCTGCGCTAGTGTTTCTGTGGCGACCCCTGCTGGCCAAGTGGGGGAAGGAGCAACTGACTGCTCCTGACTGCCCAGTCTGTCAAGCGCGTTCTAATTTGCGTATCTGTCCGATCAAGCTAGACGCGAAGCTGTGTGGACCAGGGCGAAATGACAGGGCGAAGAGATCGTTGTGGTGGTGAGTTGGCTGCGATGCAGATCAACTGGTTGTTGTACAGTGAGAAGAGTAGTGTATGCCTACAACCCATGGTATGCGCCATCGCCATGCTCAGATACACTACCGTACACCCAACGCAGCCGTCGCTAAATCCACGAAGCAAGAGGGTGTTCTTTAGTCGAAGAGGAGCTTGCGGGTGAGCTGTAGATTCGTTAGCTTTCCCATCTTCAACACTTGCATTTTCGCTTGTCTTGACTTACTGCCCACGAGCCCGCAATCGATCCCACGATCGTGCCCGAGATCAACATCGGCCGCAAACCCCTGCTACTCTTGAACACCATCCCGCTGATCGTACCCGCCGCCACGCTATTGAACGAATCATGCTTGCCCCTGTAATAACCAATCGTGCTGTTCACACCGTTGTACATCATCGCCACCACACCCGCGCTATTTCCCAAAAACGGTCCTCTCCGCGTGATCGCATTCAGAGCGCTGTTCAAGCGCAGCTTCGGCGGCGCAGTCGAAGGCAGCCTGTTTAAACCCTCCGCCAATCCCCATGCGCCTCCGAGCGTAAGTGCAGTAAGGTAGGTGACACCCGTGCCATAACAGAGATCATCTGACCATCCTCTTGACGGCAGGATTGACCGTCCGCCCGGTAGATCTGAGAGCGCCGAGTCATCTAATGTCAGGTAGTCGAGAGTATCTTGGTTCAGGCCAGCGAGAGGATGTAATGCGGCAGGATCATATGCGCCGGGTGTGTTCATGAAGGAGGCGACATCGTCGCTAGTGGGAGCGTTGAAGGTTACTGTGGTCGGCGCGGAGTCCTGGAGAGTTTCTGATGGTGATTGCGATGCTGGCTGCGTCTTCTTGCCCGTGAAGGCGTCCCAGATGCCCATCTTCGCTCTATGGAGGGCCGTCGGCGTCTGCGATCAAGTTATCGATGAATGTCGAAATCGAGATAGGATGATCGTCACCTCTAACATTTTCCATCGGACTGAACGAAAGGGGATGCCGGCGTCTTGATGCTGAGTCAGCGCAGCTACTGCCTCAGGCTCGAAGCGTGCGACTTCAGCTTTTCCATGGCCGCCGTTGCTGCGCTATTGACACCTCCATCGTGAGATCCTGAAGCGGAGCTGTTGAGTCAAGATGGCGGGCGTCAGTGATGGCGAGACAATCAGTGAAGTCGAGCTCAAGCACCTGTCAAGGAGCGCTCGAAGCCTGATCCCAGACACCATTGGTGAGAAAGATGTAATAAAGTAAGGTCAGGAGGCCTAGCATCCCAGCCTATGGTGAGGCAGTAATGCAGTACGATAGGACTTGGAGCTAACAATCGTTATAGAATAATTGCCACATTTGACAAGGTGCTCAAGACGGCCGCGCAGCCGACACTTCAGGCTACCCACCGAGTCGCAGCATGGAATGCCATCTGCGCCCTTCTCGACCGCTGCACACAGCATGATAACGAACTGATTCGGGATGTTCTATTCCGATCACAATGGTGGTCTCGGTGCTTCGGGTTGTATCTCACTCAAGCCCAGATGGCACGTCCAAAGTCGGGCAGACAACTCCTTGTCTCTCTGGCTTCGGCACTACGTCGTGTCAGGGACGATGACGTGGATTTTTCGACTGCTCTCAAGGACGCTGCCCTTCGAGCTCTACTGGATGGTCTGCTCAAAGAGTGCGATCCAGGACGAGCAAAGACTTGCGCCCAGGCTCTAGGTCTTCTCCTCAGTAAAGACATTGTGACCCTCGACGAGGTTCTCGAGCAGATGACCAAGTCGAAGTGTTCCAGACCGACGGCTCTTGGATCGACCGAGGAGGCAGCAACACTCCAGAGTCTCCTTGTTGGGTTGTTCCAATGGATCGCGGCGGGCGACTTTGGATCCATCATTGGCCAGCTAGCATCTGCCATCTTAGACCGTGTCCCGGACCCGGAATCAAATGCTTCAGATTCGGCATATACCGTTCCTTGGGCCGCCCCGCTCCGGCACGTGGCAACAGAGGCAAGCTTAGAGCCAGCTACGCTGCGTACTCATCTGCTCCCAACGTTATTGAAGCGTGATCCTGTGCAGTCAATCAGATTCATTCAGGAAAGTGGGTTGAATGAGGTTTTAAGCCCAGCCAACATATCGGGAGGCCTCTCGAACGCAGGCATGGACCTACTATCCGCCTGCCTTCAAACTGGCAAAGACCTCAACATTGTCCGGGAGATGGATTGCCAGGTTTTCGTCGTCGAGGATCGCTCATTGTACATCCCGGTCCCTGTGATTGGACGGTGGTTGCGGCTTGCGAATCGTAATATACGCTTAACAGCACTCTATCTGCTTGTGGCTTCACCAGCTTCAACGCGACCATTGTTGCAAAGCTCATTCGAAATACTCCAAGCGAATCTAGACCATCTCTTTTCCGACACAGATGCCAACTTCCGCGGCGAAGTCTGTGGGCTGATTCAGCTGCTCATCGATCGCGTGCGTGCTGCTACGGCTGCACTTACACGTCCAGCAAAGACGGAGGTAGAGGCCTCGCAACCGTCAGGCTCGTCGTCAGCGGTGCATATGCTCGAAGAGCACAAGAACTTCGTATCGTGGCTTAATCGATCTTTGGCGTGGCAACTGCGACCCACAGCGAGCTACCAACGACACATTTCGGCACTCAGATGTTTGTATGCTCTCGCGCGGTCTGGTCTAGACCCTTGTGTTAGCTCCGCTCAGCTCTCCAAATCAGCCATGGCAGGCACTCAATGGCCTTTCACCATGCCAATACTGACAGGCGACCTTCGACGAATCTTGTTGGACATGGCCATTGATCCGTTCGATGACGTGCGGCAGGCCGCCATTGCGGTGTTGCGGCTATACCCCACAGAGGATGCGCAGTGCATCAAAGATGTCAAGGCGATGCTGCACAGAGCTGAGACTGCGATGCTCGCCACAGGTCGAGCTGATCAAGCCGACGGAGTTGCGCATCTGTATGCTTTGCTACACCACCTTGGCAACGACAAAGTGTGCCTGATCAACACCCAATTGCAGCGACTGCAGCAGATGCTGTCGGTCGCCAAGGACGATCTGCCAATGGCGGTACAGCGTTATCCGGTCCATGGCATTCTAACTTCCTTGCGTTACCTGCTCGACCAGGTCACCAGCGTTGTGGATGAAGACACTGGTATGCTCGATCGAATTGCTGGTCTGTTAAAGGACGTCTGGGCTGTAGTGAAACCTGTGCTTTGCGATGACGCCCCAGAGGGGTATTTGCCGGAAGACCAGGTCGACACCCAGGCCGTCTCGACGAAGGATACTCTCAGCTACTGCTGGCGGGCACTGAAGGAGGCGAGCTTGCTCCTGGGCGTCATAGTGCGACTTTGGTCATCGAAAGATGCATCGGTGACATCGCGCCTGAGCGATCTGTGCTTCGAACAGCTCGCTGAGCTGCGACATCGCGGCGCCTTTTCCACTGTCGCTCAGACTTGGGTGCTTTGCTGCCTCGCATCAGGATCTAAGGGCGCTTCTATCAATGAGTCCGCTCTAAATGACTGGTACCAGCGAGTCATAACAATTCTTCGCAACAGAACAATCATCAACACAAGACGGTCTGCTGGTCTACCCTCGCTCTTATGCGGCGTTCTCGTCGCCGATGCCAATGGACCGCTAACCGCGCGAGCAGTCAGCGAGCTTGATGCGATCGCTCGTGAGCCCGTTGAGCCTTGTCTCGCACACGAAGGAAGCCTGCCGCAGGTGCATGCGGTGAATTGCATGAAAGACGTGTTGAAGCACAGCAGGCTCAGCGACACTTCGGAGCCATACATTCCGCTTGCCTTACGGCTGGCCGCGGCTGCGCTACAGTCGCAGGCTTGGGCTATACGTAATTGCGGCCTGATGCTGTTCCGGGCGGTAATTGACCGCCTGCTGGGCACAAGCGATACTCATCTTGATGACGACGGGGAAGAACATCGCCACACTGTGGCTGTTAAGGATCCACAAGTAATCGACATTGTTCTTAGCTTGCTGACTCAGTCGATATCAGCGACGGATTCTGAAGGCTCCACAACCACCAGTCCCGGCGTCTTTCCAGCTCTCAAGCTCCTGGAGAGGCTCACACTACCGTCAGCTAAAGAGGCAGCAGCGCGCGCGTCCGTTCGACGTCTAATCGCAAGCCCAGTTTGGCACGTCAGAGACAAGGCAGCGCGGACATATGCCTCCCTCACTCCCCTCGACAGCGTTGCGGCCGAAGTTGTGGCATTTCTTCGCACCGGCACCGGTGACCAAAATGCTTTGCATGGTGCGCTGCTCTGCTGCAAGTATTTGCTCAGCAGCAGTCGCGATAGCCGCCTTCAACGAGCGAACGGCGAGCACGGAAGCTTGTTGCAAGACAGCAATCTCGTTCAGCTAATGGAGGAACTGTGCCACCGTAACCCTTGTCCCGTCACTAAAGCTGGGTTTCTGGACGTCTACATCACGCTTTACATCCGCGGCATTGATTTGGACACCGGTACCGTGGGAGCTGTTGATTTCTTCGGCCCCTCGAAGGATTATTCCTTTCCAGCCGACGCAGTATTGCGGAGGACGCATGCTGAACTTCTGGCCGCTCTGCTGCTCCATGAAGGCGGGTCTGCGGATTCGATGCTGCTGGACATACACCGTCAAGTCCAAGTGCTTGCACATCAAGATGCAGATGCCTGCACAGCATTCTGCATGCGAACCAAATCTCTCCTGGACCATGCCGCGTTATCGAATGCACTTCGCGATGCCTTGAGCAGCTTGGCGGCAACGATCGTTCGCAATCTCGATGCACACGCTGGTCTTCGGTGTGCCGCGGCACAGCTGCTGTTGCACATCAGGCACGTCAAACCGAGCGCCTCTCAACCAGATGAGATCGAAGCGCTCCGTCAAGAACCGTCGTTCACTGCGCTCGTTCATAAAGGCAACACAAATGAACATCTGGCAGATCTCTGCCTCGAGCTCGAGGCTGCTGCGCTGCAAGCCAGCTTGACGGAAGAGATTAATGATGGCTCTCTATTCGGCGATCGCATCAAAGCGCTCTGTCGATCATGTCGTGACGCATACGACGAAACCAGCGTCTACAGTCGCGAGGCATCTGTGCATGCGCTTGCCCGCCTCGAATCGCTGTGGCAGCGCCTAGCTAAGCGGAAAGATCACAGTGCGGTGTTCATGGATTTCTGCTTGCTCCTATACGATCAACTCAAAGACGATGACGAGGACCTTCGCGACGTGGCTTCAGGCGCTGCGGCCAGACTTTTCGCCATGAGTAAAGAAGGGGCACCTTCGGCACTTTCTGTGCCGGCGGCTGCAAGCCAGGACTTGATCAGCTTCATGATAATGCACTGGACCAATAGTCCCTTTTTTGCGGACGTGGTCGTTGGGCGTGCATTCGGAAACATTGCTCTCAGCTTTGCAGAGCGTTTGGAAGCCTCTGTCCGGACCGATACATCGCTTTTCATGCAAGAGAAGCAGAATCTCTACATCGATGAGGCTGACGAAGCGCTTGCCTGGGCCGAAGTCGGGCTGCGTCTGCCATCTATCTCCTATTCAGAGACAACGATCAGTCGCCTCGCGGAATGGACTTCGAATGGCCTTGACGCTTTGCTTGCTCCAATGGACGATGTTGCTTCGCAACCCATCCGAGGCCTTACTCCTGAGCTCTTCACCTTGATACTGCAGCTTATGTCTTCCGCGCAGCTACTGCTCGAGTTGTCGGCCGATGAACAGGGATCCGCCCTCATACGCACCGACCTGCGGACCCGCCTCGACCGCCTTATGGGGGACGAAGATGCTATGCATCCACTGATCAGGCGCCACATTGAGCAGACACTGGCCAAGAGGGTCAGGCCGTATGTCCTCGAGTAATCGTATCTGATCGGGCATGCTCGAGTGCCAACCTCGGTTCGAGCGAGAGTCTCTAGGGTCTCGTCATGAGAAGTCAATTCAGTGGCTTGTTGAAACGACTCCACACGAAGCCGCAACTTAGTAGCCACTTGGTCTGTAGCTTCCGCATCGAGGTATCGCACAGAAGCTCCGGTCTGACAGCCTAACGTCTGCAGCCTCAGCTCCTACTCCGAGCACTTACGACGTCAACATTGCAGCCACAGAACCCTTTAGCGGCGGTATTCATGCCGGCTCCAGGGACATGTCCGTGGCGCCTGTCTTACCCCGCAAGTTGATAGCCCTTAGCCCTTTCGTGCCCGCTTGTATATGAGATGCCGACAGATGTGTCCAGGTACCAGCCAATGATTAGGATCGACACAATCCGTATGCCTCGGTCAGAACAGACGTGACTGCAGGCTTAGTCGGGTGACAATGCCTAGGTCATCACAAGATAGATTCACCTCAATATCCGTCAATGACAACTTCACACCGCAATATGGGCACGTTGCCATGCCTCGGTCTCAGACCACGAGACATGTCGATCGGTCGCTCAATTGGAAGAGGCGCATTAGCCTGTTTCGAAGCGCACATCAAACTGCAGCTCAAAGTACTTTTGTTGGCAGATCAGGCACTGTCACGATCGACAAGTGCGATGTGGATGAGCTCAAGCGAGGCTACTGATATACAGAGGTCGAGTTTGCGGTCGCAACGGCTAGGAAACGACCTCGGCACAGCCAAGATCATGACATATAAGTAGGCCGTTTAGTGATTTAGAATGTGTTTCCAAAGACAGTGTTGATCGTTGAGACACCTGCTGGCTATGAAGCTCATCATCAATCTTCTCGCTTCCGCAAGCGTCGCTTTGTCTGCACCAGCCGCGATTGGGAGGCGCCAATACATCGGCAGTGACACAGAGAACCAGCTCGTAGACGGTACGCCATGCCGCGATATCACCATCATCTTCGCACGCGGGACGACCGAGTCGGGTAATGTAGGGACTCTGGCTGGACCACCATTCTTCCAGGCGGTCGTCAGCCAGGTGGGAGCTGGGAATGTCGCGGTGCAGGGTGTAGGTATCCTTGATCAGAATACGGTCTATTATGCTGAGAAATTGCAAGGTCGACTATCCTGCGGACATAGCCGGGTTTCTAGCCGGTGGATCTCCCTCGGGCTCGGCCAACATGGCTGCGCTGGTCGCTCGAGCACAAAGCCAATGCCCGCAAACGAAGCTGGTGATGTCTGGGTACAGCCAAGGTGGACAGCTCGTCCACAATGCCGCGCAGCTGCTCACGTCGTCTCAGACAGCATTTGTGGATTCTGTCGTGGTACGTGTCATCCATCTTCGACTCTCTGTCGGAGGGCATTTGCTGATGGTTTTGTACGGTTAGATTTTCGGCGACCCTGACAACGGTCAGCCGGTCGGAAGCATCCCCAGCTCCAAGGTGGACATCATTTGCCACATTGGCGATGACATTTGTGACGGAGGTGATTTGGTGCTCCCGCCGCATCTGACATATTCCTTGAATGCTGGTCAAGCAGCCGACTTCGTCGTGGCTCAGGCAGCATCTTGAATGGAGGGAAAGTTTGCCTCAGGTTTTGCTGTTCCTCGGAGATCGTTTAGAGCGCAGGTGGCGGAGGGCTGCGTCATGAGCAAGCAAGAAGACTCGCGGCCTCAACGTCATGAATCAGAGTCTCTCTTGAACCGCGGTGTATCTGTCCAAAAGTGCCCTTGTAATTGTACATACTCGTCCATTTCGTGATATGTCGACTTGGACTTGCGCCTGGCGCTTTTGGACTGCCGAGTTGCATATTGGCTAACAGAAACCCGCACTATCCCGTTGGAACGCTCTGGCGGAGATGGCTGATCAGCACTGTAAGGACAGGCCGTTCGTGGCTCGCAGGAGTAGCACAAGAGAGGAAGAGCCGCGTGGGCACGCTGAGGTTGTCGGTGGTGGCGCGCAAGAATTGGAGCACAGCCGAGGCAGGCCGCGACCTCTCATCGACCAGGTCACGAACAGCTGGCGTGACAAAGAGGTGTCCGTGACTGCTCAGGAGATCGCGGGCGATGAGACTGGCATTTGCGACTTCGAAGATGAGGGCAGCTGTCCGAACTTGACCTACAGTGCTCTCAAGAGCCGGCGTTTCCGGAGAATGTTTGCGCTTATCCTGCTTTTCGGGGTGGTCTTGCTGTACAGTTGGAAATGGTACTTGCGACCGAGCTTAGTGGAGAATTGGGAGTATGAGGAGGGCTTTGTGGCGGCGAAGTCTAATGGTACTTACGGCTTCTCGCGTGGTGGCGACTTCGAAGGCACCTGGATCGAGGACCTGAATCCAGCACTTCTACCTGGTGGACCGGCAGATCCCACAGGCCAGCGACGACTGATTTTTGTCGGCGACATTCATGGCTGCACAGACGAACTCACGCACCTGCTGCAGAAGGTGAACTTCGACAAGCATACCGACCACCTCATCGCCACCGGAGACACTGTGTCGAAGGGCCCTGACAATAAGGGCGTGCTTGAGAAGCTGCTTCATCTCGATGCCCAAAGTGTGCGCGGCAATCACGAGGACCGTCTGCTCACAGCTGCGAAGGACTTACTGGGCACAGACACAGACCCAGAAAGTCCAGTGGCTACTAGCAAAGGCTATCACAAAGATCACAAGATCCTCGAGAGCCTGAAGCACAGGCACATTCAGTATCTCCGCGATATGCCTTTGATGCTCCGCGTACCTGCGCTACCTCAAGCGCCAAAATCGCAAGTACGAGACTTCATCGTGGTTCATGCCGGGCTTGTCCCCCTTGTCCCGCTGGAGCGGCAGGATCCCTTTTTCGTCATGAACATGCGCAGCATCGATCAAAAGACGCATGTACCTTCGGAAGTTCGTGAGACAAAGAAAGGCAATCCCAAGCCGTGGTACAAGGTCTGGAATTGGTACATGAGCAAGCTGTGCGTCGGAAAATCAACAAAGGGCTACCATGTCTACTCCTATGCGGACTGGGTTGAGGAAAAGATGTCTCGGAGCTGGCTCGGTGTCTTTAAGAGCAAACGTAAGCAGAGCGTCAAGCCTCACGTGGTTGTATATGGGCACGACAGCAAGTCTGGGCTGCAAACACATCCGTGGAGTAAGGGACTAGATTCGGGCTGCGTAGGAGGCGGAGAGCTGACGGCGATGGTGCTCGATGCAAAGGGCACGATGAGTTTTGTGCACGTCAATTGCAAGAATTATAGGTGACCTTGAGACACGGTGTTGCATCAGGATTTGTGCGTTCGAGCGAGGAGTTGGGGCTGACGCAGACAACGCCGGAAGCTGTACATAAAACAGAACATTCATACTGCAAAATGGGATTACAATGGATATGCGCTGTCCTCGAAGTGTACAGGCAACGCCAACGCCGAAGGTAGCCCAACGTGGGAAGTGAGTGAAGAGTGAAGTCGAAGTTCACTTGAAAGCACGCGTGGCGCAGTTCGGCCCGCTCGAATACCGCTTTGTTGAAATCACTTCCAAGAATTTATCTTCATGCGCCCAGCAATCTTCTTCCATGCACGCAACACCTGTGCGAAGACTTTATCTGCCAGACAACGCGCCATCCCAGCCCGCGCAATCTGAGGATTTTGTGCAGCACGCGGACGCAGCAGAGAGCCTCGCTCTCAAAGAAGTCGCATACGCACTCGCTGCTGGCGCACTCGCTGCTGGCGAATCGGTGCGAGCCATTCTCAGCGGATACAGGGCTGGCCCACAATACCTAGATGCTGATCCGTGCAATAATGTTCCCGAGTCCAGATGTCGGTGGTGATCATAACCAAGCGAAGCGCATGCGATTCATCTTTCCAAGTGCCGGCCGAGACGGTTAGCCTGGCAGATCAGTACCTCTTCATCACATGTTGACCAAGCTCGAACGAGCCACGCAAATTATTAGGCTTGTGTGGAACCGCTCTATGAGTGAGGTGGTGCCGGACATCTGGCCAGAAAGGTATGTCACCGAAAAGAGATCCAAGTGGATGAGACCAGATTACGTGCCGGCCGAGAGGTGGCCGAAGAAGTTCCCCATATACCTTGCATTTGTCGCAAACCATACTAGTGTTGAAGAGGCGGGCTTGGCGCTCCCGTGTGCGGCGAAGAAGCGATTGGAGAACACACAGAAGTGGAAGAACTAGAAGTTAGAGAACCTTGTGTCAAGCCGGCCTTGGTTGCTGTTGGGTAACTTCATGGCCGCTCTTCAGGGGTTTGGGAGCTAGGGCGGGAAGGGTGGTGGTAATCACGACGAAATGAGATGGGGAGGTGGTGGTCTCCGGCCGAGAAGAGGTTGTGAGCGGTGCGTGGCAGTATTTTGCTGAGCTATTGCGCCAGTATATGCGAAAGAGCGGCGCGAGTGGCATGTCTGAAAGCCACGAAGTTCCAAGAAATCTTAGGTGTACTGCAGCCGAATTGGAGAGCAGCCATCAGCCAAGTCAGCCTGACCGGCTTTATATCAATCGTAAATCCAGCAAACGTGCCGGCAATTCTTAGCCAAGACCTGCCCTGAACATGCACTCACCCTGCCGACACTGTAAGCATTCCTATCACGCCAGAGCTGAAGGTCCTACTATGAAGATGCGCTTCCTCATTGTGCGGACGCTCAATGCCTTGCGCAATGCTGTGGATCCAATGGCTGGAACAAATGAATGGAAGATGGAATCGATCGTGACATACTGATACAAGTATCTTACAGGTGCAGCTCGCGGCCATGGCACAGCACCAGACGCGACGGCGCTCGCTCTCCGGATCGCACTCCAGACGTCCGTAAGCAGCGCTACGCAGGCAGATTGTTCGACCGGAGACCCTCCTAGCGAGACCCAATCCACTCATGCAGAAGCTCCTCAGCCTCCGGGTGCTTTCGCGGCGGAAGTCCAGCAAAACCACATCGCCTGGAATCGACCTATCTCACCGTCTTCGATTTTAGGTCCCAGGGACACTCGCTAGCATTGACTACCCCAGCTCCAGGGTCGCCTGAGCCAAGTACGAAGGTGGCTTTCCAATATTTCTTCAGGCGCCGCAAACTCCGAGGTGCCTCAATGCGCAGACTTGTACACTCACGGCGCTTTTGTCCTGAGTTGCACTCCGTGCCATTTCTTGATGTCATCTCCCAGCACGCTGTTCACTAGCCTGTGCTGCTTGATCACGGACAGGCCTTTGAATTGCTCCGAAACGATGTCGAGAGCATACATTGAACCGCACCCACCGGAGATGTCCTGGACCTGTTTGTCGAGGCCAATCAGCACATCTCCTTTACTCTAAAGCGCTTACAATGGCGCACCTCTAGCTTGGTAGGTCGTAGCTCAGCCTTGATGGTATCGAATATCTTGCGCTCGCGCTCATCGAGATAGTCTGGTGCTTCTACAGGCGATGTGTTTTCGGCGGCGAAGAACCTGCGTTGTGCTGGAAATGCTGATGGAGGGCATAGTAATGATTGCGGTCCCCTCAGCGGCACAAGTGTACGATTGGCTCTGACGCCAAGGAATCGTAAGGAAGAAGCCATAATGCATATGTGTTTCCAATGAGTCGAGTGAAGTGAAGCTCCGACACCACAAACCCCGAGGCCCGAGCTCAGCTGAGATTGAAGTTCGACAATCTTGTCAGCACCCGCGTCCCGCAGAGCCACAGCCGCACCCCCAGAATGCATCCGAACCCCAACCTCCACACGACCCAAATTCGCGCCGGCCCTGATGAGCGCCTATATGCGGCCTCCGCAGATTTTGCGGCTGAGCCCAACGGAACCATCGTGCTAGTGAGAGCGCAAAAAGTGTGAGCGCGGCTCACTGCAGCCACGAGTTCGGCTAGCCGACCTCGCAACATTGCGTTTCGAAGCTATGATAAGTCGATCTTGACGGAAGCGCTGAGGTTTTCGCATACGCACGTCCACGCACCCAATGCTGCCGAAGACCGTCCTGTGGGCACCCGATCCTGGACGTACGTCGTCGTGCGCTCTATCGCGGCTCCCTGCATTTCTCGACACGTCACTCGGGGCTCTTGCGTCGCACCGTCGTCTTGCGAAGAACCCTGGTGCGCAACTCTCTCTGCCAGCCATATGAGCTTCGCTTGGCGAACGGACATTTTCACATGCTCGCGCGACGGACCCTGCATGCCAGGATTCCTGGGCGAGCCACTGACGGAGTAACGGTGGTGTTGCGCCACGGGCCTCAACGCGCAGATCAATCTATGTTGCTCGGAGCGGTTGCGCGACCTCACGCAGCTGTACAGCTTCTGAACGCCACGGCGCATTCCTTTCACAAGTCTGGCGCAGTGGCAGGACCCCTGCCCAATCGCAGCAGGGAGGTGTCGATATGCGCCACGGCATGTTGCTCTTTCAAGCACACAGATCCACCGTCATTAGCGACTTTCTCTACGGCCAAACGCAGAGCGTAAAGGACTCCACACTGTGTTGAGCTCCTCTCTCTGGAACGGCCGGAGGGAGACACCAAGCCTGTCGGTGACATAAATGCTGGAAGCTTGACAGACCATAATGACCGTGCTCGTGAGACTCATCTTCGAGGAGGTGTGGTTGGGCATGAAAGACACGTTCCCAACCAACGCCTCCTGCGCTATTCATGAAGATTGACAGCCATGCCACGGAGTTGCGCACTCGGAGATGCTTAAGAATTCAGCCACGAGACCATCGAGAGCTGCAATGTTGCGTGTTTGCTTAATACGACACCATGCTGTACAAAGCGATGAGGAGCGCTTGCAACGCCACGGGAGTCGGGAGTCTGGACCCTGGTGTTACGATTATGGAGACTCGGCTCCCTGCGACGGAGCCACACCTCGATGGTGCGAAGTCTGGCTATATGCGAACACCTGCCGTGGAGCCCGGCTTGGCTCGGCATGTGAATTCCCCACCCACGAGAGCTTCGGCCCGGAGTGGCATCCGAGCTCAAGGGCGCCTCGCACGCGCAGCCTTGCGATTTGTAAACAATTCACAAGACCTGGCCCATAGATGACACGGCTACAAGAAGTTCTTACGAATGAAGGAAATTGGTCGGTCAGCATCGCAGGCGTCACGGGTCGTGCTGTGATGAGCGTCAAGCGGCAACAGCTCCGAGACGGTGAGTGAACATTGTGCATCGCTTGGCTTGAGTGTACAGTGCGCCCACAGCGTGGAGAACGTGCGGAGTGCATGATGTGCCATGATCTCGTGGAAGCCGTTTTGCATCCTGACAGCATTTCGAGACGTGCGAGATACGACCGAAAGATTTTGGGTACGCTCCAGATTGCGAGGTGTGCCATGCATATGAGAGGGCCACGCCATCGATCTGCTGTTGAGCTGCGACGCCGAACCTTGACAAGCGCGGCGACGAACTACGCCCACATTGCGACAACTCGACGGTGAGTAAATCTCAAGAAGCAAATCGTCTGAGACGTGCTCGGATATGTAGGCTGTGGAGATCAAATGGCGGAGACCAAGCTGGAAGTGTGCGCCAGGTGGAGACAACTGCATGCTGTGATGGAGATGCTGGATGATAGGGGACAACTTATGTATGCGTTGTGGGCCTGAGTTGCTACTTGCGTTGGAGTCCGGGTCTAGATGCTCTGTTGTCCCGAGCTCAGGAATCCGTTGGGTACTTGCGAGGTACCTTTGATGTACAGATAAGATGTACCGCAGCGGCCAAGGAGTCTGGGTACCGGCTGTGGCGGTGCAGTCTCTCTTCGTTGATGAGCAATGGCGAGGGACAATTCCTAGCAGGGAGTGTGCCGTCGACATTGGCAGTCGTGGGATATCAGAAGGTACTGCCGGGAGAGCGGCTCATATACAAGGTCTATTTGGGAGAAAATTGGTCAGCAGACCTTACAAGCCTAACAGCGCCGCAGCTTGCGCGTCGGGGAAAGCCCAAGGCAGGCTTTTACCAGTGAGAACCGGAGCAGCATTGGATTTGTCGCACGCCGCCGGCCATTTTGGGTCGGACGGGCCTTTCGTGCCACGGATCCGGCATGGCTATTCATCATGCCGTCCATCTTCGCACGAGGGGCGCGGCAGGGCTTGACACCGGCAATCTCTCGTCGCGGTTGCCCCTTCAAGTGACTCGTCGTGTTGATCAACCGACAGGCTCTTCGGCATCCATGGAATAACTGACCACATCCGGGGTACTTTTCACGTCTACCCCTCACTAATGTGAAGTGGCAGTTGGTACCTAGGTAGTCTGGTAGAGTGCGGGGTACAAAGAGATCGGTTCTGCTGGGAGGTAAGTGATGATACGCACCTTCCGTTCGCGTGCAGTTGCAATGCTGCAGCGTTGCACATCGCTTTCGCGGTTGCGAGACATGCCGATTTGCGCGTGCTGTCATCTTTACAAGCGGACATCCTACACGGCGCCGCCTGTCTGCCTTTCGCGCACGAGGACTGGTTGATTTTCCAATGGTTAGGACATCTTCAACGGAAGCCAATAGACGCAGCGCTAGCGACTTTTTCTGAGCCGCAAACGGTCACTCGTGAAGTGAAAGTGAAACCGTTTGCTGTCGTATGATAGAGCAGAGTCGCATCTCGACGGTGCGAAAGCTGGTGGAGTATCGCGGGCGGACCGTGCTCGGCAAGCATCTTCCGAAATGCTCGTCACGACAAGCCGCACTGGTCGACTACGATCTCGCGTGCAACCCGCAGGTAGCGCTCTGTGACGCTGTGCAACTGTAAAACGCTCGCGTGGTCAACTTTCCACATCTGCTGCCTCTTTGGCGACCTCGCCGGGCCTTGGTGGCAGGCCGGGAGATCGACGATACCTTGCGGTGTCGAGCCAGCCGGCGACGGGGGTGGCCGCGAACCCGTGCGCGGAGGTGTGGCGCTGCGTCCACTAGGAAGCGGGCGGGGTGAGATGAAGAGCGTGGAGTCGAAACCAATTCCATATCAGCTGACGCTTGCACCACCTGGTGTGCTGCCGTCGAAAATGCTGAATAGCATGCCATAGGACCACGGCCCCGCGGACGACCAAGCAGAGCGAGCCACCGGGACAAACTTTGTACCGTGTTGTACCTCGCCGTCGTGTTAAACGGCGATTTCCACGAATGGTTGGATGTGCTCATGCAGATTTTCTCGCTGGGCTCCGTGATAGAGCCTCAGATGGCGGCTGCAGGCGGACGACGATGGGGAGTTCACGCGCATGTGTGGGATGAAGATTGTTGATCACGGTGCCGGCACAGTGTGCAGCGACGACGTGCAAGATATTATTCTCCTAGCGGTCTTGGTATTGGATAGACCAAGCGAGGGCGGGAGAGGCCAATCAAGGTGAGACGAAAGCTTGCCGGGTCGTTGAACCTTTTTGAGCCCCGCAAGCCTCGTCGATGCGCAGACGCTGCGACAGTGCTCGCCGATGTGGTGCGAGGGCTGAAACGCAGACAGCCGCGATGCGGCGACGGGCACGGTGCTCCTGCTGCTAATGGGGATGCAGAAATTGACGGTGCACTAGAGCTTCTCTCGTGGTGCCATCTATCCATCGAAATCGATAGATTGGTGTCCCAACCGCGCGTGCGCGAGATCTCGAGTGAGAGCGACAACGCGTTGGAAGCAAGGCAAAGCTTGAATTTCGACTAGTTCGCACTCCGCGTGGCGCGTACTCTCGCGCAGTCACCCACGCTTGAGCGATCCCGGTTAGCCGCGGAATACGTACATCATCGATGATGCTGCATTCCCAGCAGGAAGTTGAGCAGCAGAGGGGGAGGCACGAGTCGTGGAAATGCGCGGAGGGCAAGGTGCGTCCGAGGCATCATGTGCTGCGCAGAGCAACAAGAGCGTAAGGTGACGGCGAGGGAGCGCCAGGTCGCAGAGGTCGAGCCTTTGAATATGCATTGGAGATCTGGTGTGGCTCAGGCGTGGTGGTGCGAGCAGAGGTACTGGTCCCAACCGTACCGCCCAGGTACCTTCGCCGTCTTATCGCGTCCGGCGTCGGCGGCAGCTGCAGCTCAACGGGACCGCGAAGAGGACGGGCGCGGTATCGTGCATCCGTCTCCAGGCGCTGACAATCCCTGCCGCCGGGGTTTGGTACCTGGTGGGCCTTTGCCTCTGGCTTTTCCTGGGCGCCCGCGCTGCCCACCGAGCCTGCTTGGACTGGGTGCGGCCAACAGCCCGCCTGCTGCTGTCCCCAACACCTTGTAGTGGTGCGTGCCCAGGCCATTCCGTTGTTGTATTATTCCTGCGCGGATCTGCGCTCTGCTACAGACCATATTACCACTTCCCCAACCTGTCGCCGGGGGAATTGTATTTCTTCACCATCGCACCTTGCTTGCTTTGTTGCGTGCGCGCGTGGGTGTGTTTCGACTTGCTCCAGACGCTCACGCCACGCCAGCGATCTCTCATCATCGCAGGAACGCTCGGATACCGACATTATCTGAGCAGCAGCCACGACCGCTGGGCCTGCTTCCTTCCATCTACACCGCGGCTCCCCATCGTCGAGTGTGCGACAAGCCTCTGCCGACTTCTCTGCACCTTGCACGTTGCGCCTGCACGAATCCCCTCCGAGCCGGCTTTCACTAGCTGTGCCTCACCACCTGTTGAGCCTCGTACCTAACACGCCAGCTCCCCCCAGCGGCGTCGACACCCGGTCTTCGACGCGGTCTGCTTGTTTGATATCCTTCGGTGAGTCAGCGACGAACTTGCAACTGTATTACGAACGCACCCTTCACGAAACCCTGGCGAATGGTCGGCAAAGACTGACACAAACCCCCTCGAGACAGTGTTGTTAATACTCCGGATACCTCGTTTTAATGCGGCTTCCCGCATAAACAAAGAAGCCCTAGC
Organism: Acidiella bohemica; assembly: GCA_019670975.1. Lineage (NCBI taxonomy): Eukaryota > Fungi > Ascomycota > Dothideomycetes > Mycosphaerellales > Teratosphaeriaceae > Acidiella > Acidiella bohemica. The sequence continues at coordinate 951,447 of JAGUCJ010000013.1, forward strand.
TACCACCAAACCCACCTTTCGATATTCACGAGAGTCATGCCGTATACTCCGCCGTCGGCGCAGTCGCCGGTGTCATCCAAATCAGCCAGTCCAGCTGTCAGCCGGGCCTCCTCATACAGCTCAGATGCGCCACGGTCACCAATGACAAGCAGGCCGGCGCCACCGAGGTCAAACTCGGCTTCATATCTGCACAAGCACCGGAGATCACCGTCACTATCAGATGCAGCGCCGCCAACCCCCACCGAGGCACCCGAGTCAAGGGTGGAGGTCACGGATTTTGCGAGGAGCGGAAGCGTGCGGCAATCACCACCACCGGTCAACAACCTGCGGATACCCACGGGTATGGTACTGTCGCCGCCTGAGTCTCCAGAGCACTCGGATGGTGACGATGCAACAGGCGAGCGACGAGGACGAGAGTTGGAGAAAAGCTGGGATCAGCTGAAAGAGGCTGTCAAGGGCATCGACCAACGGAGAGAGAGCTCGCCAGAGAAATCGGGCGTGCAAATCATCGATAGCGCCTCGGAGCCCGTGTCACAGACGACCTCACCCACCGCACTTTCCCAGGAAGCCAGGAAGATTGCGCATTCGCGGTCATCAACCGAGACTGCCATCATCATCCCGAGAACACCCAGCTTCGAGTCCCCGACGGCCACGTCCGACGATAGCGACGAGGATCAGGGCCCTCTGTCGAAGCCATCATTGGTGCGGAAGAAGTCGGGCGAGCTGGTGAAGCCTGCTCTAAGGCCGTCGTCCAGGCGGCGTTATTCGAGCATGCCTGGCACGCCGACGTACTCGAAATCAGTGCATTTCAACGAAGCTGACAATCAGACACGGCACTTCCTGCAGGTCGACAAGCCTATGGCGGTCTCTGCCGGTTCATCACCTGTTGAGACGTACGAGAGCGAATCTGAATATCCCTTCGACGAAGCATCAAAACAGCCCGAGCGTGAGATCAAGCTTGCCAACTTCCCGGAAGACACCTTCGAGCGGAGAACGAAGCCTGTGCGAGTCGAGCGCATTTTCCTGTCATCCGACAAGCAAACTCTCATCGGCAGTGTCGCTGTGCAGAATATCGCGTTCTCCAAGCTTGTCGTCGCGCGCTTCACACTCGACTACTGGAAGACAACGTCAGAAGTCGTCGCCGAGTACAACAACGACCCACGCAGCCCTCCCAGTGATGGCTGCGACAGATTCAACTTCCACATCAAGCTGTCCGATGCTGCGAACATCGACACCAAGACTCTGCTGCTATGTGTACGGTATTCTGTCAACGGCACTGACTACTGGGATAATAACAACGGCATCAACTACCAGATTGATTTCGTCAGGGCGGTGCGCAAACCCAGCAAGCCGGCGGTCACCATCTCTGGCTTGGGCGCCCGCCCTCTCAATGCCATCCCTCGTAGTCGCCACTCACCGACCAGCCCATCACGGAGCAGGCAAGAGTCGATTGACGACGACTTCTCCAGCAGCAACTCCAGCTATCGCTTCGGTCCTGCTGATAAGCTGGACGCACCCAGCTCGATTAAGCTCAAGCCCCGAAGCAAGCGCGGCAGCCTGTTCCCGAGTGGCAGCAACGCTCACCCTGCCAACGGCCTTGGTGGCCGCTACGACTTTGGTGCCTCTCTATCAGCCGCATTGACGTCTGCTCAGGACAAGCTGGGCCGATCGAGCGGCCTCATGAACACCGATGCGAAGTCTGAGGTCCGGGATAGCTACTTTGGACCGCTGGATCGCAAAGAAGGACCGACCAAGACTGAAGAGCGACCGGACAACATCTCCACTGACCGCCCGGCCATGGGCTCGGATCAGTACAGGGATCTGGTCCAGAAGTTCTGCTACGTAGGTGCAGCCAAACCGAGTCCACCAGTGACGAAGGTCTAGAAGTCCGGACGGAAGAGCTGACCGACATCTCAGTTCACTCCTGGTACTGGAAAGCCAGCTTTGTCTCCGCAGCCGGGGGCTGCCGCTACCGCCTCGGTCGTGTCTCGAGTGGATAGTGTCCTCGACATGGACTCGGCAAAGTCCTCTCCAGGCTCGTCCGGCAGTAGTACGCCAGCCCAGCAGCTTGACGGCAGTGCCGAGCGAACACCTACATTCAGCCCGTTCGTTTCACGCACTGGCTCGCCGGCCCCGGCTACTGGGCACAGCTATACTGGACGCGCAGCTTCCTCCATCAGCTTTGGTTATCCCTATCACAGCAACGCGCGCGACGGGTATCTCGCCGACTCGCACGCACCTACTGCAACGTATGGTTGAGTACAGACAAGTCATGCCGCTCTCAACATCACCATACCCGCTTCTAGCGAAACGGAATTTCGAACCTTGGCAGTCCTTGCGCATGCCACGAAGCATATCATGAGCGACATTCTGTCACGATTACCGCGGGCACAATACATGACGAGCGGAAACGTCCGAATAAGCCGCCTTGTTAGCGGTTGGCTTGGGCCGTGGCGGCAAAATGAAGCATGGGTGACATTATGCTTGCCCATGATGTCGACCGCTTGAACGAATTGTTGGCGAGGCGGAGCTGGTTCACTTACTGCACTTCTAGCGAATGGTTTAATTGTTAAATTTCTGACTTTCATGCATGGCGTTCCGGCAATAGATGGGATTCCCTCCGACCTGGGAAACAGGGACGGCGTGTCGTCCGGGCGGAAGGACAACATTACGCTTCTCCGCGGCGGATCTTGCTAGTTTCAAAAGTTTGGAATGAGGAGGCGGGCAGCTTGGGTTGCATTGGCATTTGCGAGTTGTTCTGGCGTCGCGGCTCGAGGCGGCAGATTAGCGGTTCTTACCGCTACCTTGTGGAGGGGCCTTTGTGCACACGCGATGGCTGGACATGAGCTGTAGGCTGGAGATCATTGTCGAGAGGCTTCAACTATACCTAGGATGTTCTAGCGGAGAGACGGAATATGAGCTTGGTTGTGGTGGCCTGTGTTTGTTGCTCTCCTTCCGATTGTCTGTTCGGGCAGTTGGGTCGATAGATGGGACAGCACATGCAGTCAATGAAGCGATCTGACCTCACGCCATATCCGGCATCTATGCATTCTGAATCTTACTGTGTCGTTATTTCCGAGCGTAGGCACCTTCCCCGCCACTCGCAAGTGGAGTCGGGGTGTCGGCTGGGACGAAATCGTCGGTGCCATTCTTGTGGAGATCTCCAGACTGCCTCCACGTTCCAACCAGCGAAGTCGGACGCCGCTGGCTAGATTCGCCACAATGTCGCGCCGAGAGCGGTGGATGGTATGATATGTATACTAGCCTCGAGCAATGTCACATAGCAGTCTGCGAGTAGAACCTTCAGGCATCGTCACCAGGTTCTGACAGCATGTTTGAGTAATCTTGTTTTGACTCTTGCGGTTCTACCGCAATGGCAGCAAGTAGTGATCTTCTGGACCAATCCTGGGACATCATCATTGTCGGCACTGGCGCCGCTGCACTCTCCTCAGCCCTCTCAGCCAGCGAAACGACATCACCCCCTCCACGCATCCTTCTCATCGATAAAGCGCCCAAAGAATGGGCAGGCGGGAACGGCTACTTCACCGCCGGCGCGTACCGCACTGTACATCATGGCCTTTCGGATATCCTACCGTTGGTGTCGAACGTACCGGATGATATGAAAGACAAGATAGACTTGCCTGCTTATTCCGCAGCAGACTTCACCAATGATCTGCAAAGAGTTACTGGTGGGAGAAGCGACAAGGTCTTGGGCCGCTACTTGGTAGGCGAGTCGCTTGAGACAGTCAAGTGGCTTAAGCGGCATGGGGTTGATTGGTGGTTGAGCTTTCGACGGCAGGCTTATCAGGTTGATGGGAGGTGGGTGTTTTGGGGTGGGCTGCATTTGACGGTCAAGGATGGCGGGAAGGGGCTTATCAAGAATTTGACCGATGCGGTGGAGAGCAAAGGATGTAGAACTTCATATGAGACGGCCGCGAAGCAGCTGCTGACTGACGAGAAACAAAGGGTGATCGGTGTTGCGGTCGAGAAGGCAGGAAAGATGTACGAGCTCAAAGCGCCCAGTGTCATCATGTGCGCCGGTGGGTTCGAGGCCAACCCGGAGTTGAGGAAGAAGTATCTTGGTCCTGGCTGGGAGCTCGCACACACGAGGGGTACGCCCTACAACACAGGCGACATGCTTGGTGCAGCGATAGCATTGGGAGTAAGGACTGTGGGCGACTTCAGTGCTGGAGGCTGCCATAGCGTGGCGTGGGATGCTGCCTCGCCCAAGAATGGTGGCGACCGCGTGAAGACGAACGAGTTCACCAAGTCCGGCTACCCGCTTGGTCTGATGCTTAACACCGATGGCAAGCGGTTTGTCGATGAAGGTATCGATCTCCGGAACTACACCTACGCCAAGTTTGGCCGAGCGATTCTTGAGCAGCCGAACGGGATCGCCTTCCAAGTGTGGGACAAGGAGGGACAGAAGTGGCTAAGGGAAGAGGAGTACCGTGACGAGATCGTGCCCAAGATTCGAGCAGACAGCCTAGAAGAGCTGGCCGGTAAATGCAAGGCTGAAGGTCTGCTCAATCCGAAGTCATTTGTGCAGACTGTGGAAGAATATAATGCTGCAGTCTCAGCGTTCAGAGAAGAGCATCCAGAGGTGAAGCTCAACCCAGCAGTTAGGGATGGACTCTCGACGCAGTCGTCGAAGAAGAAGCTTGCCCTCGCGAAGTCGAACTGGGCATTACCTATCGTCGAGCCGCCGTTCCTGGCTGTGAAGGTGACTTCGGGTATAACTTTCACCTTCGGCGGGCTTGCTATCAATCCAGAGAATGCCGCCGTACTACGAGAAGCTGGCTCCGAGATCGAGGGTCTGTATTGCGCAGGTGAGATGGTCGGCGGCCTGTTCTATGGCAACTATCCTGGTGGCTCGGGCCTTACAGCTGGTGGTGTCTTCGGACGAAGGGCTGGCAGAGCTGCTGCTGAACGGGCGGAGGGTGCGAGACTGAGAGAGAAGCTGTAGGCATCTCAGGCATATGAGATGAGGATTGTTCCATTGAAGTCAATCAATGTCTCGCCCTCAAGGTGCTTCTGACATTGCGAACTACTCAAAACCGAGGAGACGTTGTGAGAGATCTCCGGTCCAGCTTTGTTTGGCGGTCGAGAAGTCGTTGGCTTCCTGGACCGGCAAGCTGTGAGGCTCCCTTTCATTGTGTCGGCCGTGCTCGTGACTTGTTACATGCTGCGTAGCGGTCCATTGAAGGATCATGCTATATTGTTGAAATCGGGGATGGGTCGCTCTTGCCGCCGGCGCGCACAGATGCCAACTTTAACCGGCGGGTCGGGCAGTAGTCTGACCCACTTGGGGAAGGGCTATGGAAAAAGAGCTCGCTCCTGACACCTCTGTGGGCGAGCTCCATCTCTTGGTGTCGCGGCAGAAGCGGCGAAGCCGCAGCGAGCCGGGATACACGCGTGTGCACGCAGCAGCGACCGGGTTTCGTGAAGCTCTTCGCGACCGTGGCAGCCGACCTGCATCCTGACGAGCCGTGTTGAAGGCCACGCTGCGATGGAGAATACGCGCTGGTGATTGGCCGCTTGCGAGGCGGCGGAAATTGACCGACGCCAGAGCCCAGGTGTGGCTTGGGCCAGCAAGCCCAGCTCGACGAAGCCCCGGGCCGTGGCCCTCGACCTCATTTTGACCACCTCCATCACGAGCTCCCGCTGGCCGCTGCTGCCACGCTCACTGTGCGCTTACGAGACATCGCGCCTGCACCTCGGCCGTCGTCGAAAGAAGCTCTTTACTCGGCGCTGTGCTCGGCGAAAAGGTTGGCCACCCTCGCACGGCAACCGCGATCGAACCTCGCTCCCAAACGCGCCTTCCACCGCACCTCCGCTTCGATACCCGACCTCGCCTTTCCACACCCTTCCCCGAAACAGCCTCGGACACGACATCGGCGCCAGACCACGTGCACTCCGACCTCACTCCATACCGCCACCTGCCTTCGCTCGCCAAAATACAAACATACACGCTCATTGAAGCAGCATTCGCGCACGCCCGTCGCATTGTCGGAGGATTAGGCGGATAGCTGCCCTCCCGGGCCTCGCGCCCTTCCAATGTCTACCTCCGAACAGCCGCCTGCATCAGGAGGACCACAAGGTATGGAAGTGGCGCAGTGGGCACATGTACAATGAGTCAGGTGCTGGTCGCTATGCGACATTGGCCTACTCATGAGCGTGTTACCGCCAGTCTAGTATTCTAGTGCTAATACAGAGACAGGCACCGCGTCCACAACACAACCCGTGGCTGCACCTGCGTTGTCAAACCTACAGCAAACCTCAGCAACTGGTGGTGGCAGTGATGTGCGGAGAGACACGTCAGGCGCTGAGCACGGGCAGATACTTGACGTGCCGGGCCAGACTGCCTCGCCCTCAGGCGCGGTCACTGGAAGTACAAATGCGAATCCTCGCTCGGATAGCATCGGGCGTGGATCGAAACGAAGTCTTACTGGCCGACAAAGAGACCGCAGCGCGGGCAGCAAGCGCTCTACTCAAGCACGCGCAATGACCGGCGAGAAGGGCGCGCGCCCAGGCTCGTCAGGTCGAGCGCAGACTGCCGCCACATCTCAATCAAAGCCGAAGAAGAAGGGCTTCTTGGCCATGCTCTGCTGTTCTTCGCCGGACCGAGAAGACACTGAGATGCAGGATGTAGGTGAGGCGCCAAAGCCGGTGGCACGGACGCAGCAGCAAAGAACAGCAGAAGTTCCCCAGCAAACCAACGTCAGCGCTCCTGGCACAAGCGCGACTGAGTCGAAGGAGGTTATTGACGAGAAGCCTCCTGTGGCCGCTGCTCAGACACCCTCTGAGCCCATCGCGCCTGTCGCAGAGAGGGCCAACCTCCCTGCCAGCGAAGCTGCCCTGCAGCATCCGCCTGTACAAGATTCAGCAGCCCTCCCTCCAGCCGTGGCGGCACCCGTTCCGACGCCAGAGAATACTCGACAGACTGCAATACCTAGCGCCTCGGCAACCGGTGTAGATTCGAAATCGTTGCCCGTCGATAGCTCAATAGCGCCAGGATCTGAAGTCGAGGGCATGACCCCAACATCTATACTACCAGCACGAGACGAACATGACCCTCCACTCGATCGGACGCCGGAGCAAGAAGCTCGCGATCATGATATTGAGATGCAGGATGCCAGCGTACCGCATCTGCCCTTGACGTCCGGTGAGGCTGCCGTAGTTGCCGGAACAGGCGTCGCTTTGGCAGCTGGAGCGGGAGTGATCGCCGTGGCGGAGGCACATGAGCAACGAGACAGCAAAGACACACAGCCGATCACCCAACCTAGCGCAGGGACCACACTACCTCCGCCTCCAGTAGGCCCACCGCCAGGCCAGAGGGATGCACATGAAGGGTCAGAGAAGGACTACGACGGTGTTGTGCAGATCCAGCAGGACGCTGCTGGAGGAGATCAGAAATGGCTGCTGCCACCACTCAGGCCGGAATTGAGAGGACGCAAGTGCCTGGTCCTGGATCTTGACGAGACTTTGGTGCACAGCAGTTTCAAAGTATGTCCGACGCATGCATGTCTTTGGTCATTGCCGCTAATTACATCCAGATTCTGCACCAAGCCGACTTCACGATACCAGTCGAGATCGAAGGTCAGTACCACAACGTATACGTGATAAAACGACCTGGAGTGGACACCTTCCTCAAGCGTGTTGGCGAGCTGTACGAAGTGGTAGTCTTCACCGCCTCGGTGTCGAAATACGGCGATCCTCTGCTGGACCAGCTCGACATTCACCACGTTGTCCACCATCGCCTGTTCCGAGAAAGCTGCTACAATCATCAAGGCAATTACGTCAAAGATCTCAGCATGATGGGCCGCGACCTTCGAGAGACCATCATCATCGACAATTCCCCCACGAGCTATATTTTCCACCCGCAACACGCAGTTCCGATCAGTAGCTGGTTTAGCGACGCTCACGATAACGAATTGCTGGATCTCATCCCTGTCCTTGAGGACCTCGCCAGTTCGCAGGTATCGGACGTCAGTCTAGTGCTCGATGTGGCGCTATAGACCCGCTCCCACATCGAGCGGTGGCTGTTCGATATGCATGCTTCTCCAGCAGTCCATCTGTATGAAGTACAAGCAACAACAAGAACGAATCGAGAGTTCGAAAGATACCCACTTCATTTTTGTACGAGAGGGCCAGACATGAATCATTCTAGTACCATCCAAAATGGCAGGGATGGACAGAAAAAAAGGTCGGACCTTACCTTTCGAGCAGCACTATGTGTCGGTCCCAGTTCTGGCTTGTACAGCATAGCAGACAGTGTACGGCATCGTCAGAATTTGCACTCGAGGTCCGACACACCTCCGGTCGACCCATCTCCATGATTCCAGCATTCAGCACGGCGTTTAAGTGATTGGCGTTTTATCCTGCTCCCGGCTGCGCAGCGGCGGCGTCAACCAGCGGACGGGCTGCCATCAACACCACACCAATTTTCTTTTGTCATAGGTACAGCGGCATCACACCCGAACAACCACCAATACCAGGAGGACGGCAGGGCATGCAAAGGGACTGGGAGTTCTGCTTGAAAGATACCATGAGCGAGTAGTTCTGGATTGGATAGCACTACGGCGAAAGCTTGGAGGCCAGCTGCCTTCTTTAACTTGTATGTATGAGAGCAGGCATTTCTTGTTGAGTTTCGCATGCAATCTGAGGGAGGATGCATGCGCGCTGGCGGTTTGGCGCTCGATCGCAGCGAGGTGGGAGTGGAGAGGGGACGGATTAGATTAGTATAATTAGTAGTGTTGTAAGGCATGTCATGAGCCTGCGGTTGTTGTATTGGATCGTTGACGGGATGATGTGAACGTGGGAGCAACGGCGATACTCGGCCGCGGATATCTCTCGCATGTGCTTCCGGCTGAGAGGATCACGACTGCCCATTCCAGAGTGTGCTGATATTCTTTATGTTGCGCGAATTGATCGCGCGAGCAGGGAGATCATGACTTAGTGCGATTCTGAACACTGTGTAGAGGCTGTGGAAGGGACGGATCACATCGGCTAGCCACCTCGGCCTCCGTTGTCGGCCAAGCGGATGACGAGGGTGCGGAGGGCTGCTCGACCTCACCCTCTCCACGCTTGTCTGGATTGCTTGTCGTTGGTCATTGGCATTTTGTTAGAAGCAATTTGTCGAGTTTTTGTGAGATCGGAACAAACTAGTCGCTGGAGACTGGACAATACGTGCAATCAATTGGATCAAAGAGGCAACTTCAGGTCTACCCGCCTGCCCGCTTCCAACCTGCCGGCGTCCAACCTGCCCGCTCCCAATCTGCAGAGTCAACGAACATAACCCGGACATCAGAAGATATAGACTTTGGCCGCTGTTGATATTTCTGACTGGAGGAAAGTTCCGACGACATCGTCAACGGCAGATTCCACAATGGCGTCCTCGTCCAGCCCCAACTCCCCCGGGACCAAAATCCTCCTCGATGTCCTCACCGAATTCAAAGACCGCGTTTCCATCGACGGCGGCTCCCGCATCCTAGTAACGGACGGCACGATCGCCAAAGTCGTCTCGGACATGGTCGCCGACATCAGCACGCCCTACGGCCCCAAGTTTACCATCGCCACCGCGGGCCCCATCACTTCCTCCGGCTCATCTCAGGAATCCCTTGGCCCCTTGATCGCCCACGAGTCGATTGCCGACCTGCAATCGAAAATGGATCACTTCACTCACGCTCTCACGGATGTCTCGTACGCGGACGGAAAGACGGCGATGGAGATCATGAAGTGGGCGAAGTATGCCCTGCAGCCTAAGGGGATCTGTGTAGTGGTGGCGTTGAAGGAGACCGAGCAGGGCAAGTTTACGGAGAGGATGCAGAGTCAGAGTAAGAATCGTATTTCTAATTTGAGTGATATCTTGGAGTGGGCGGGATTTGAGAGGGGGAAAATTAGGGGGATGGAGAGGAGTGCTGGGGACGGGAAGGAGGCGGAGGTGGTGCTCGCGATGAAGTGGGACCAATTGACTGCGTAGGTGGTGGGATTATGCATTAGTTGTTTTTTTGGGGTATTTACCCAAACACACGCGAGGCCGAAGTGCAATATCAAGTTCCTCGCTGATGGTCGATTTTGTCGATTTCGACTTTGGCCTTTTGCCACTCGTCGAGGCTGCGCTTGGACCATTCGATGTGGCATTTGGCGAAGTTGAGCTGCACGAAATGGTCAATTCAATTCATGTCTCAAACATTCATCTCGCGGATGAGCGTACCATGTATTGCCGCAGGTCGTCCTCCTTCTGCTCCTGGAAGCGCTTGAGGTCCTGCAGCACGCCTGAACTGGCATCCTTGACATCCTTCTGCGACACCTCCAATGCCTGCTCCAGCTGTGACAACGACTCCTTCGTCTTGCCCAATGCATCTCTCCTCGCTCTCTCGGGATCTTGGTCAGTGACGCCTTGAATCGCATGCGTAAAGCCTGATATCCGGCCGAAAATCTTGGTGCCGATACCGCTGGATCGCTTATGCGACCCATTTGGGGGCGAATTTGGCGGACTGCTATAGCTAGGCTCCTGCTGCGGCGCTCCTTGCTGCGCACTCGGCACCTGAACTTGTTGCATCCCTGACGGGAAGTCCGAATCGACACTTGCGTTGTCGGCAGGCTCTTCGCGTGGCGGTGGTCTATTTCGGTTACTGCCACTGCTCAGGCTCCGTCTGGGCGGTGGACCTTGGTTGTAGACGCCGGAAGATGCCATGTATTGTTCGATGCGTTTTGCTTCCATCTCGCTGCGTTCCAGCTGCTCAAGGCTCGTGCGCTTCTTCTCCAGCTCATCCCGCGTCATCTCCTCTTGCACCCGCTTCAGCACGCGGTACCGTAGCACGCTTCTTACGACGCCAGCGAACTGTGCGCTCTCCCGCATGGGCTCGGCGAAGCCTGCGCTGAGGCCTGAGCTGAGATCCCGGGATTGAATGTATGTGAAGTCACAGGCCTGACCGGTTTTCTCAATGGCGTGCGCGACACTTTGCGATTGTTCACTAAGGGAGAAAGCATTGTATCGCGCGCCGAGGTCCATGAGATCATCGCCAAGGCTGTACAAGTGACGCAGCAGTCGCTGGTTGACCTTCTCCATGCTGCCAGTGAGCAGGGTCTCCAGCTCTTTGCTACTGTTTTCGAATGCGGAGAAGTAAGGGTCAAGCTCGCCCTCGCTAAGATCCTGCGAGGTGGGGGGAAATCTGGCGTACTGAATCTGAGGCTGGGTGTGCGCTGCGGAAGAGGAGATGATGGACTGTGCCGGAGGTGACGTCGGCGTGCCAGAAGAAGATTGTGATGACGACCGCAGTTTTGCGCTCTGTGATGGTAGCGGCAGCCATTGATGAGCAGAAGTCGGGTTTGCAGGGTCGAGAGGTGGGGCTCTGAGGTTGTTCCTCGGAATGGTTGCAGCTGGCGGCGAGTGCAAGACCTCACTCCAACTGACGTTCGGATCCAGAAAGCGCCACCACAACCCATCCTCGCGCACTTCCTTCATCCTTCTACAGCGGTTGAGAAAGGTCGCCAGCATTCGCTGCCGCAGCTCTATGATCCCCACATCCTCCTTCGCCTTGGTCGGTTTAGCCGCATAGTCTGCTATACTATGCTTCTCCGGGATTGGCGGGATGATCAAGGTTGGGTGGAGTGCAACCAAGGTCTGCCTCAGCGATGCAAATTCACTATACCTTCTGCGCACCTCTATCTCGCCCGTCCGGATTGTGTAGGCGATGTACCCGCCTCCGCCTTCCGTGTTCTTACCTGCATGTGTGATTTGGATCTCGAGATCCGGATGCTCGTAGAGGATCTGCTCAATTCTGCTGTCGTAGCCGCCCTCTTTTGGGTGCACCTTTGCCGGAGGTGGTCGGTCATCGTCGAGCTCTTCGTCGCTGAGGTCGGTGGGGCGGGGGATGAAGTTGGGCTGGTCGGGTGACGAGCGACCAGATGGAGGCGTGCCGGGGCGGTCGAAGTCTACTGGTATCAGTGCTGTCTTGACATCATGGGAAGTCGCACCTACTGGCCGGAGACTGCACGTCTGATGCTTCCGAGTCGCGGCGGTGGAAGGAGCCGTAGGGATTGTTGTCCTCGTCGTCCCACATCTTGAGAGATGGCCCGTGGAGCGACGACGGAGTATAGCGATTATGTTGTGCCGCGGTGTGAGACGTAATATCGTTCCAGTGTTGGCGGCAGTAACTGTAGAACGATGCAGCCTAACATGCATCCTACACGCCGTCGTAGCTCGAGCATGCCCGAAGCTCACTTGAAGCGGCGGGTGTCCCCGCATCCGAGACGTCATCAGAAAGCCACATGCACGCGAGGACGCGTGCTGGACTTCGCCTTTGGCTCTTCTTCCTTCCTTCCCTGCTACTGTCGTCGTGGAGACTTTGCCGTCTGTATGTGACCCATAGAATGTATGTCTGGAGATCTCAACGCTCGTTCATATATCGATGTAGCATGCAGTTGTGGATGAGGATCTTGCGAAAGAGGTAGGTACGACAGGAACTGACTCGCGAGCAGGCAAACACGGCTACTACTTCAACACTCACTCTCCTGCTGCTTTCGTCCCGCTTCTGGTATCCTCTCGTTCAAAGCACAATCTCGGCCGCTTGTGCCTCCTCTTAGCTCTCCGTACAGCCTGCTCAGACAATGTAGCAACAGTCCGAAGATGGCCACCTCCCGGATCGTCCAATTCTATGATCCAGACGTCGGCGCCCCGTTCCACCCAGGTGAGACCAGCACCACGCTGCACAATGTTCTGAAGTGGTATCACTGCCACCAATCACAACACACGATACCCGCTTACGTTATATAGGTCGGACAAAGACCTCGAGGACCGTCACGACTACGTCCAACACCTCTTCCCCCTGCCAGAGCGCTCAGGTCCCAACCCCAGCGCGCCCGTCCTCACACCCGGAATCCGCGATGCTTTCCATAATCGCCCCGAGCTCCGCCAAAACCTCCTAAAAGTGTTCGACCGGATGTGCGACTTCTACGGCCTGGGTCTCGTCCGCACACCTGCTGGCTACAAGGCTTACACTACCGGGGGTACTGATGCGTGGAGACGCAACCTCACCCATGTAGACCGCCTGGTTAGCGGTAAATTCAAGTACGCCGAGCAGCATCAGCACTCGTTTGATCGTATGAGGGATTCCTGGCTGACTAATTTCGATCACAATCATCTACGTATCACTCGTATTGTCCGCTCGCTACGGATTCTCGGTGAGTTGCAGGCTGCGCTCTGGTTCGTGACGGTCATGGGAGAATTGGAGAAAGCCTTGTGGCCGGAGACCATCAATCGCCGGACGCTGGATATTTGGCTGAAGGCTGCGACGAGGCCTTTGCATTTACCACCAGATGACAGGCAGGCGGAGTGTGCGTGGTTGCGGGATCCGGATGAAGATAGTGATGCGACGGCTCGTGATGAGGAATGTTCCGAAGGGAGAGGCAGAAGGGGTGGGGCAATGGGAGTGGGGAGGAGTCGAATGATGGTGAGCATGAGATCAGCTACGAGGAGGTGAGGGCGATGGAGGTGCCGAAATGGAGGCTTCGGGAAGCGTTGGAGCGATGATGGTCATGGTGACGGCGAAGCCGCTCAGCAACCGCTGCAGCAAACATTAAGCCGAGTCTCCAATACGGACGCACGGCGTCAGCTTCTTCACTCGCGTTCGGAGCGTCTTGGTCATGGCCTGCAAGACTACGCTCGCTGACGCCATTGCTACAAAGCATATGAGACACAGATGAAAATTGCGAGAAGAAACGTCGCGCTGATTCGCGACCGCTTGCGTTAGTAGCATAGATACCCACCAACGCCATGCTAATAGATACCGAGAAGCCATTTCTTCCCATCCCCACCTCGCTCCGTCGTGAAAGGCTCGAGCCCATCCCCTACACCCTTTATCCGTACCATCCCCTCGAGCCCACTTGCACCGGCTGCTCATCCTGCCGATGTGGAATCATCGGCTCGGTGATATCGAAGGCCTTGATCAGATCCTGCCAAGTCCCATAGTCGAGCGAGAAAACTGCTTGGTGCTTCCTCGCTCTGCTCGCGCGCTGTTCTTCGGCCGAGGTGATAGCTGCCACGCCTGCGATCGGATAGTCAGCATTTCAGTCACCAAACCCCTTTCAGGGGGGCCACTCACGCAAAGTAGGCAACCCATCCTCATCGTGCTCCACCCCCACACTTCCCTCTTTGATCAAGAAACTGATATAGAACACATTCTCGATCGTCTGCCCAAAACTCCTCGGATTAACCACAAAGTTGAACAGCGGCACCGCTCCGTTATCCGCCAAGCGATGCTTCCGCAACATCTCCTTCCCTCGTTCCGTCTGCAGCTCCTCTGCCGTGAACCCGGCTCGTTGTAGATTCCTCTCGGCTTCCAGGATGTGCTTCTCGAGCCGTGACCGGATGTTATGGCAGACTTTCGTCAAGCTGTTCTCGTCCGCTTGCGTGAAATCTTCCTTGGTCAGCGCTTCCGGTCGGGCTTCCTTGGCGGGCCCGCTGTCCTTGGCCAGCCGGGCCCGGCGTTGCGTGTGCGTGCGAGCCTTCTTCTCCACGGAGAGGGGACCGAGGAGGAAGCACGGCACGGGCGGGCGGGAGTTGTTGGCGAAGCAGACGCGGCCGAGAGATTCCCAGTCCAGAGTGGCGTCTGCGTCTTCGTCGTCGTATTCAGGGTCCTGTGCTTGTGTTTGACGTCTCCGAGAGCCCGAGGCTATTGCGTCGTCGGTGTGGTTGCGAGCAGGTGGGCCGCCACGTCGCATGTAGGAGATACATTTCGAGAGGAACTCGTCTACGTCGACTCCAGTGTTCGCGCCGCCTGCGACAAGTTGCGCGGACTTTTTATACGCGAGGTCGGAGATGTTGACGAGAAGACGGGAGTCGACGGTGGCATCATTTGTCTGCTTGACCTTTTCGTATATGCGGTTGGCCTTTGCCAGCGTGGCTTGCAGGGCATCGGAGGGGCCGCGCAGCAGCTCGTCGCGGTTGTCGTTGAAGTCCCGTTCGAGCTGCCTGGCTTGTCGCTTTAGCCGCCGCCGTACAGCTTGGTCCTGGTGCGGGTCGAAGTATTGATTGAACTTCTGCGCATCCGTCTGGTCGGTCTCCTCGTCGTCCTCGCCTTCGTCGTCTTCCTGGCCAGCTCGCGTAGCCTGGCGCTTCCGCTTCTTAACACGCGCATCACTTTTATCTGACATCGGGGTTGGTAGCGTTGAGCGTGCTGTGGAAGGCGCATCTGAGGCGCGGCCCTTTCCCTTGTGAGCTCGCATCCCAGACATCGGATCCTGATTCTCCTGGTCTGACAGCGGGACCGGTGTCGCCGATGTGAACCGCGAGGAGGGCACGTAGGATGATCTAGCATTCAGTCGCGCCATGTCTCATCTCTTCACGCAATGTCTCGTAGGCGATTGCGGCGTACTGTGTAGATGGCGGCTGTACGGCCAAGCGCGTTTGCCTGGGGTCCGTCGCGCAGCGCTTGGCCGGGGTCGCAGTCGCTCAAGATGCGTAAGCCGAAGCCAATATCGTTCCGAAGAACAAGCCGCTCGAGGATATGTATGTCGCGAGTAACACACGCATGAACCCATCGTCAGTGAAGGTGAGAGTCTGTCGCGATCTCTCCGGCGCGTCGACATCATTCGGGCTTTCCCCAGAAGGCGCTTGGACCACCGTGCACGTGGCGCTCTATATTGTATCACCCTCAAGTGAAAGCCGGCGCCAATATCGATCTGCAGCATAGTTGTCCAGGCAAGTAGTGGACAGGGCAATACCGCAGCGAGAGGAGAGATCGGAGTCGGGAGATGCTATAGTTTCATGCCTCCCGCTGCTTCAAGTTGGCAGCGATGGAGCCTTTCACTTTCGCCAGCTCATCCGACCTCGATCTTCCACTCGCAGTGAAGGTGTGGGTCAGGCTCGCATATCCAGGAGATCGAAAATAGCTAATGCCGGACAGGAATCGTCTTGAAGGCTACGAGAAACCGATACCATATTCTACTCTCCTCAAGCGGCCGGATCTTCGCCACCGAGGCAGCAACCTCAGCCCCAACTTCGAACTCTACATCACTGTTCAGCCTTTTGCGGACTCCAAACCGCTCACGGTCTACGTACAAACGCCATACAAGCACTTCAAGTCCGGCCGAGTATGGAATCAGTGGCTCACATTGCCCGTTGAGTACAGCACGCTACCTGCGAATACGCACCTTGCGATTACTGTGTGGGATCTGTCACCCATCAATCCCAATGGTGGCGATCGGAACCATCACATCCCGTTTGGCGGGACGACCATTCCACTCTTTGATGA
This sequence comes from Acidiella bohemica, assembly GCA_019670975.1. Classification (NCBI taxonomy): domain Eukaryota; kingdom Fungi; phylum Ascomycota; class Dothideomycetes; order Mycosphaerellales; family Teratosphaeriaceae; genus Acidiella; species Acidiella bohemica. The sequence continues at coordinate 967,706 of JAGUCJ010000013.1, forward strand.
CAACGCCACCTTGAGGACTGGGCGACAAAAATGCCGCATTTGGCGGCATAAGGCTGCGGACGGCTTTTCCGACACGACTACGCCGTGGCAGGAGCCGCGGAAGCGGGGCCGGAGGGGACAGGACGATGAGCCTGTAGTCGTCAACGAGAAACAATCTCGTCGCGAAGCTGAGCTCGAGCGCCTGACTGCGCTGGTTAAGAAGCACGAGAACGAGGATATCCCGAAGAACCAGTGGCTGGACCAGCTTGTATTCCGACAAATCGAAAAGCTGCAGCGCTTATCTGTGAAAGATGCTACGAGACCGCCGCACCTGCTGCATCCCGGCCAGTACGCCAATGGGCAACAAATTGGCGACAACAAGGCGTCGCTCTGCGCCGAAGGCGACCCTGATCACGTCGACGGCCTCTTCTATCTCTACATCGAGCTTCCGCGCTTCGACCATCCGATCATCTTCACGGACCATGAGTACCCTCCGCCACCCGTGTCCAGCATCCGCGTGCCATCGACGCAGAATGCAGCGGCGGTCAATTTCAAGCCGCCGCCAGAAGTCCAGCTTGGGCCTGGCATTCACTCCGATGCCAATGGTGCCAGCGATACGGACGCAGGTGGTGGCAGTCTAATCCGCATTTATGACCCAGAGATTGGCTACGCGGACAACCCCGCCGAGAACAAGCACCGGCGATTGATCAGGGGTCAGCGTAGCGCTCTGGACAGGGACCTCAAGCCGAACCCGAAGATGCGTGACTTCTTGAATAGAATCATGTTGTACGGGCCAACTGCGGACTTGACAGATCAAGAGAAGGACGAAGTTTGGCGATTCAGACATCACCTGACTCGCGATAAGCGGGCTCTGACGAAGCTGGTCAAGTCTGTCAATTGGAACGAGCCTGCTGAGAGTCGACAGACGATCGCGTTGCTGCCCAAGTGGGTGGAGATTGATGTCGACGATGCGCTTGAGCTACTCGGCCCAAGCGTACAGAATCAGAACGTACGCGCGTATGCAGTCGATCGGCTACGGAAAGCAGATGATGAAGAGCTGTTGCTGTATCTGCTTCAGTTGGTGCAGGCACTCAAATTCGAGCCGCAGGATGCGAAGGAAGACGACGAGACTGACTCATCACTTGCCTCTTTCCTCATTGCCCGATCGTCTGCTAATCTAAAGCTCGGCAATTTTCTTTACTGGTATCTGATGGTCGAGCTCGACAACGACCACCCAGCCCAGACGCCTGAGAACCGCAAGCTATTCGCGAGAGTGAGCTACGATTTCATGAAAGAGCTAGAGGCATCACCAGAAGGTCACGCTCGGCGAAAGGTGCTTTTGCGGCAAGGAGAACTCATCACAGTCCTCACCAAGATGAGCAAGGATATACGGAACGCTCGCGGAGACCGGCTGAAGAAGATCGAGTCGCTCAAGAAGATGCTGGCTGAGCCCAGGAATGAGCTGCTTTCTTTCGACCCGCCCATGCCGCTGCCTCTGGACCCGGACATTAAGATCACTGGAGTCGTGGCAGACGACTGCAATGTCTTCAAATCGACCTTGCTACCGCTTTACATCAACTTCAAGACCGACAAAGGCGATAAGTACCCGCTCATCTTCAAGACCGGCGATGACCTGCGGCAAGACCAGCTCGTCGTCCAGATCATCGCCCTAATGGATCGCCTGCTCCTGAAAGAAAACCTCGACCTCAAATTGACGCCCTACCGCATCCTCGCCACCGCCACCCTCGCCGGCGCCGTCCAATTCATCCCCTCAACCCCCATCTCCAGCATCCTCAGCAACACCAAATACAAAGGCAGCATCCTCGGCTACCTCCGCTTCCACAACCCGGCCGCCTCGGACTCATCCTCCGTCCTCGGCGTCCGCAAAGTAGCAATGGATACCTACGTCAAATCCGTTGCGGGTTATTGCGTAATCACCTACCTCCTCGGCGTTGGCGATCGACATCTGGACAACCTGTTATTAGCGCCAGATGGCCATTTCTTCCACATTGATTTCGGCTACATCCTCGGCCGGGATCCAAAGCCCATGGCCCCGCTCATGAAACTCAGCAGGGAGATGGTGGAAGGTATGGGCGGCTCGGCATCCACTGCCGCTGACTCGCAATTCGAGGCGTTTAGGCAGTACTGTTTCACGGCTTACACTACTCTTCGCCGGTCAAGTTCGCTGATTTTGAATCTGTTTGCGCTGATGCAGGACGCGCAGATACCTGGGATTGCGATTTTCGGGGACGAGTCGGTGAAGAAGGTGGAAGAGAGGTTTAAGTTGGATGTTGGGGAGGATGAGGCTTTAGCCTTCTTTGCGCAGTTGATTGAGAGGGAGATGGGGGCCTGGGGCCCGGTGTTGATTGACAAGTTGCATGGACTGGCGCAGGGGTGGAGAGCTTGAAGAGAGGAGATGCAATTCACTTCGGGCCGGTGACGGCAGTGACACTGTGCGGACCAGTCTGGAGCCAGGAGACAGCCGCTTGCGCCGAGGGGGCCAGGGCTTGCAAAGGGCCTCAATGGGAGGAGGTGAGGTCGGCTTTGGAGACGGGAGACAGCCGTTAGCGCTGCATCAATCTGGGAAGTGGCGGGGTCGGGTCGATGAAGTCGAGTTTGAAGGCGGGCGACAGCCGTTAGCGTAAGGCCTGAGCTGTGGCCAGCATACGCTTGGCAGATCAGGAGGGAAGGAGCGATTGAGGGCTGCTTCGCACACGGCCTGGAGCTCGTAGGGTACAACGTCAAACGCCATCAAGACCCATTGACCTCACTTCAACTCCTTATTCATCATCTCCGACTCGCAAACGCTCTTAATCAGCGACCAAACGCCACATAGTGTCAAAGGTATAATGTCTTGAGCTCCTAATTGCAGTGGTTTCAACCTCGTAGCGCGCAGCTTCACAATGATGGCCCTTTCCAAGCCTTACCTCTTCTCTCTCCCGCCAGAAGTTCGCACTCGTATCTACGACCATACCCTCGTCAGTGAAACCGATATAGACCTCACTCGTAAGCGCGACCGCCCAGAACCAGGCATCCTCACCGTCTGCCGCCAAGCGCGCAAGGAAGCAGCACCACTCTACTATTCCGTCAACAAATTCTGCTACTTGAACTGTAACTTCAAAGGCGCAGCCATCGTCCCCTTCTGCAAGAAACTCGCGAAGTACCTCCCCGGTCACACGGGCAACTTCGTTCGCGTGGAGATGCGCACGTACACATATCCGATTGATCATCAGAACTTGAAACCGTGGCTGAAGGCCTACTACGACGACCCAGACAACGTGGCGGTGCCGGACAAGGAGAGGTTACCGACGTATTCGAAGTGCCAGAATGCAGCTATCGTGTGTTTCGGCGTTGTAGATTTAATGCGCGGGAAGCAATGGGAGGAAGTGGCTGCGGTGCTGGATGATGTGCTTGTGCCGTTGCAGCATTTCCACGACGTCAATCTGCAGAGTGTGTATAACTGGGATCGGAGCATGGAGGACGAGCATCGGCACGAGTTTGACTCGGAGGACGAGCGGTGAATGAGCGAATTGAGGCGTTGATCAAGTGGCTATCGGATGAAAGGGATGCGAGTGCCAACACGTCTGCGAAACTCGCGATAGTCATCGCCGAAGAACTGGATGAGGGTTTTCTCCTCGGCTGTGGGTGCATGTCAGCATTTGCGTTGTGTCGAAGGAGAAATCGAAAGCGGGTATACCTTTGATTCGCGAATAGAAGAACCTCCACAAAACAATCGCATATCCGATCAAGCACACCTTATTCCCAACTAGTACCTGCGTACCCAACGCCCACCAGAAGAACCCGAAGTAACTCGGATGTCTGCTCCATCGATACAGCCCGTGCGTGACTAGTACATGGCCTTCCTTTCGCGACTGCACAGGCGTGTGATTGAAGTTCTCGCCCGCCTGACACATCGCCACACTCCTCACAATCTGCCCAACAGCCACCATCAACAGTCCAGCCACCACCGTCACCGGCGCAAAGACGAGCAACTGCTGATACCTTGGGAACCAGATACAAGACACCAGAATCTCCATCATCGCAGCTGAATGCGCAATCTGGTACGCTCGCCCGTTGTTGAAGATCAGAAAGCTTGACGCCCGCACGACTTGAGGGTTGTAGCGGGCAGTCGTCCAGAACTCCATGAAGTGAAACAGCGCCAGACATGCCAGAAAGGCCGGAACTCGCCAGATCGGATTGTGCTTCTCGAGCGTGAGATACGCGGTCAGAAGAAGGCTGCCGGAGAGAAGAAAGCCGCAGCCGAAGGCTTGGGTGCCAATGGAGGGAAGGCTGCGGATCCCGCCTGCTGCTAGGGTTGCGTCGCGCGGTACGGGGGTCAGGTTGTCGGGGTATTTGCGTCTGAGATTGTCGAAGTTGAAAGCTGGCGTGTTTGGCTCTTCAGCATCTTGCGGTGCCGGGCGTGGCGCATCGGTAGCTGTGGATGGTTCTGTCGGGTGGAGACGCTCAGGTGCCTGACTGGTGGCGGTGGATATGCCAGATGTCCTGGCGGTGGACACACGCGCCATTCTGTTTCTGTGCAGAAGCTAAAGTCCAGATCCAACGTTCAACCTGTCATGATGTTCTCCAGACTGGATGTCAGGCGGAGGTGACTTCCATGTCGACACAATACTAAGCTAGTGCCCGGAAGGGTAACTGCGAGGAATGCGGCTCTGCGGCCGACGTCACCAGCTGACATGACTCGCGCCCAGTCCCTCCACACTATGCCACAATCAAGCCCATACCGTATATTCTTTCTCGCATCATGTGGTCGGCGGAAGACCGCGAGACGCCCCGGAGATGCCATCCCTAGAGGATAGCAGGAGACAAGTGAACGACGGTCTTAGCGCTGCTGCGCAGGACCTCAATCATGATGACATTCTCGCAAGTCTTCAAGAGGAAATCGACAAGCATAATGCGGCCAAGGATGATCTCAGGGAGACGATGCGACGGAGCAGGCACAGAGATGATCTGGGTGACAAGCGAAAGCGATCAACGCGGCTGCGATTCAAGGATGGCGATCAGAAGCGGCGGAAACGGAAGCACGAGTTACGGCGGGATCACCACGGCCGCATTGACAAGCGCAAGAACCATGAATATCCCACGCGGCCCGGGGAAATGTATGAGGCTGCACATCCGTTCCCGCGCGAGCCAACGGCGCCAGATGGACCGGATGCGGCGTCCGGAGACGCAGCGTTTCGCGATTCGCTGTTCGATGCTTTGGCAGATGACGAGGGAGCGCACTATTGGGAGAGCGTCTACTCACAGCCTATACACGTCTACGCAAGGCCGACAAAGTCAACGCCGCAGGGTGAGCTCGAGCACATGAATGACGAAGAGTATGCGGCGTACGTCAAGACGAAGATGTGGGAGAAGAAGCATCCAGAGGAAATGATCGAACGAGAACGAAGCGAGCGCAAACGGCGGCAGGAAGAAGAAGAACGGACAAGGAGGCGCGAGGAATTTATCAGACGGAAGGAGCAGGCTGCGTGGGAGAGGGCGGAGAAGAGAGGAGCGAGACGATATGCTGTGTCTGATAACGAAGATGGCGAGGAGCAGCATGAGTATCACTTCGCAGGCGAGGCTAACAGTGCGCCGGATGTGCCGACTTATAGGCCGAAGAGAAAGGAGTACGAGGACGCCTGGGCGCAGTATTTGTCTGCTTGGGACATGCTGAAGCTGGAATTGCTGGACGAGAGAACGGCGACCTCCGCGAATTCGAAACCGGCATCTCAGCGAATACCGTGGCCGGTACTTACGTCGAAGCCGGTCATCAAGGCCAACATCGAAGCATTCATACGGCACGCGCCCTGGGATGCGGATAAATCTCGGCTCCAAATGTTGAAGTTGGAGCGAGTGCGTTGGCATCCCGACAAAGTGCAGCAGCGATTTGCTGGAGCTGTGGATGAAGGCACGATGAAGCTCGTTACCGGAGTCTTTCAAGTGATGGATGCGCTTTATGAGGAGGAGAGGGCGAAGGGCTAGGCACGCGGTCGGGTCTAGCCGCTAGACTACCGCTACAGATCTGCACCTTTCTCAGTTGTCACCACCGTTGTAACTTTCCCATGGCCAGCAGCTCGCTCATTTATGGGCTGAATGTAGTTACTGGTGCACGTCGTCAGGCAACATCAGGGCTGCAAAGTTACACAAGCGGAGGGATCTGCAGGGTCCAAGAGTAAAGCTGCAGGTGTAGATGAAATAGACCTGTTCCTCCCGCTCTGTTTCCCCTGTTGTCGTTTGAAGTTCTCCACGAATTAGCAGCTGAAGCAGAGCATGGGCACCCGGCATCTCATCCTTGTGTACTATAAGGGCGCCTACCAGGAAGTGTTTGCCATGAACATCTTCACTCAGGAGCACTGACGGCTCGACAGGATCGCCCAGTATGGCCAGTGGGACGATTATCCGTCGGGTGCGGCTTTCGTTCGGTATGAATGCATCAGAGGCCCACTGACTAGAATTAGGACAGGGCCTGGTCGTCTTGGCCTTCATCCGTGAGCCAGCCAATCTGGCCAAGCTGAAAGAAGCGCTCGACACACCAGGCCGCATCTTGGAACCCACCCGTGAGCAGCTGCAGGTATGGTATGAGGAGATGAACGTGGCCATCAACGCCCACTATCAGCAAGGCGCTCTTGGCGACGAGCCGGCCGCTCGCTTCCCTTCTATCTCTCGTGACACCTACGCCAAGATCTTGGAGATCGCTGCCAACGCCATGGAGCCTGTGCCGTTGATTAAGGATGCCGAATTCATCGCTGATACGCTGTTTTGCGAGTGGGCATATGTTGTCGACTTGGATGAAGGATTATTTGAAGTTTATTCTGACACTTATGGTGGCGATGTGCAGACGAGTCGTGGTAAGGACAAGGGTGTGGAGCACGACGGCCCAAGTCTGATGGGCAAGTGGAAGTTGGATGCGTTGCCAACGAGGGATGAGCTGCTCAAGGTCGAGGAGCGTCACGGCGATGAGGACCACTCCGGAGACTAAACGTCAGTGGCTCACGACAAAATTCATGCGTTGGCTTGTCTTGGGATGTGTCACAGCATTCGATAGGCTGCGTTTTGAGCAACGTTCGAATGATAGCAACTTGCTCCCCTAGTCTTGCTTAAGGGGCAATTGCCAAGGCCATGTGAGTGTTTCGCTGAGTTGAAACACTACAAGACGAGCGTCTGGCTACCTCAATCCTGCTATCCCTCCAACAAAGCCACCACTTCCTCTACCATCTCGCAGACATGATGGTTGCATCGTGCATTCAAGCCTTTCCGCGCACACAAGCCGACTAGGATCGTCGCAGTGTGCTTTCCGCTTTTTATCAGATGGTACGATGCATCACGGCGCTACACTCAAACCATTCGCCGATTTCCAGGTAGAAGTCTGAATCTCATTAGGAAGTTCTCTTGAGGAGCGGTCCGACCGGAAAACCTCGAGAAGTGGAATCACGGGCGTAGCAGGCAATCGACTGTTTGATTGCCGGTTTGAGTGGGCCGCCGCCGCCCGATGTAGGCGCCACATGTCCCTGGTTCGTTGCACATGACTTCGTGAAGCTCTCTTCTGTCTTTTCCCCTTGTTCGCTGGCGGGATTTTGGTGGACGCGGAGGATCTGCTTCAGTACGCAGTGAAGCATGCGACGCAGTTGTGTGCAAGGTCCTTTTGTACGGATGCGTGACGACCCAGGGAGGCACATCTACTCAAGGTATGTTCAATGTCATTTCTAAGGTCGTTTCGCATGTCGTACAAGCTTCGAGTTGAGCGTCATGGCGTATGCTTTCTCCAGGTCCAGCAGGCATTGGAAAGCCAAGAAAGCCGATGGCAACATCCGCAGGCGATCCGCGATATTGATGGCGCGGATAAGCACTGCGCCAAAACGCCGCGGTATCCAGTCGCTGCAGTCGCGTCAAGAGGCGTGGTGTTACCGACACTATTCTCAAATATGTATGTGAAATGGCATGACGGCCTTAGATACGCTGTTCAGCCGGGATTCAATCTCAGCAACCTGAAAAGTTACGAGCCTTGCGTCAACAACACCATGCGCAGTCTCCTGGAGCAGCTTAACAGAAGCTTCGCAGACGCAGCGGGTCAGGATGTAGCGGCGGACTTGGCGATATGGATGCCCTGCTTCGCATTCGACGTTATGGGGAAGATGGCCTATGGCGCGGCCAACGAGTTCTTCGAAAGTGCGATGGAGACTGGACGGATCATCTCGGAGGGGCATGGTCTTAGTTGCTGCGTTCAATATGTGTGGCAGATGCCGTGGCTCGACCACCTTCTGGAAAAGGATCATGTACTCCTCTGGCTACAGAAGCACGTTTGGATGCAGACCGAGTCGAGTCCTATCCCGCCATGAGCCGTGGAAAGCAAGCAGGCGCGCGATGGTCATCCAAGACGCAAAGATGCCAGGTGGTCGTGTTGCCTTTGATGGACAGATCCATACAGGCGCAGCAAAGGCACCCGGAGACCATCAACGACCGCGTCATCCTTGGTCTGAGGCTCAGCATGTTTCCAGCTGACTCGGAAACGACAGCGATCTCTCTGACAGGGATTCTGTACTTCATCCTCAGGATCCGGCGCATACATGAGAAGCTCGGCGCAGAGCTTGATACCGCACACCGGTTCGTCCGTCCTGGAGAGCCAGCACCGTGGGACGTTGCTTTAAAGCTTTCGTACCCAGACGCCTGCATAATGGAAGGCCTTCACATGCATTCAGCTGCGCGCTTTACGTCCGAGAAGTATCTGCCATCTAGTGGCGCAGTCGTCGCCGGCCAAAAACTCTCTGGTGTAGTTGTCGCTGCCGTCAATGCTTGGGCCCTGCACCACAGTGTCAACATCTTCGGCATCGAGCCATGCATTCATAAGCGAGAATGATGGCAACCTGCTTCCGAAGCAGACAGACCCAGTGTAGCGGAGATGAATCGTCTTCTTTAAAAGTTTGCTCACGGCAAGTTCTCCTGCATCGGCAAGATCATCAATTTCCTGAAATTGTACAGCGTAATCCCGAACCTTTTCCGGACTTTCGAGTCGTCGCTGGATGATCCCGAGCGAGGAGTCCAATTTGAAGCGGGTACTTTTACCAATCTCAGCGGCGTCAATGGTCGATTGTGGCGAAGTTGAGACTTGAAGGTGCGTTGAGGGACAAGGCACCAGGCGCCCAGTCTGAGAAAACTAATGGCAGGTACAACAATCCCTAGCCATAAAGCATTTTGAAAACACCCCAATCTCCAGTCCTCTCACTCATGCCAATTGCAACAGGGGTATCTCAGGTTCGCAAATCCACCGATTGACCTTAACGCCGAATCAGAACTAAAGAGCCATGCCCGAGGCCATAGTGTATTTTCGCTGATGCTGAGCCGGCACGTGATTCCAGTCGACTCAGTAAGCGCGTCCGGAACACATTCGGCATCGAGCGCGGAATCGGCAGGTGATGGCGTTCGTGCCGCTCGCCACCATGCCTGCCTTTTGAGCACGACAACTTTCTTCTCAATGTCTGAGCTTCTATGCTTCTCCGCCTGGCAAGCCATTCCGTGAACGCAGGCATGATTCATGCCAGACTTAGAAGGCAATAGTGGCGTCCTGGCCTTCCCACCATGAGTTTTCGAAACGCCAGATTTGACCGCCCCTTTACCGTCCAGCTTCCGACCCGGGCTCGTCAACGAACCAGAGGCCTGTGGTGTAGGGTCCACAAAAGAAGAAGCCTGCTGGCCGTTGAAGCGCCCGGCCTTACTCAGCGATCCATGAGGTCCGGCGGAGGCCAATATGTGCAAGACAGAGTATGGTGTCGCGTCGCAGCTCGTGAATTCGATCAGGCCACTGTGTGGCTCGTCGAACTAGGATGCAGCCGCTACGCTGGCCTTCCGGCTCATTGTCGTGGCCGAGGGCGCCATCATGCTACGAGCGCCGAGTATGACGCTACCTCGCCGTACTTGACCGGTGCTGCTTCTGTCGCTCCCAGTCCCAGCCTCGGAGCCTGCTCTGGTTTCAGCCGATGCCGCATTGGTATTCGTTGTAGCAGTGAAGCCAGTGAAGAATCCTGAGGGTCCTCCGCCGCCGCCGAAGAAGCCAGACGGAGCCGCACCCCCGGGCCCAGACATCGCACTAGCCAAAATGCCCTTAAGCCGGTTTTGCGAATACTTGTATCGAAGTGGCACAGCAGGTTGGCGTAGTAGCGGGCTGCCGCCCCAATTGCGGCCAACAGCGTCAAGTACCGTGCGCATTTCCTCGCCTTCATCCAGCACAGCACCGCCGCCTTCACCATCCTCTCCTTCGTCGCCATCAAGTGCTGCGTTGGCTTCAAACTGCGCCTTCTGGATTTTCGCGGCATTCTTGCGCTGGTAATCTGCCAAGAGCTTGTCGTAAGGAGCACTACGGCCTGGTACTGCACGCTTCGCGCCCATGCTGTGGCTTTTGCACGTCAAGCTTCGTGCGCACTGCCCGCCTTGTGGCAGCTCGACACCACATTGCTTCTCTACATCGACAGGTGCTTTGGGTCTGGCAGCTTTGCCACCGCCAGCGGTCTTTTCGTCCTTGCGCTTTTTCTTCTTGCTCGGCGCATCTTCAGCTCCCTCATCTATTGCCTTGCGCTTCTTCGAGGCAGTCATCCCAGCAGTCTTCTTACCCACTGCTTCATCGCCGTCTTCGTCGTCGTCGGCATCTAGACCCTTCTCTTTCCGAGCAGCTGCGTCCCGTGCATCCTTGGCCTCCTTTTTCTTTCGCTGCTTCTCTTGCTTCTTGTTCAGGCACTTCTCTACATGACCAGGCATAGCATGAGCGAGCACGGGCCGCTTGCAATGATTGCATTTCATAACCAATGGCCGATCAGCCATGAGGCGCGAGTTCGGGAAGGCCTTGGACAGGGTCGACGGAATCTTAGTCAACGGCGTACCTTCCCTGTGTGATTGAGCTGGCGGTGGCTTGGCGCTCTTCTTGCTGTCCCATCTGCCGGCCTGATCCAGCTGCGCGGGAGCTGCTTTGCGTGCATTGTCACTCAAATTTGGGGTTCTATTCTCGAGATCGCTGAATATATCATCTAGAGCGAAGTTGTTGCCCTCCTCGGTTTTGATCGTGGGTTTCGGTGTGGCTGACGCTGCGGGCGCTGTAGACGTGGTTGTTAGATTAGATACATTTGAGGAATGGAGATCGACCGGCCTACTCTTCCTGCTCACAGAGCCGTTCGGTGCCATGCTGGATGGTATGCAGTATTCTGGTGGTGAGGAGATGTTGGGAAGAATATCATGAGGGAGACATGGTCCTTCTTCACGCAGCCACAGTAGTCAAGGTTGAAGACAGAGCGGACCGTCGAACATGACATCGGAAGCGGGCGCAGTTGAAGGCTGGCGGACTTGGTAACTTTCTGCCTCAGGCGCGAGATGCTTGCGCGCGCTGGAACAGCATCTCTCGCAGTTATGTTGGCTTCATCAAGCAACGCACTCTTTGAATATTCGTTGGAAGACGTTCACTTGAAGTGCAGTGCCGATTGACAGACGGGAATATGTGGTCGCGGCAAAGGTGCCATACTTGGGCGAAAAAACGGACATGGACTCCAGCCAGACAGCCTTTCAGACCCTCAAACCAATATGCGTTGACCTGTCAAAATCGGCGCTCATTCTATCTGGTCCGAACGGCGGTCGACATGTCCAAACCATTACGGACAGTCTAGAACAGCTGCGGTCCGTCCTCAACAATATCACTGCATCCAGCTTTGGCCAAGCATCTCTGGACCCAAAGCTCGCAGACTATGTCTTCTTTCCGCTCTCTCAGCTGCTGAAGCACAGCAAGACCCTGCCGATACGCTTCCTAGAGCTCTGTCTGCAATGCATTACGATTCTCGTTTCAGCCGGGTGGCGCCAGACTATCGAGCCTGCCCTTGCAGCTCAGCTGGTCATCCTGTGCACTCTGCTCGCGGACAGGAAGCCCAAAAGCTTTTCCCTCTCGGAGACGACCGATGAGCTGCAAAGCTCTGCCTTCGAATGCCTAGGTGCTGTGTTTGGAGCCGTCGGTGGGAGCCAACAGGCTCTGGTCTTCTTCAGAGGGGAGGCACAGTTTCCCCAGCTAGGTCAAACGATCACGACTTTACTTGATGGCGTGTTACATGCAGCAGGCCCGGACCCGCAAACATCTGGTCTGACGGCGCTCGAGGCTCTTGTTGACAGAATCTTGGACCGGGAGCTTGCAGGGGTTTTCCTGCCAGGTATTGTGAGTAAGCTTGTCAAGATCCTCACACCGCAGACAAAAGCACGAAGACCTCCGGCGGTGCTCGTAAAGGGGCTAGAAATCGTGCGGCTGTTATTGCTAAAGACCTTGCGAGACGCCGGGATGGACCGCGGAGGCGTTGAGCCAGCTACTGCGAAGAGGGAGAGCGCCGGCAGTGTGATCACCGCGAAGTGGAAGGAGACAGCGTCGACGCAGCTAAAATCTGCTCTGACATCTATACTGCGGCTTCAGAGTCATGCTCGCCCAGACGTACAGGATGCGGTGACGAGGATTTGCTTCAGCTTACTAAGTGAGTGTCGAATGAGCCTCGAGTCATGCTCACCTCTAGCACTCGAGACTCTGCTCTCATTGTCTTCGTCTTCCGGTAAAGACGCCGAAGCGCTGAAGTTGCAGCTTGAGATGCTCTTCAATGGTCCTGCCACTGAAGTACTGGCTAAGCTGCTGCAAAGTACACTGTACGACTGGCTGCAGGCACTGCCCAATGTCATACAGGGCAGCGATGACCATGCCAAGGTACAACGCTTGAGGCAGATTCAGACTGCTTACGGTCTTTTGGACAGCAGTGATATCGACAAGGGCGTTCTCGATAGGATGATTGGAAATGCATTGAGGGACAGCGTTGTTCTCACCCTGCAAGAAGGACCCGGCTCCGGGAAGGGCAGGAAGGAGCTGGTCGTGCCCAGTATTTCAGTACACGAGCAGATTGCGGATATGGCGGTCTTAGGCGACAATTCTGCCAACGGCAAGATTGATTTTGGGCAGACACTTGTACGCTACCGCGGGCAAGACGAGGTCATGAACGGCATTGGGGAGATGGCTCGATTGGCAGGCAAGTCTTCGACGACTCTTGCAGGAGAGCTGGCAAGGTCGCTGCGCTACTCGATAGCCGGGGAACGTGCAATAGCTGAATTCTGGCTGCTGCTGACGGCGACTGAGAATGCCTTGGCACCGAAGTCTGACCCGGTCGACGTCTTTATCGACTTTGCTGCTGGTCAATTAACGTACAATGGCGGCGCTAGGGGTGACTACGAAGAGTATCTGGAGGAGCTGTACTCGCTCTCATTGAACATCCTCACCTCGTCGCCGGACAACGCTGGTGTCTTACCAGACGTTCGCTTACAAACGCTGGCCTTGCGCGCACTCGCACTCCGAGCAAAAGTTGCAGGCCAAGACTTCAGGGGCGAGCTCATCGATGCGCTCCACCCGGTACTCCATACGCTCGCCACGCCCTCAAGCCCGTCGTCACTCTCGATGAACCTTCAGCAAGACGCCGTTGTCACTCTCAACATCTTCGCTGCTTCCTGCGGCTACGCCGATGTCAAGGAACTCATCGTGGAGAACGTCGACTACCTAACTAATACCGTCTCCCTCAAACTCAATAGCTTCGATCTCGATGGCCTACCACAGGCATGCAGAGTGCTGTCGATTATGGTGAAGCTCGCTGGCCCGTCCCTTGTTGTCTTTCTGGAGGATGTTGTAGAAGCTTTGGTGGGAATTCTGGAAAGCTACCATGGGTACGTTGGGTTAAGCGAGGGCGTTTGGACGGCTTTGGCGATGGTGGTCGGAGAAGGTGTGAAGACGGAGGGCTTGAAAGGGCACGCGAAGGCAGCAGTGGAGTGGGCGAGTGAAGACGTATGGAGACCAATGCGGTCTGATGACGTCGCTGCGTTGCTAAGAGAGCGAAAGGAGGATGAGCAAAGGGAGCGAGCCGAAAGACTGGTGAAAGATAGGACTCCTCAGAAGCCGTGGAAAGTGGTGCAAGAGATAGACGAGGAAGACGGAGAGCAAGCGGCAAAAGATGACGAAGACGATGGTCAATCCGATCCTGGCTCCACTGGTCCACAGGACTCGGACGAAGCACCGCCGCCAGCACCGAAAACATACGCTCTCCTTCTGCGCTTAACCGATCTGACACAACACTACTTACCTTCAGCTTCGCCTTCACTGCGCACGACCTTGCTCTCGCTCCTTCGCACCACGATTCCGGCACTGGCGCGACACGAGAACTCGTTTCTGCCGCTCATCAACACTCTGTGGCCGGAGATCGTCTCAAAATTGGAGAGCGATGAAGAGGCACACGTTCGGGCCGGCGCAATTGAAGTCGTAGGTCTGCTCTGCGAATTCGCTGGCTCGTTCATGCGCAGCAGGATCGAAGGGCTCTGGGGACTAGTAACCAACGTCTACCATCAAGTCGCGAGGGAGATCGCAGGCGCAGCTACCGCGGCAAGAGGTAAAGATCCCGCTCTGGTTTCGGCGAGCCCCTCCTTCAGAAATGCTGTGGGCAGACTCCAAGCTTCGCCTACCGACTATACCAACACTACCGCGATTCTGCTCTGGGAAGCACTGATCACAGGCTTGACGAAGATGGTGCGATATGTACCACTCGGACCGACAAGATTCGACGATGCTCTGGAGATGCTGGCCCCAGTTATGGGGGAGAAACCTGAAGTCAGAAAGGCGCTGGAGATCAGGAATGCAGATGCGGTGTGGTTGATGAGGGTGAAGATGGGTACTGTTGAGCGACCGGCACTACCTGCGCTGCCTGCAGATCTGAATGACGGCTTGCACTTCGTTGAGCTCGCCGCAGGTTGATCGCTGTGATCATAGAAACCCCAAATCATCCCAAATCCAGGTACTACTGCTTGCAAACCGGAGTGTTTGTTCGCAGACTACTGGGAACATGGGCCCCAAACTACCGAATGAAAGCGAGCAATTGCGCAACAATACTCGTACCGACTGCGACAGTATTATGAGATGGCACATGCCTGTAGGGATCGAGATCTGGGTTGGTATGTAATCCTGTCAGCAATGCTGCAGCCTGCGTTTGCAGCGAACGACGGCATCCGTTTGTGCATGCAGAAGCGTTCATGCAAACATGCGCAACGTTTTGTCAGACCACCACGGCGAACAATCAACATCGCAAGCAACGAGAGCATACAAGACGCCACAACATTGTCGTCAAACTCTTGTGGACGTTGCCAACACAACCGCAACTCACTGCAAGTGCTTACAGCCCTGGCGAGCGGCCAAACGGTCACGGCGATCAGGCCATTCGCCTATATCTCAGCGGACAGTTTTGCTATCGAGGATAGTCCCATCGCACTGCGCTACATCTCATCCAGCTGGAGAACTTCTACGACAGCACAATTGTGCCGCTATCGACGCTCCAGCTTGCGAGCCTCGCACGTTCTCACGATGTGCTTCCACCAGTACACCCACTACAACGACTGCAAAGCAGCCGTCAAGCATGTGCCAATGCACACCCATCTTTGCGAAAAGAATGTTACCGAAGATGAGACCCGGGTCATATTCTGCGAGAATTACGACACCGTCAGAGTGAATGCACCTGGACCTTGCCCTTTCTGTCCGGCCAGATCATTAGCCTCCCAAACACAGGGCGCTCAAGGGACAGACCGCGAGGCATCGCTGAAGGCCAGGGCGGCAAGCTATCCCTCCCCGCCAAATACTGCTACGCCGCAAAGCCCTGGGGAGAACATGGCGGGCTCGTCCAAGCGCGATTCGTGGTGCGCAGTGACAATGAATGCCCAGACGAGTCTGGAGAGTTGCTCAGTCTGCCGCCGAGGATGTGGCTACATTACTGAAATTAAAAGAATGCTCGCATAGAGTCGCTTGCCATCTTCCGGAAGCTATCGCTGCATGACCGATAGATACAGCAGTGTAGACAGGAGAATGGAGACGGATCATGACTGATGTTCTGAGGGAGTAAGGCTGGGCATGCGAGATGATCGTTGTGGAACGGTGTTCTACAGTATTGGAGGGAGTGCAGAGCAGCTGCGAGTTTCTGGCATTTCTCACATGCGACTACCTAGCGACTTGACCCTGCTTACGCGGACCGAGACAGTGCTGTCATGAGCCTGCTCCCTCTATAGGCCTTACTCAGGTCCGCAACATAGCTCGGTTATCCTCTGAGCCCAGAGTCGGACATTGCTAACAAGCTGGGCGTTGTCGGAGAAGGAACACCGGCAACATCTGGATTGGTTCAGCGGCTGTGGTGGTGCAAGGCGGCGATTGAGGCGTGCAGGAGGCCTCGATCTGGTTCAGCATTTAAGACAGACGATACGACGGCCACGGTAATGCTGAGAAGCAATCACTTGTGCCCACGCAGTCGGCGCTTACCGCAGCGCTCTACAAGCTAAGCTGTCCGCTCCCAGCCCCGTGATTTCCCGATCATCATTGCTCGTCATTGTTCTGCCACAGCCGACTGCATGCGGCCGAGGTGCAGAGGCAGGGCCTCGCGGAGAAACTCCCGTTATTGCCCACGAATGCCGACTCGGGCCAACAGAATGACTCGCATTTACCTCGTAGTACCCTAACAAAACCAGGTCTCGTAGCAACCCTACGCTGCTGATGATCTAACGTGCAGCTGAGCATGCAGAGAAAGGCTTCCACGGGGCATAGACTGTAAATTGTCTGGCTGGAGTGCTGTTGGGGTACCCGAGCTGCTGACGACGACTCGGCGCTGCTGCCCGACTTGGATTTCTCCTAATCGTACTCGGCTTTCAGCTTCCGTCCTCAAGCAGCGTCACTTCACGCGAAGTGCGCCGTTCTCTCGTCACATCTACGGCGAGTGTCGTGGACCATGTGATCTGATGGTTCGGAGGGTTGAATTGGTCGCGTGAGTGTAGAAGATGCAGCGAAGCGTCAGCGCTGCATCCTCGGCACACTCCAGCGTCGCAGCCGCTGCTCTTGTGGTCAATGAGAGTCAATCGCGAAGACCGTTTCACGCGCAGATTCTTTTGGAATATCGAATTATGTACTCTGCAATTTTTTCTGCAATCATGTCTCAGAAGAGAGTGAATCGTAGCGTACCGCCATTTTGATTCAAGCACGCATTGACAGCATGAGGCTCGTACACCTTTGTCGCAAACGGCACGGTCGGCGATCCGCGACGTAAACTTGGCGAATGCGTCGATCCAGTATACTATCAGTGAGTCAGTGAGAAGCCCTTGACCTCCATAACAGCAACCACGATCAGCTTGTCGCTGAACCTGTCCTGACTCCCGAATGACAAATGCCTGAGGCGGCATACGAGACGATGGATATTTTCTTGATCCACGACAACAGCGACCGCCGGTTCCGAAAGCTTGTCATCAAATTCATCAGCTCCACCGCGAACGTTGTGCCGCGGAAAAGTCGTGTGCGCGTAAGGTTCAAGCTGTCTCATTGCGCCAGGGGCTACATTGCGGCTAATTGCGAAAGAACTCTGCCGCAGCGGGCCTGATGGACGTCAACATCAAGAGATCTGCGATGGCGACGAAGGTAGATCGAGCCGTTGTTGTCGTCACTCGAGAGGGAAATTCAAGGCTCTCCACAACTCCAGGAGATCAGGGCAGATCATGTCGATCCCAGTCTGACATTCCAACCACGCCTGTGCCTGACTCGCTCGGAGCGAGTGATGATGCCTGGTGCTCAGGCACGGGACAATGTCCAATCGTCGGCGAAGAAATGACTCAAGGTCTCGCGACTTGCTCGCAGCAACGGTTCTCGATAGCTTCAACCTGTTTCGGTGCGCCAGACATTTGTCCCGTGTTTCGCCCCAGCAATAGCCTTCCTTCATGGTCAGCAGAGTTGTTCTATACATAACCCTTGCCCTCGGCGGTGCCTCTGGCCATTGTAAGTGCTGCCAAACTGGAATTTTCACGAGATCGAATGACGGACTCCGTGGCTCAAAGCCGAGATCGCCGTAGAGAATGTTAACCAGTTGCGCCAGAGATCTTCCCTGGCGATCCAGTGCACGCGCGATTTTTCTAGATCCACTGTCATGAGGCTGGATGGCTTGGTTCTGCCACGGCTGCTGCTCCGGCTTGTGCTAACAGACGAAGAAACAGTCTGAGACGGAATCGTGCGCGTCGATCGGTGCATCCAGTCTCGGAGAGGGAGTTTGCGCGGAACATCTGGTAGCTAGTGCTTGGGCAGCCTTGTAGAAGATTCCTTTGGCTGCGAAGAGTAGGTGATTACCCAGCGCTGACAGCTCGGCGCTGTATGCGTTTCCTCCCTTCCTAGCCATCTGGCGACCTCGTTTTGCATCGCAGTCTGGCGGCCGACTCCGGGTCTGGAAGGCTTGAGGACACCAAGGCCGCGATGCGAAAGAGATGGAGCCTTCACGTCACCGCGCAGCTCTCCAGCACGGAGACTAGTATGCGTGCTACAGTATCCATCTTCGGCGATTGTGATCGAGAAAAGTCGAGCGATGTCAACATTCATCCGCAGATGCCTCTCGAGATAACTACATGTTTTACCTGCTTTTAGGCACGGTCTCACGGTGTACACCCTTGCCGCAGGGGGAGTTCAATGTCATCCGACAATGCTAGCACGTGGCTGCTGCGCGAGGCGCTGCTGAAACACGCCACGCGAAGCGAACAGCTTCACCATGCAAGACTGCCGGCATGGCTTCGTCTAGTTTGCGGTCTATGGCATTGGGCGCGCAAGCAGTTCACGACATTTGGGCTCTGAAGGTGTCCGCCCAGGGAGACCTGGGCTTTGCATGTTACACCAGACAGTCACAGCAGGAACAGATGCCGGACCTCGATCCCACGCGAAATGCCGCAGGATCCATGTTCGCGCGGCGCAGGTACCGAATCCTACCGTACCTGCGTCATCCATGTCTTCGGATTGCAGACAGCACGGTCATGGTAACTGCCGTTTTCTCCTACCGCGCCCGATTCGGGCCTTGCAGCTTCACGTTCGCGTACCTATGC
Source organism: Acidiella bohemica (assembly GCA_019670975.1). NCBI lineage: Eukaryota > Fungi > Ascomycota > Dothideomycetes > Mycosphaerellales > Teratosphaeriaceae > Acidiella > Acidiella bohemica. Next base: position 986,600 of record JAGUCJ010000013.1, read on the forward strand.
TCATGTCTGCTGTAGGCTCCAGGGATGCCGACCAGGATTCCGCCTTCGCGTGCTTTGTGTGAACGTAGGCGAACGTGTCGGTCTCGCTTATCCCTTGTTCTCACAGCGGGCAGGGCAGCAACGTTGCACTATCAGCAGAGCCAAGGACAGCGACCACGTGGAAGACCCTTATCCGGGTCAGATTCGCCGATCATTGTGTCGTGCTAATGCTAGGTAGGTCCACCGGTAGTAGCTGCTGCTGCTCGGGTCAGCATTGCACAGCCAATTTTCGATGTGAGAACACGAATGCGGCGCGGAACGAGAGCACCGTAGCAGCTTTCATGGGTTGCGATACATCGCCGTGATCGCGAAACGGAGCGCCCTCGTCACTCACGATGTCATTTGTGTTTCGCGGTGCTTCTGCTCTCCCCTTGGCAGCAGCGCCTCGCCCCAGCGCGGCGAGCTCGAGCGAGGGGCAGCCGGGCCGTACGCTTCCACCCATGTGGCGTGCATGCTCCGCTGCAGGTGAAGCATCGCATTGCCTCGCCAACACTGCCGACAGGGGACACAGCAGACCCGTGATCTCTAGCAGACGTCAACAGCGGAGACAAGTCTCCGGTCTCGACATCATTGCCTCACTTCGCGAGAAAAAGAGACTGTCCGGAGAGAGTTGCAACGTCTGGTTGGTGGCCTTGTGTCGAGCCATGCGGAGGCCATGTGCGCAGGCGATCTCCGGGAACGCCAAGCCTGGCACAAGCGCAGAGTTAGATTTGCGCCAGACTTTCAAAACCGCTGAGAGCGCTGCCGCTAGAGAACTGGTTGCGATGAGGCGCATCGATTAGTCAAGCATTGTCACCGGCCAACTCGGCCAACCAGCAGTTGTATGAAGCGGCCTGGGTGCCGGCGTGCATGCAGAAATCGAGATAGGCTCCGTCCGACAGCTCGAGATGCGTCGCGCATGACACTGACCCGTGTCACCAAGACGCCGCGAGCCGATTGGGATCCCAGCCTCGGCACGACAGTGACACGATATCTGCTGCATTCGGGGCGTGCGACCGCCCGGGTCCTCGTCCGCCATTTCTCGCCATCGCCTCGCCCTCTGCTACGATAGATGGCAGGGTCCGGTCAACGCACGTTGCCCTGCAAATTCTGTTGATTCTGATATGCCGGGGCCACATGGCCCCGCTCCACATTGAACCGTGCTTGCCATGCGGCCAATTCCCCAGGTGAAGTCAAAGCGCCGGCGCGAATGAACCCGCTCTCCCACTCGGCTCGAGCTTCGATGCACGCCAACGCCGCGACCAGGGCGTGCGTCGCGCTTCTGTCTGGCCGCAACGCTTGTAGCGCAGCCAGGAAGGATGAGGATCGGGGAGGGGATGCCGTGCCATGATTGCAGTAATTACCTGCCTCCGGGCTTGCCCTGGCCCCGCTGCCGTCGGCGCAAGTCAACAAGAGGAAGCTTGTGCTGCTCCATCTCCCGCCCGCACGAAAAGGGTGACCTTCGCTCGCCCTGACCCGACCCGCATCTTTGCCAGCATTCTGTCAGACCATAGTCCGCAACGAACATCGGGCGCGCACCACAACGCCCGCCCCGGCCTTCATCGATCGCCCGTGGGCCAGGAGTCTTCCAAAAAACATACTTTGAAGCTACTTGCGGTGCCTGACCCACACTTGGACCACCAGCGGTCGCCGGGCCCCGGTGGATTCACATTTGTTCCATCGTGATTCTACCGCTGCTCTAGTGCTCGGTCCTCGGATGCTGAAACTTGCCCCCTCAACACCTGCCTCGCCCGCTCATTTCCCGGCCTGCCTTGCAGCATATGTCGAGGGATCAGCATCGAGCGCCTCCGTCATCCGTGGGAGATCTCCGCCTGCGCAACGACGACCAGGCGCAACAGGCGCGACTGCATCGTCTAGTGGAGGCAGGCCTGTTGGACCCAGATTTCCCCAGAACCAACCACAAGAAGACCAGGAACTCCAACTTCGAATCGAGGTCCAAGACCAATCAAATTAGTATGTGCCGCTTCCGTGGCATGGTGCACGCGTTCGCAGGAGATTGTTGACTAACACTGTTTCCTCCGTCTCAGATACGAGCCAGAGTCAACTGTCTCAAGCCCGACAAAACGGTCGAGACGAGCACCTGGGAGCGCATCCCACCTCTTCCGGGAGGAACACCAAGGCGCAGCAGCCTACGACCAGCAACCACCCCCGGCTTACCTCAATCGCGCAGCTCAAGGAGCGACGTAACAGCATGCTTGCTGGCAAGAGCCGTGAGAGTCGACGCGAACGGACGTTCATTGGCGGGCAGTGTGCCGCCTGTGATGAGCCCCTCGAGCATACGCTGCGCGGCGAACGCATCCTCTCGCTTTCGTGCGGGCACGTTGCCCATGAGGCATGCTTTTACGAGTACATTAAGGAGTTTGAAGCGCAGACATGCCCGACCTGCAACGCGACCTTGGGCGTGGACACCAGCCGAGGCGCCGGCATTGACTTCGAGAACCTCAATCGTCTGGTTCGATCTGCGCAGACACCCGATTTGACTGCTTCTTTCCGGGACCAAACGACACCGACACCTTGGGATACCGATACGATCAAGCAGAACGTCCAGACACGACAACGCCAACAACAGAGACACACACGTGAGCATTTGCTCCCAGAACGAACGCGCAGCTCGGATGGTCGCTATGACAAGTACAATCATTTGCACGGCAGGCATGAAAGTGGAGATACTGGGTTGGCCTCCAACAACGAGTACGCCGAGACGCACCAATCAAATGGCAGGCGGCACGACTACGATGTGCAATCAATGGAGACGACTGTGAGCGCACCACGGCACCCTGCGAAGAATCCCATCCCAGCTCCTTCTGTGACCGTACGAAGCGAATTCCCGACGCTTAGCAAATCACGGCAGCGGCAGAGCTTGACATGTTTGGTGACGGTGGAAGTAGTTGACGGCAAGTGGCAGCCCAATCTGGACGATTTGAGAAGCCCGCCGCCCGTGCCAGCTACGATACCTGAGGAGGCAAGCACGGCTGATAAGCCAAGCATGAACGGAAGGAATTCCGAGCATCCTCGAGCGGTCGACAGCGTGCACGAAGATTTACAGGCTATGGAGGAGGTGAAAGACGAGCTGTACAAGCGTGTGGACAATTGGCACGGACAAGACTTCTCCCGCTATGGCAGGCTTCTGCTGCATGGCAAGATGCGAGTCGGGAAGGACAAGCAGGCGTGGCAAGAGCTTGAGTGCTACCTCTTCACTGAAATGCTGATTTGCGTCAAAGAGAAGAAAATGGGCGCGAATGCAAGCCAACAATGGGACGGCTCGGAAGGCCCAAAGCCCAAGCCTCGATGCACGCTGAAGGGCTCAATTCAAATCAAGCGGCACTTACGCAGCGTGGAAGCTGTGGCTGGTCAGTATCGCTCATTCGCTCGTCTCCAGGAGTGCTGCTAACATGGAGCTCTAGAGCTCGAAATCCTCACGCTTAGCTTGTCAGTCCCGGAACTGCCACATTTCCATCTACAATTCCAAGACCACTCACAGCTGGATACTTGGCGCCGTGCCCTGATCAACATCAATCGCATCGATGTCTCCGAGCCTCTATTAGCGGATTACGAACAGGATGCTTCCGGGACAGATGAAGAAGAGTACACTCAGACTTCGCAAGCCACTAAGCACATGTCTTCCTCTCATGCGTCTTCTTTCGGTGCAAGCCGGTCGCAGGTCACCGCGCCGACGGAATACACCAACTCTCGGGGTGGTCAGGAGGTCAGACCTGGCACGACTTCATTACATGTACCACTGGACATTGTTGTGGTGATTCCAGTCTCCTCGTCAATGCAAGGGCTTAAGATCAACCTTCTTCGAGATGCTCTCCGCTTTCTGGTCTCCAGTCTTGGCGAGCGCGATCGCATGGGCTTGGTCACCTTTGGGTCAGGTGGGGGCGGCGTGCCTCTGGTTGGCATGACTAACAAGAGCTGGCCTGGCTGGGCAAAAATACTCGAATCGATCCGACCACTAGGCCAAAAGAGCATGCGCGCCGATGTGGTGGAAGGTGCCAATGTTGCGATGGACCTCCTGATGCAGCGCAAGTCCTCCAACCCGCTCTCCAGCATATTACTCATCAGTGACTCTGCGACTTCAGACGCAGACAGCGTTGATTTTGTGGTGTCCAGGGCAGAGGCTGCGAAGATCGCGATTCACTCCTTCGGGCTCGGTATGACCCACAAGCCGGACACGATGGTTGAGCTGTCAACCAGGACCAAGGCCAGCTACACCTACGTCAAGGACTGGATGATGTTGCGAGAATGCCTTGCTGGCTGTCTTGGTGCGCTTCAGAGCATTTCTCACCAGAACGTCAAGCTCAAGCTGCGCCTCCCAGAGGGGTCACCGGCGACCTTTGTCAAAGTCTGCGGTGCTTTACAAGTCACCAAGCGTGCGACTGGCAGGGACGCCGAGGCTATGCTTGGCGACCTACGCTTCGGTGACAAGCGCGACATCTTGGTGCAGCTAGCCATTGCGCCTGACAGCTCGACGCCCGACTCAGTGCCGGCGGACCCTTGGGAGAATGTCATTGCCGGTTTGGAAGCACTTGGGGGCCCACTCGATTCCGACGACGCACGCTCGCTCTCCGTGGAGGAGCTGCCGCTCATCCAAGCTGACCTCAATTGGGGCGACGTCCTCCGAGACGGCAGCATTTCACAACTCCCACGCCCGTCGCTCCTTGCCATCACCATGCTACCTTCGTCTGCGAAGAAGAGCCCCCACGCTCGTCCAGCCACCCCACCCATTCCGCCCCACCCTTCGATCGTCCAGAGACGTATGGAGCTGCTCACCTCAGACATGCTCTCTCGCGCCCTCACGCTGGTCACCCGTGGCCAAGCAGAGCGTGCTCAGCACCTGCTCGCCGAGACGCGTTCGATCCTCAAAGGCCTTGGCAAGGGCGGCCTTCCACCGCTTCCGCCTCCACCAAGCGCAGCCCTTCCACCCACGCCCAAGACCGGCGAATCCCGCAACTCTCCTACCGATGCTGCCCAAATACCGGTTCCCGAGACCAGACGTACACCCTCACCGCCTCGCCAGGATACTCTCAGCCCCTTCAGCCCTGCCGCAGGCATCGACATGAGCACCATGACCGCGCTCGACTCCGAGCTCCAGTCCAGCCTCGAGTGGATCACGCACCCGGCGCAGTTTAGCCGCGACGCTCGCAAGTCCGTCCTCCAAGCCATCGGCGTCATCAGCTCGCAGCGCGCCTTCACCTACCGCACACCCTCCGAGTCACTCTGGGCCGGTCGCATCCCGGGCGTCAAGAGGTTGTCCGAGCGGAGCCGAGAATGGCGAGAACTCGGCGAGGACCCGCTGATGGAGGAGGCCTGAAGCATTCGGCTCGGCTATGCATCATGTCCCGCATCCGCATCATCATGTGTCTCCTACGCGCTGTGATACCCCTTTTTAGAGTCATCTGACGAATTACGACCAAGTGCTGGCGATTCGATTCGATCTGGCTGTGTGCATTTTGTGTGTAGATATGTACTATATATCGCATCGAGATGGGCGTACTGCATAGCACGTTGTACCGACTTTGCACATACATCTCGCTTCCGTCCTGATTTTCATGCTCACAACAAGTAAGAACCATTCCCTAGTCAGCTGATTATTCAATATTCACAATCTCAGGGATAAGACGGCTACGCGGAGTTGTGTTGATGACGGTTCAAGATCTTGCATTCGCCAATTATTGTCGGCTAGAAGCGACATTGGGCTGGAAGGGAGCCAAGCCCTTCGATGTGGCCAATGAACAAGAGTCCTTTGAACTTGCAGGGATAGCAAGATTCAGAAGGTGCTCAGCAGAGGGTACAAAGCGTCGGCTTCGATCTAGGGATCCCTTCCCTCTTCGTCGAGAACGCCGCCTCGTGTGGTGACGTCGATCTCTCGAAACCGGACTACGAGCTGCATTGTTCCGCGCAACTGCATACTAGCGCCAGGTGTAGCGCCGATGACGAGAGGCGGTGTGTTGGCCCTGGTAAATCCGGTGGGCTGGATGAGAACGCGGAGTGCTGGTCTGGTGGGCTGGACGAACTGCTTGGCATCCACACAGACAACGAGGGCTAGGCATATGTTAACTCCCCGGCGGTCCAATCACCAGCCAGTGGAGCGATGCCTTCAGTTGTGCTTACGACTAAATTGCGTGGCGCTGGGAATCGATGCGGGCAATTTGTGCAAGTAGACATCGACTTCTGGCTCGTGCAAACCGACTCGACCGCCGGTGGCCGCGGGTCCTGGAGATCGAACGAATACTGGAGATAAGGGAACTACGGCCCATTCGTGGGTATGTCGCGAGGCTACAAGCTCACCTCTGAGCCCTCCAGGAAGCGGATCAGCAGCGGTTAGCACTCCAGCGGAGACTGGGATTGAGGCAAGCGACCGATGCTGACGCGCCTGGCGTATTTGGCCATGGTGGACCTTTGCAGCAATCGTTGACTTGCATGCTATGAAGCAGTCGATAGGGCCCGATATAATAGATTTACTTATCATCCGTACAAAAGTGGTGAGGAGCAGGCCATCAGGGCGGAGGGCGGGGCGGAGAGGCGCGTTGCAGGGAGGGGCGGCGATTGAGCGAAGAGCACACTCAACCAGAAGGATGCAAGGAGCAAACTCCAGCTGGCATGTGCTTCCCAGGCTTGTAGGGCTTGTACTTGGTCCAGCAATCGAAGACTGTTCGCGCTGGCGGGGCGGGGCGTTGCTTTGGGTCTATGGAATAGCGTTCAGAGTGGTGTTTAGGATGAACGCGGCGCTCTTCAGCCCTGGTCATTATCTCGGGACTGTGCTGCTTGATAAGGTTAACGACATAGAGCGGTAGTAATTCTCTCTCTCCAGTAGAGCTCAGTAAACCTGTCTCTACCGCTTCCTCGCTGGCCGTGTACACGGTGAGGCTTTCTGCAACGGCCGGCAATGTGAAGCAGCCATGTACGGACGGGGTGCATAAGCAGACAGTGGCATATGGCCTGCAAGTGCTGGCGTTTATATTTCCAGTGTTGATGCACGCAGGTTCACATCGACTCGCAGGTCAAGATTGAAGTCTAACAGCACGTGATGACCGGAGCGCCACCTGATCTTCCAGCGGATGTCCCGCTCTAAGCGACAATCTAGCGCAAAGTATCTCGATACATCTGAGACTTGGGAAGAGGGAGCGAGTGTTTCAAGGGCTCTGAATATCATCATTGCACACCACCTCAAGGCTTTGACATAGCAGTCTCTACGAGGCCGATAGTGTATAGGCGAAGGCTAGCCCGGGGTTTGAGCCAAACATACACAGCACATCACAAGACACCAGCGCCTATTGAACGACGGGACGACTCGATCTTACGTGGACTGTACGGCGGAAAAGCGCACGATCAACGCCTCTTAGTCGCAACAGAGCTGTAAGAACAGACGATTTGATTGGGTCTGGGTCGTACGGCACAGTCAACCCGACAGCTCCACCCATTACTGGTCGCCACAGGCTGTTAGAAACGCTTGGCAGACTCTCCCTCCTGCTATCAGTAAGAGCGTGTGAAACAGAAGGCTGCCCAGTTTGATTGAGAAGCATACGAAATCAGGATATACTTCAGCGCACCGGGTATCGAGGTTGGAGCGAAGCCACGACTCGCGGGTGGCAGTAGTGGTGGGCGGCGGCATCGCCCGCCCCAGCGATCGCAGTCGGCAGTGACTGCGGTCATGCAGATGTAGGAGCAAGCTATGGACCCGCAAAGCCAGTCCTTCACCCCGTACAGTAGCGGCACCAACTCCGATACCTTAAAGCTGCAGACCGATGTGGTGCGGATCCAGCAAGTCCAGGCCGAGCACTCTGAGCGCATAGCCCGACTTGAACGGCGGCAGGAGGAGGAAACTCGGGTGAAGAGTGTCTGGGGCAATAGCTCGCCGTTTCCGAGTGTGCTGAGAGGCGGCACGCCGCAGCAAGGTGAGTCTGCGATATAGCGGTGACGTTGGGCTTGGTCTTAACCTTCCGTACAGTGCCTCTGCAACAACCGCCATCGGATCAATTCCGCGGTTTCGACGACGAAGCGAACAACCTCATGAGCAGCCTCCATCTAGATGCGGACGATGAGCCGCGACGAGGTCTTGGCGCCAACTCGCGCGCGAACAGTGTTCGCTTCGATGAGTCAGCGAACCAGAATCACTTCTCGCATTCTTCAAGACCGTCAATGGACTTCATGTCACGTACCAATAGTAGTGGCCTTGTCGGTCTGCAGATGAGTGAGCGGTCGTCGTCGCATAAATCTGAGGGCAGAGCAAGCTCGGCGCATTCGATGCGCTCGGCTGCTTCAGGCCGGGCGAACAGCCTCAATCTGGATACTGGCTACCACCTGGGCGAGTCAAATCGGTCGCCGCTCGACACGCCTGCACTTGCGCCTGGGTTACTACTACTCGGTGCTGTACCGGCCATTATACGATGCTGGATGAACACCAACTTTAAGCATGATGCTCTACTCTACGCTGCTGTGTGCACAGGATCATACAAGTCGTACCTGGATTTGCGGCTGATAGAGAAGCTTGGATTCGAGGACAGCGTTGTCGGTGGCAAAGATGGTACACGGACGGTCGAACTACCAGTCTACTTTCCAGAAGCGGTACCTCATCCAGCATCATCTCGATCAAGCAGCCCAGCGCCGCAGCTACCGACCCTAACTGTCAACTTCCAGGTTGTCGAACATGTCGCGGAGCATGAGGACAAAGCGATACAGATCTTCATCGGAAGCGATGTCCTACGAACGCACAGCGCCGATATTCTACTCTCGTCTAACAGCATGACGCTGTATGATGATGAACAGAGTAAGCTTAGTATACCGCTTGTGCGACCAGAGGACGAGAAAGCCTTCAAGAGCTTGTACGTCAGCACAGGCACGCCGCATCTCGCTTCGCGACCGCAAAGCCTTGCGAAAGATCAAACGTACTTCAATGGCCTCGGTCAAGGCAGCTCTGCTGCTTCGGTCTCTTCCGCGGCGGCCAGTCCGCCTCCAGGCAAGTACCGGCCGCCTGGCGCTGTTGCGTCGGATGTGAGCACGACAGAATCCGCGAAAGCGGGTGCTGCCGTGCTCGTTGCCGACACAGACGCAGATGTCAGGCCTTTGAGCCGCGCCTCCAATACATCTCGACCATCGCTTTCGACGTTGAATACCCGGGCCGAAGCTTCGGAGCCGCCTGCTATGGACTTGTCCGCCCAAAGCACACCTCTGCGCACTGGCAGCAGCCCAGCGATATGGTCGAATTGGCGGAAAGAAGGCACCGCGCCCACCGCATCCCAGCCAGCATCGACGTCCACAAGTGGCCTCGACTGGGCCAAGGCCGGCAAGAACCGGGAGACGTCGTATCAGCGCAAAGAGTCCGGCATCAAGGTCCTCAAGCCAAAGACGGTCAATCGCAGTGTCTCTTCCACCACAGCGCCATCGACACCTGCTGCGCAGCCCATACCTGCTCCACCGTCTGCGGGAGGAAGTGGAGGCATGGGTGATGGGCGTAGTCGCTTCTTCGATGAAGGTCGGCGGCGGGATGGACCAGAGGTGAGGAAAGAGAACGCGCCTCCTTCTGCTATTGGTACTACGGCGCCGGCGCTTGGGACGGCTAAGACGAAGGCGAACCCCATAGGAGGTGCTTCGGCCTTTTCTTGGTTGAACCCTGGTGGGTCGAAGTAGGGGGGCCGCTTGGGTCATGATGGAAAGGCGACTGGCATTATGATGGTGTTGATCTGTATGACGGCTGACTGGGACTGCTATGTAGGGGTCAAGTAGCCATGTGCTTTATGAGTGGCCTCCCTGCAAGAGCTTGCACGGATGTGCTGCAATTACAGAGCTGGTCCAAGAAGAAATCAGTCATCCTTTTGCCAGTCAGCCACAGAGTCCAAGGCGGTCTGCATGTGCGATCGCGCGAGATCGATTATGCTGCGAGCGCGCTCGAGGTTTGGGTGCCTGAGCAACCACTGACTTAGAGCCTCTCCCATACGAGGTCCAAGGTAGTTTGCACGATTCTGACATGGATCGCAATCATGGGTTGACAGGCTTCGGCATCCTGCCGGCGGCTCCTCGATTCATGCTGTCGGAGACGCTGGTCGATCGCTCGGACCTCGTCTTGTAGATAGTAAAGTCGGGACTTGCCATCAATCTCATGAAGCCGCGAGACGTCGTGAAGCCAGCTATCAACGGCTGATTCCGGACTGAGGCCGAGGTGGCTGACTGCTCGCTCTTAGAACGAGTTCCTTAAATCAAGGCCTTGGAAGATATTGCAGGCTATACTGTTCGGGTGAAGGCTTTTGGGGCGCTGCCAGGACTGATGTAGTTTCGACCGGGATACTGATAGGCTTAGAAAATGTTCTGGTGCCGTCCTGGGGCTTGAATCTTTCATGAACACGGAATGCGGTCGAAGGGTCTTCGTTGTCAACCTGATCGCTCCCCGTAATCGGGAAAATCAGCCAGGGTGCGTTGAGGTAGTGAAAGGGGCTATTACAGGGCACTCTCAAGTCCTGCGCGCCTGCTGCTCCTCGAATATCAGCTGTAAATCATGGCCATGTCCTTAGGTGAATGGTGTGGCTTTGACCAGTGCGACAAAATCCGACATGGCAGGACCTCTCGTTCCTTGGCGAGATTTCCATTTCGTCCGCAAGGCGGAGCTTGCATCTGCAGTAGCATCCACCCAACCGTCATTGGCGTGCACAGGCCGTGCGAGCAAATTCACCAGATTCGGAACGCACATTGGCAGCCATACGTCAAGCCGTCGAACTGTCCTTGCATCACAGATCAATTTATGCGACCTCCCGAGGACAACGCACAACCAGGAGCCAGAGCGCAAGTGTCGCTCTGGAAGAAAGGGGCCGGAAGAGACGCCTGGGCCATATAACTGGAAGCTGCCAGCCGACAGCTTGCTTCGGGATCTCCACACTCCTTGGCCAGCATGAGCGGATGTGGCAATGCCGAAGTTGCAGCAGCTCACTGCGATGCCATCTCTCGTCTTAAGAGCGGCGCCTAACAGCTCGAGTGGCAGCGTCTGGGGGCGCCGGGACATTGAACGAGGTCTCGATGGCCAGCGAAGATCCCTATACTGAGGTCTGGTTGGAAGATCATGCTGATAGCTTCCGTCACAGGACATCCCGCAATTCTGACAAGAGAGCACGGCCGTAGTTCTGCTGGGAAGAATCAAGGATGACTGACGAGTGGCCATTGGTGGTCCGAAAGTTACCTCATGGGATCCATGATCCTGCAGAAAAGTCAATGTGTGGTTATCATGCACCTGTGACGAGGCAGAATAGCGCAATGTAATTTCCGGAGTCGCTAGATGAAAGGCAAATGATCTGTAGTAATGTCAATGAATAGGATCTAGCCAGCACATCCGCCAGCACTGATACTCAGGCAGACCTGCTGTTTTGTACATTACCCCTGCGAGGCATCTTACGTCCTGCCTCAGGGTCGACTTAGTCTACGCCAGCGTACAAGTCCACGACAATGTTGATGGCTGCCACCAAGATCTCTGCTGCGATGAGAACAATGACGATCCACTCCAAGTACTCCCCTACCAACTTGTCAGCGCACCCAGACACCACCACTGTCGAACACTGCCAAGAAGAGAAAGAGGAAGACTTACCATGCGTATGACTCAACTGATCCTTCAACACAGCAAGCAAATCACCCACTACACTAACCCGTTCCTGCATCAACTCAACCCGCTGGTCCATCTCCAGATAACTCCTCACAGCCTGATATACCGGCTCGAGCTGCGGCTCCGCCCACATAAGCTCCGGCGCATCGAGCACAGATCCTTGGAGATGGATGTTGATTCGGAGGATAAACAATTCGCCGATCTGCATATTGATCTCGCGGCGCGTGAGGTTGACACGGCCAGTACGTGCGATGTCGGAGGGAATGGATTGGGTGGTGGAGATTGTGGCATCGAGGAGGTCTTCGTATAGGGAGGTCTAAATAACGAGTTAGTTTTGAAAAGTCAAGAGTGTTGCGCGAGGCCAGAGCTTACTTTCGTGCTCTGCGCCAGGGCATGGGATATCGCCAGCTTTGTCATGTAGTCTCGTTTCACCTTCAAGCTGATAAAGTCGTTGTAGATCCTCGCTTGGTATTCGCGCGTGTAGTAGAAATTGAACTCTTCCGTCTGCACATCTTCTTTACCAAGCTTCTCGTTCTCGAACTTTGCGATTTCTTTCAGGAACCGTTGTTCTTCCTTCACCGACATGCCCCAAATGACCACTACACCGTACTCGAACAAAAAGACCTCCGGTATATGGACTGTGGTGTCAAAGTCGGGCGTGATGGGTCGTGAGGTCTCATTACTCGAATTTCCGACCAAGACATCGTCGCTCGAGTTCGCATGCAGCATCTCCGGCTGCGATGCCGTAGCCTCAACCGCGTTCTCCGTCTCAGCACTCGCAGTCGGCCGAGCGTCTTGCAGATCAATCAGGTCCTCGCGCCTTCTCTCCGCCTGCTCCTCTACCTCGATTGCGGAGTCTGAGAACCTCCTCACCGGCTCACTTCTGACCTCTGTCTCTTCCGCTCCTCCTGCATCCTCCGCTGCACCGCTGCCTCTCCTTCTACTGCTGCCTTCCTGCTTGTACTTGTATGGAGTGTACAGACATTCGTCAAACAATTTGGGCGCCGCGCTCTTCGTCTTGCCTCTGCCTTTGAGGAATCTCATGAGATCGTCCATCTTATAGCTACTAGCCGTACAATACGCCGTGACTCTCGGCAGCTTTGCGCGATCATCTTTGCCAAGCCTTGCCGCATCCCGTCGCGCTGTGGGGTCTTTGATGCGAGTGAATTGGCTGTAGACATCCCTCCCACTCTCTTCATCCGGCTCCTCGTCATGCTCCGGGTTGGGTAGTAGCTTCAGCTTCTGCTGCGTCCTCGTCGTCCGTTGCGGCCCAATCTTGTTGGCTGCCGCGGGCGGCGTCAAAGTCAGGGGAGCGCCGGAGCTGTTGCGCCTTCGTAGCTTGCTGTTGAGCGCGGATAGCATTGGCTGGGAGCCATCTCGTCCGGGTGCCTGCGGTAAAGAGCCAGTCGAGTGGGAGCCGTCGGGACCACCTGGGAAGTTAGGGCGTCGTCGTGGTGGCGAGGACGTCGATATCTGAGGATTGAAAGTCACGCTGCGAGAAGATTTGCGTGGCTGTTGCGGGATGTCCTGTGTATGTGATGGGAGGAGAGGGGAGGTTTCCGAGTAAGCTGTCGAGGCCATTGGAGCTCCTGCAGAAAGCTATGTGGTATTACGGACGGGTGAAAGGCATGTCAAGCAAGTGTCTCGTCGTCGACCAATTGCGGGTTATGAGGCAGTCCGAAAGCGAGTTTCTGGCTGTGATGTTGGTGATGTCTATGGAGGTCGCGGAAGCTTCCCTAGAAGATGAGCTCGGAAAGTCTGAAAGCCTCGGGATGCGAGATGATGCGCGTGTCAAGCCACTCCCGCTGCTCCCCCGCCTGTCAACGGCAACTGTGTGGCGCCCAGCCAATTTTCTCCACTCTGCCCCACTGCTACGGCAGACCGCAGACCATAGACGGTAGTGGAGTCGCACAAAGATCAGGTGGGACAAACTTCCTTGTCTATACTATATTCAAAATAGCACGGAGCTGACGGCGAGACCAGTATACAGGCTTTCCCTTATCTTGACGCAACGCAGGCCCTGCTGCTCGGAATACCGCCTCGCTTCACTTGCTTCCGCGAGAACGTGTATAGATTTGACCTCATCCAACGGACCGTCTCCGGTCACCTCAGATCCACACAAGATTCGGAAGCTCATCCGCGAACCCGTGCAGAACTAAGCCTCGTCCGGACTGATCCAGCCATGGCCTCCCCTCCCTACATACTATCCGAACCACCCCAATTCATCCTCTTCGGCGACAGCATTACCCAGCAATCCTTCGCCCAGGACTCTGCGAGCAGCCCTAGTTTCTCGTTCGCCGCCAGTCTTGCCAACACCTACTCCCGCCGCCTTGATGTCGTCAACCGTGGTCTCTCAGGCTTTAATACTGCCCAGGCACTCAAGGTTCTACCATACGTGATTCCAAAACCAGAGAAGGCGGGCGTCAAGTTTTTGACCATCTTCTTCGGCGCTAATGACTCGAGGTTACCGGATAGTCCCGGTGGACGACAGCAGACTGTGCCGCTCGAGGAGTTTAAGCAGAATATGAAACGTATCCTAGCGAGCAATGAGGTCAAGGCGCACAAAGATGTTCGAATCATCCTGATCACGACGCCTCCGGTCGACGAGAGGATGCTCGCCGACTCTGCCATGGCTGAGCCTGGGGTCATCAATCGCACCGCGAAGAACGCTGCTCTGTACGCTCAGGCAGTGCGTACTGTTGCTTCAGAGCAAAAAGTAGCTGTACTGGACCTGCACAAGGCTATGATCTCGCATGCGGGCCATTCGGGAGAGCATGGATCGCTGCCGGGAAGTATTGACGCTCCGGAGAATGCGAAGCTGCGGAGTCTACTTAGTGATGGTCTGCACTTCACGGGAGAGGGCTACAGGGTGCTGTATGAGGAGATGATGAGTCTGATTGAGAGGACGTGGCCTGATCAGATGCCAGAGCGTTTGCCGATGTGGATGCCTGCTTGGGATGATGGGGAGGCTTGGGAAGGGGAACTGAAGTTGTAGAAAGGCCAGGGGAGACCTGGGGTCACTGGTTGTGCGTGAAGCTGCATGGCTCAACGGACAGGGCAGGCAGAAGGCCAAGGGTGTGGCCTTGCGGTCAGGCTCTCCTATGTGGCCTACTTCCTATTACAGTTAGATCGCGCAAATAGAGTTTCTCGAAATCAACCATTGGTTGCGTGACAGATGAACGAGGCCACGGGTAAATATTGGAGTCCGCACCGTATGGCGGCATCAAGTTATTCAAGAACGACCGGACCAATGCCACGCTAGAGGCTCCCAAATGATTGGATGTATCACTGCCATCATGAAGACGCGTGGTGCGTTCCGCTTCCACGCGGCTCCCGGTTTGTACAGCCTCAATTCACCGGCGGAGTCTTCCCCTCCCCCACCTTCAGCAGACCCGCAAACAATATACACGTTTGCCCACCCTCGTATTCTTACTCACCTCTTCTACACACCTTCACGTTGCCATTGAGCAGCTGACAAAACAGCGTCATCAACTACCATTCCGCTAAGCGACCAACAACACCGCCGAAATGAAGTCGATGCAACGCAAATTCGGCGGGCTTATGAAGCGGTCCGCCGACGAAGCAGACGTCGGCGCAGTCATTACGGAATTCAAGCAGGTCGATGAGATGCTTGGAAAGGTAAGGAGGACATCGATGCCAAGTGCAGGCTACCCTGCCACTGACTCTCTCTCGTTCCAGCTCATCAAAGACCTCAAAGCCTACCGCAACAGCTGGGAAGACATCCTCAAACTCCAGTACGACACCAGCGAAGCCTTTGCCAACCTCTACAAGCCCATTGAGCCCTCCAATGCCCCTGAGATGCGCCATCAGCCCGCCGTGACTCCCTCGAGCTACATGCAGAAATGCTTGGGCATGCAGAAACTGTACTCCGAGACGCGTGATGACTTGCTGCAGGAACTGACATTGATCGACCAGAAGCTGGTACGACCGGTGGAGCAAGCCAAAGAAGCTACGAAAGGCCTGCAGAAAACGTTGAAGCACCGAGAAAATACAAAACTGGATTTCGAGAGATATCAAAGCCGGGTGCAGCATGCCCAGAAGAAGGAGCAGAGGAGTATGAAGGAGGAAGCAGCCTTGGCCGCACACGAGCAGAACTTGGCGCAAGCGCAAATCGATTACCAGACCGCGGACGAGCAGGTGAAGCAGACGTTCCCTCCTGTGACTGCCGCCGTCCTTTCACTCTTCCCGTATCTGCAAGCAAGTCTGGTGATGATGCAGACGACGCTGGTGGGCCAGCTGTACACGGTACTGGATAAGTATACGAAGGTCCACAAGATGCCGAACCCGGCGCCATCAGACGCGGAGATTATCAGGGCATGGGAAGCGGAGTTCAGTGGGTTTAGGAAGGAATTGGAGCGAGGCATCAGTACGATCGCAAACGGGAAAGCTGTGAATAGGTCAATGACGCTGCCACCGGAGCACGGGAGTACGGTGACGGGACTGGGTATTCGCAATAAAGCTGGTGGGCTGGGTGGCAAAGTTGGAGGGATGATGGGGCGGAAGCCGAGTGGATCGCTGGGTCAACAGAACGATGGGCAGAGTGACACGGGCGCACGCTCGAGCATAGGCGCAAGGATCAGCTCATTCGGCGGTGGAAGACAGCAGAATCAGCAAGGGCAGCAACCATTACAGATCGAGAACGGATCTGCAAGACACGACGAAGACGATGACTCAGCCCCACCAAAACCACCACGAGCGGGAGCCAGCAACGGAGCGGTGAGTCCCTACGGCATGCCGAGCCCGGCAATCAATTATGCCAGCAAGCCCCGGATCCCTTCTACCGCCTCCTCAGGCGTCTCGACCCCTTACCCATCAAACCCGCCACCCTCCTATGATCACGCAGCCGGCAGCGCCAGCCCCGCATCTCAATACGCCACCCCACGCACTGGCTCATCACCTGCCCCCAATCACGCGAACGACTACTTTGCTGGCGCAGCAGCACGGCGGACATCTCAATCCTGCGTCGCCAGCGCAGCTGCATCACTAGCAGCAGGGAAGAAACCTCCACCTCCAATTCCTGTAAAGAGATTCCCGAGTACACAGACGCAGTATGTGACGGCTCTGTACGACTTTGAGGGACAAAATGAGGGTGATTTGGCATTTAGCGAGGGTGATAGGATTAAGGTGGTGAGGAAGACGGGCAGTGTTGATGATTGGTGGGAAGGCGAGTTGAATGGAAGGACGGGCAGTTTTCCGGCGAATTATGTGGAGTTGTGAGGAAGGGTGTTGACAATGATGACGATACCCGGCGTGCAATGTGGGATGGTTGATGGGTGGTCGTTCCGAGTAAAGGCGACGTTACCACTGATTCAAGTGAAAATACAGGGGAACACACCCTCCCATGACGTGCAGCAGGACGCATGTGCAGCATGGCACGCAACGTCTTTACAGTCATGACATATATAGACTTAGCCAACATCAAGCGACTTGAAGACATCGCACATAGACGGGCCCATTATTACATCTTCTCTGGCATCAACCATTCGAATTACATCGCCACACAGATTGCGACGACGAGCAAAGCGCTGACGATCCAACCAAACGGCATGGCCACGGCGGAACCAGCATTGGCTGTTTGCGTCGCAACCGGAGCGCCGGTGCCCGTGTAGCTGCCAGTGCCATTGCCGCCGCCATAGCCACCGGTACCAGTAGCATTGCCCGACGGCACGTAGACGCCACCATACGGGATTTTCTGCGAGATCCTTAGCGAGCTCTCCTCTCTCGTTGGGGAGTCCTGGCACTTACAAAGACCCAAGTATACATATCCGCCTTCTGCACCTCCTCACTGATCGTAAGCAGCAGACTCCCATTGCTCAACATCTGGCTCGGCACCACGGTGCCGTTCGCAGTCCCCCCAACGACCGTGACCTGATCTCCCTGTACCCACGGAACTGGGCTGTCGATCACGAGCGTCGCGTTCGGCTGGTAAAGCGTATGGATGTAGAAAGCGTCGTCATTATGGGTGAAGCGAAGCGCCTCACCCTCTTGCGGCGTGATGAACCAGTACTTCGTGCCGTAGATCGCTTCGCCGTGGGACTTGATCCATTTGCCGGCTTCACGAAGAGCATTCTGCTCGACGTCGATGATGGTGCCGTTCGCGGTAGGTCCGACGTCGAGGAGGAAGTTGCCGTTCTTTGATACGATGTCGACGAGGCTCGTGACGAGTGTCTGGGGCGTCATGTACTGATCCAGCGGCGTCGCACGATTGTAGCCGTAGCTGAACGGGTCCATGCCTAGATTACTTTCCCATTTCCGACGCTGCACGGCGTCATAGCGGGCATACTCAGGCGTGTCGAAGTCGCCGGGCAGACCGCAGCGGTTGTCCATGACAACCTGCTGGCCCTGCGCGGCCTTGCTGTTGAACCAGTTCGCGGCGAACTCGGCAGTCATGTTTGGTCCGCCGATGTCGCACCACATGATCTCCGTGCCCATATCGGCAAGTGTGTACATTTCGGGGCCTATAACGTCGGTGATGTAGTCCTTGACTGCTACAAAGCCTTCGTACGGAAGAGTGACGTTCGTGTACGGGTTCGTTGCATTGCCACCGGGCCAGCTAGCGAAGCCGTAGGGAGCGTAGGCCGGGCTGAACCATTCTGGCAGGGAGTAATAGGTTGCACGGTGCAGTTGTGGCTGGTAGGTAGCCGCGGCGTCAAACAGTTCTTGAAGCAGGTTCCGATGTGGCGGGAGCGCAACACTGTTGCGGTTGGTGACATTCGCTGGAAGGCCAAAGATAGCGTAGCCATCATGATGCTTGCTGACTTGCACGAAGTAATTGGCACCAGCGTCAGCGAAGAGGTCGACCCATTCTTTAGGATCCCACGCTGAGGCAGTGAAGTCGGGGATGAAGTCGTCGTAGGTATGGTTTGGACCGTAAGTCTTCAGATTATACTCCCAGGTGCGAACGGAAGTGTTAGGACCTTCGTTCATGTCCCACCAGTACCACTCAGCGTAACTTTCGTTCTTGCCTTTGTTGCCCCAGCCAGGGACCGAATAGACGCCCCAGTGGATGAAGATGCCAAATTTAGCGTTGTTGTACCAGTTCGGACTTTCGTGTGAATAGATGCTTTCGTAAGTGGGCTTGTATGCAGCAATCCCGTAAGTCGCGTTGAAGGCGTACGAGGACTGAACACCTTGTCCAGTAATGTAGATGGTAGCTGGTCCTGTAGTACCAGCTGCGACGCCACCAGCGTTGATCACACCGACCTGGACGATAGCTTGGTCTCCGGGCCGCAGCCGATTGATTACAGCTGGTTGGACAGTCTTCAACCCGGCAGACGAGACAGAGACTTTGACGCTGTTGTTTGCCAGCACCCACTCCTCGCCGTTGTTGTCAATGGTGACTTCGACGATCTGAGTTTTGTTGGTGCCCTCCATCCTGTCTCAGGTCAGCTATCTGCTCGGAGCGAATTGTTGACAGCTCTCACCATAGCTGCGTCGACCTCGCGTGTTCGACCTCCAAGCTGATTCCGGAGCCCGTCGCTGGCACCATCGAGACGGCAAAGATGTGCAATCGATTCGGCTCAGCAGCGCCTCCTGGGCCACTCGAAGAGCCGGAGGCAACGTTAGGCAGAATCAAGCTCGTAAGATCTTTTGTTGAATCAAGCCGAGCTACAACATGGAAGATCATTGAGCGGTTGTAGTCGATGCTCTTGTTGCTGTAATAGTACGGGAAAATGATATCGCCTCCGTATGGATACGGCCAGTCCCAGAACGGATCAACAAGTACGGATGCGGTCGACGTCGAGTTGTCGGCATATGTCGCATTCACCATTCCAGTGGCGATGTTCGACTGGTCCGCCGCTGCTAGCATGTGTACGCTGATATATCTGTCTCGCGGCGGAGACAGCATCTGGCCTTGGGTAAGGGCATTATCGTTGCCCGCAGCCTTGTACTGCGGAAAGTCGAAGTTGACGCCGGCGTAGGTCAGGTTGGCCTCTGGTAGGTATTGGGCTGGATAGCCAGAGTGTACGCCATCGAAGTTGGCATCGCCGGGGTACTTGGCGAAGCCGCGGTTGTTGAAGAGGGACGAGATGTCGATAGGGATTGACTTGACGGAAACGCCATCGTCGGCGTTCTTGGGATCAATGATGAGGCCCCCTTGCCCGAGAGCAACGGCCGCCAAGCCCAGCAGCGAGGCTGTCTTCGAATGCATCTTGGCAGTGAAGGATGCTGGTCATGTAAGGGAAGATGTCGACTTCTTATACCCATCTTGAACTTGCATTTAGCCAGCGTCAAACGCTCTCCACCGGGCTTGATGACAGCCTGCCAGCGCGTTGAGGTGCATGGTTACATTGCTGATATCTCCGCATTCGCTGGTAGGATTGGGCGATCAATGCCCCACTGAGGTGTACTGGAGGCCATTTCCCCGCTTGCCCTGGAAGCTTGTTGAAGCGTGCCTGGCCCTCGACGGTGCTGGGCGGTGACAGACGGCTTTCAGGGCCATGTTGCGTGTGGTGGAAGATTTGTTGCTCGCGATGATCCGTCGCGGAACAGAAGTCTCTTCAATTGCGTAATGGCAGCTATGTCGGCAGGTATGGCCTACCTGCCTCGCCGGTATTCATCCACCGCTGTAGGTTGCAACCATCGTAGGCGATCACTTGGCTATGGAGGCATCGTTACGTCTGATCCGATAGCCGACTTGACACTCACTGCTGGTCTCAAGCGCCAAATTGACGCAAAAGGCGTGCATTGAGCCTGATATTGCGCCGTGAGGTTGGTAGAAGGAAGATAGATGCAAGAATCGTGAGAGGTGTAAACCGCACTGAGAGCCACAATTTCTGACAACTCATAAGGTATGATCGGCATCAACTCGTTCTTCCCTGATGGCTGGTTCATAGAAAGGCAGGGCCAAGGAGATTGAGGCGGAATGAATCGACAACTTCCAACGTCAGACATGGAACATGCTGTCTCTCCACGATGATAATAACGCCTTCATGACCCACTTCCAGATCTTTTGATCCACAGTGTGATGCCTCGCTGAGTCAGCTGCTCAGCCCTGCGACCAGCCCCGTCGCTCCAGACAAGCCACGAAGCACGAGACAGAGCCTCCTCGGCCATATGCCAACGGTCCGTAAGCCACTGTCCTTCGCCAGGCCGTCAATGCCATAAAAATATCTGGATACATTAATCCACTGACCCTCCACCATGAGTGGCCGGTTCGTCCGAGCCTCCAAATACCGTGAGCGCATCCAGAGATTCGGACTCAATGCATGTTGAGGCTGACCGGGGGGGTTCTAGGCCATGTCTTTGGACGGTCGACTCGGCGAGAACAATGCTACGATAACTTGAGAATCAGCAAGAATGCCTGGGACACTAATCTCATCAAGGTCAACCCCAAGTATTTGGCAGTCAACTGGGAAGCCAGCGGAGGCGGCGCATTCGCTGTGATCCCACTAGAAGAGCGCGGGAAGCTGCCGGATCAGATCCCCTTGTTCCGAGGACACACTGCGGTGGTATTGGACACCGACTGGAACCCCTTCAACGACGATATTATCGCTTCCGGCTCCGACGACGGCAAGGTGTTCTTGTGGCAGGTACCAGAAGGCTTCACCCTGCATACTGATGCGGATGAGCCTGCGGACGTTAAGCCCGTGGGCAAGCTAAGTGGCCATTCGCGGAAGGTCGGGCATGTGCTCTTCAACCCTGCGGCGGAAAACATCCTCGCTTCCAGCTCGGGCGACTATACGGTCAAGCTGTGGGATCTTGAAGATGGCAAGAGCAAGCTTACGCTGAAGCACAACGATATCGTACAGAGCTTGTCGTGGAATGCGGATGGTAGCATGCTCGTCACAACCTCGAGAGACAAGAAGCTGCGATTCTGGGATGTGCGACAAGAGAAGCCGGCGCATGAGGTGGCTGGTCATGCAGGTGCCAAGAACAGCCGGACAGCATGGCTTGGTGAGCACGACCGCGTCGTTACCACCGGCTTCTCGCGCATGAGCGAACGGCAATTGGGGCTGTGGGACCCGCGCAATCCAAACCAAGCACTCGAGATGATGTTCCTGGATTCCAGCTCCGGTGTCGGTATGCCCTTCTGGGATGACGGAACGCAAATGTTGTACGTCGCTGGCAAGGGTGACGGTAATATACGCTACTTCGAGTACGAGAACGACAAATTCGAACCGCTCTCTGAGTACAAATCGTCGGACGCGCAGCGAGGTCTAGCTTTCATGCCCAAGCGCGGGGTTAATACCCACGAGAACGAGATCACGCGCGCTTACAAGAGCATTGATGACCGGACGATCGAACCCATTCCTTTCATCGTCCCGCGACGGGCTGAAACGTTCCAGGATGATATCTACCCGCCCAGTGTTGGCTCCAAGGCTGCAGTATCGAGCGCCGAATGGCTAGAAGGCAAGACCGGTTTGCCGCCAAAATTCTCAATGGAGGATATGTACGAGGGCAAAGAGCCCAAGGAGTACGCAGCTGAGTCCGCGCCGAAGCCTATGCCCGCGAAAACTGCGCCGGCGCCTTCACCAGCACCTGCCGCAGCGCCTAAAGTTGAAGAGCCGAAGTCCACACCACCCGCTGCTGCCCGCGAGATGCCGAGCATGAAGGACAACAAGGACTCAATGGCGGCGATGGCATCGAAGTTCGCAGACAAAGACGAGGCAGAGGACGAGGACGACGACAGCTCCTTCGAAGAAGTGCAAAAGCCATACGAGCGTCCACACGCTGCCGCAGCCAAGGCCGCTGAGCCTACGCGCACGAACACCGCCTCAGCGCCCGAGCCCGTCAAAGCACCCCCGCCAGAATCATTGACTGCGTTCTCAGGGGAGAGCATCTCGTCACCAGCAGCCGCCACCTCGAAACCAGCCGAGGAGCTACGGCAAGTTGCGGAGCCTTCTCCCCCGCCAGCAGCAGCAGCCGCTCCAGCGCCGTCCGCGAGTGCGGCAGCGGGAGGATTGCGGGATGTGCTGCAAGAAATCAGGGGAATGCTTCAGAGTCAGGGAAAGCAGATTGAGCAGCTGACAAGCGAGGTGGCGGAGTTAAGGATGAAGGTCGGATCGCAATTATGATTGATGATGTGATGGATGCGGTGGAAAAGCAGGGCTGGTGAAGATGACAGGACCAGGATAAGAGTATGGCAGAGAGAGAGAGAGAGAGAGAGAGGTAGATGTCTTCAATGGAAGAGTCGAGGTGCAAGGCTCATTACTGTCTATTTGCGTTCTTGCTCAGCGACCCGCGCTGGCGTTACCGATTTGAACAGATGTCGGCGTTGACAGCTGTGTCAAGCACTAAAGCCGAGTCGATCCACGTCTCCAGAAGCGCCTTCGCTAAGCATACAGATCCCAAAGCTCGATATTACGCCCACGGCCCCAGAGCCCCCAAATTGACTAAAATACAAACATGTATGAGGCCATCCCCACTGCCGGCGAGCTCCCCCGCATTACGAAACGCCGCTCACATACCATCAATATGCATGATCCTCACGGCCCTCAGCGTCTAGCCCCGCTCCGCCGCCTGCATCTCCTCTACCTCCGCCGTCACATCATCCAATCTCGGCGCCTCCAAGTCCTTGACCTTCTCTTGCAAATTGGTTACCTTTGGTTTGAGACTCTCCCACCACTTCGAGAACTCCATGACCGCCAGTTTCACCTCCGGGGTCAGCACGTACCGACGCTCAATCAGCATGATCTCGACCGTGCGCGTGTAGCCCTTGACACGCTGCAGAGCGATCTGCGCATCCCGGATCTCCTCCTGGAAATGGTTGATGTAGGTCTCCCAGGTCACGGGGTCGAAGCCAAGGAGGTAGAGGGGGGGAGAGGCGAGGGATGTGAGCTCGATATCTAGAGCTGAGAGGTCGGGGAGTCTGGGCACTGTGGTGGGCGAGGTGGTGAAGCTGCCGTTGACGGGGGTGTTGCAGGTGGTTATGTCGTAGGGGGTGTATGGTGGGGATTCCATGCCTTTCTGATAGGTTGGCGCAAGTGAGAGGTTTGCTTTTTGCAGCGTGGATGGGTCGAAGGACAGCGTTGAGGCTAATGGGGAGGAGGCTGGGGTTGCCTCGGCACCTTGAATAGCTTGCCTGGAAGCGCGGCGGGCGATGTTGGTTTGTGTGTCCGGATATGCGGAATGTGTAGCTTGTTTGTATGACTCGGCCATACGAACCAGAGCTGTGGACACTGCGGCAGCCGCCTTGGACCAGTCCTCGGTCTTCTCCAAGAGGTCCTCTGGCAGGTACGAGGCGAAATTGCTGTCTGGCATTTGCCACTGAGCCAGGTGCACCGGGTCGTACGAAAAGTTGTCCACTCCATAGTCAGAGATTCTCTTGAGCTTGCAAGAGTCGCGGCGAGGATTCTCATGGTAGACTTGGAGCGATCTTTCCGTTTTGGCCCAGAATGGGAGTCGATGGCTGGCAGCGGAGCTCCTGCGGCGTCTTATGTTTGCGGGACGAGACATGGCTGCGGAGTAGCAGAGTGTTCAGCAGCGACCTCCGACTTGACGGCTTTGACCGTTTTCTGAATCGAGGCTTGCGCTCTTCGGAAAACCTCGAGTTGCAGTCCTTCCCTATATCGTCAGCACATTTTCTGCTGATGGCAATGCGCAACAGCATACCTTAAGCCTGCAGGCGCGACTACTTCCGACAGCAGCAGCGATCGACTTCGCCGAGTGGGAGTGCGTAGCTTATGCAGCTTGCGCGACTCTTGATCGAACGATTGAGGAATATGATCGATGAGTTGTCGAATTTGGGGTTCGCGAAACCCTCTCGAGGAAGGCCTGGGCAGTGCAATTGCTCCTTCCCTGTCCGGAAACAGCGTGCACGGGTGCCAAGCCGGGCGCTTAGCTCGGGGCCACGAGCCCAAGCGCTTTGGTGAGAGGCCGTGCGTGGTGTTGTGGACGTCAGGCTGATGGTAAGGCCTGTGAGTGCTGCGAGGATGTCTAGTCCGCCTCGATAGCAAGCTCATGGGTTGCAGAGCTTATGCGCTGCAGTTTGTGGTCGGCAAACTGTGGTTGGACCGCTGTTGATTTCGTCGCGTGTGACCAATTCTTGTGTGTCGGCGCGCAGATTGTTCAACATCTGTCACATCAGTTCGACGAGTCTGGTTGACGGCGAAGACGCAGGTGTGCGGTACGTCGTTTGAGGTGCAAGGAACAAGGATTGAAGGATATGGCGGCCAGGCGACACAGGGCAGAACGGCTTGCGAAAGCCTACGGCCCTAGCTCTTGGCCTGAGATTAGAATGGTATCTGTTGATGAACGACAGACAGCTTGCGGTGAAGTTATGTTTGAGCAGGTATCTTGTTCTTATACTCCTATGTCCAACGGCGAAGCGCCTGCAAGGCGGGAACGCGGTTGCAACGAACGTAGAACATGCTCAGCATGCATCTCCGCACGTCTGAGCACAAGTGTACCCGGATGTCAGGTTACTCGAGCCTGTAACAAAGCTGTGTCAGCGGTTAAAGCGGTCTAGTGCGACGCATTCGTTGTGCCATCTCCCGTTTTCGGTGCAAAGAACGCGCGATCGCCTGCCTCGCACGTGCAGTCACGAGCGGTCATAATCATATCAGGCAATGTCGGAGTATGCCAGGATACGTACCGCTCGATTAGATGAAGTCCAGATGCTGTTTGTATGACGGGCGATATCTCGCCGGGGTTGAGCGCGAATGAAGCTTCCTCAAATTCCTTCTGCATGTCGCCTTTCCCGAAAAAGCCACTGTACGAAGGGTCAGTCGCGACTTGGATGATAATTGTCTTTTAACCGATGGTTGATGGTATGCGGTTTGCGGCAAAAGACTCTTCTAGAAATGTCAGGCCACTCACAGGTCGCCCCGCTTCCTAGCAGAGCTACAGTCGCTCTCGGTGACAGCAAGGTCGCCCAAACTCGTTGTGCCACTCTTGATTCTGCTCTCATGATTCTGGATGATCGCCATGGCCTCTTCCTTGGACCTTGTAATGTTGGCCTCACGCCACGACGACGGTCGCCGAGAGTCTCGGTGCTTCACAAGCAAGTGGGCGCATCGGATTTTGCCCCCCAGATCTTGGTGGCCGGCACCATCAGCACGAAGGTTGGCCGTGTGATATTGGCCCATATAGTGCTTGAGTGTGTCGCTGTCAGTGTCCTGCGGCGGCTCCCATCGTGATTCTTTTGTCGCTGGATTGAAGTAGTATGGCAAATTCTTGCTGTTGGAGTGGCGGACCTCCCAGCCAGGCGGCAATCCTGTAGCCTGCATTCTGTGTCAACGATCGCACCGCTGTATAGTCATCTCCGTCACTTTGCAAGAGTCGTTCCGCTCTGCCCTCACTACCCGTTTGCGGCGACTTACCATCTGAGCGGGGTCTGGGGTAGATAGGAAGCGAATAGGGTGTTGGCTTCCCCGGACTTCTTGACTCTTCAGAGAGCTGGAAGTGAGCCCTTGCGTCTTCAAAGCACCTATGCAGCACTTTGAGATCCAAAATATTCACGATCTGCCGCAAAAAAGTTGTCGTCAGCAGTGTGCAGAAGCAGGAGCACGAGACCACGAGCGCTGACCCCGCCCGACTCCCAGCAGCGGTTGCGGCGAAAGTGCCCTGGGCAACCTGAATCACCGACGGGCCGGCTTCTGCTAGCGGCTTCCCGAAACGGGGCTAGAACCTAAAGTGACTGGCACGCAAAGCATGTCGCGAGAACATCGACTCTGCGACAACACCCAACTTACACAATCACCAAGATGGACTCTTACGACATGGAAGATGACGTCGCGGCGGAGGAGCAGCAGAAGAAGAAGATCAGCTTCCGCTTCTGCCACGAATGGTACGTTTCAACTCTCTTGGCGCAAAAGATTCGACTGACTAATGTATGAATAGTTCCAACATGCTCTACCCCAAGGAAGACGAGATCAACCAGCAGCTCATGTTTGCGTGCAAGAGCTGTCACTACAGCGAGCGCGCCGACTCGACATGCGTCTTCAGGAACGCACTGAAGGAGGAGATCGCCGAGACCGCAGGCAACACGGATGATGTGGAGGATGATCCTACGGTGGGTAACAACGAAGATTTCTACAATCAGCACTCGAGCTATCGCTTCGACTCTGCCATGCTGGACACCGATGGCGAAGATGGGGAGTACGAAGATGCGCGGGGCGAGGAAACGGTGCCGGAGATGTGCACCCTCTGCGGGAAAGAGATTCTGTGTCCCTTCTGCGGTCGTCCAAGTGATAACGGCGTCGCACTTGAGACCGATGACCCCGGCGCGGCGCTTACGCCTCAGGAAGAGCAGGAGCAGGTGGAGAAGGAGAAGCGGGAACGTGCACTCTCCGGCGCTGTTCCACCTCAGCAGCAGCTGCGGCGGTGATGTTGGGGCCTCGGTGACAGCGGATCACGTCACTGCGCACGAGTTGCTTCAGCTCAGCAGACCTATGCTGACGAGAATGGTATGTTCCAGCTCCCACGTACCGATGCCGAACCTTGCCCCAAGTGTCGCGAGCGGAACGCCGTTTTCTTTCAGAGCCAGCAGCGTACTGCGGAGACTGGGATGGTATGCATCTGTCAATGTCATCTCCATTCATGACTGGCTCCCGCTGACACGTTCATTAGGCCCTCTTCTTCGTCTGCATGGAGTGCAAGAACGTCTGGTCGACGCTGGACCAGAAGCAGTAGACGCGACGATTGTTGATTGTCCTCCCCGGAGACTTCGCCATCAGTGCTTCACTCTCGCGTTGTGGGAGCTCATGCTTTGCAAACGGAAGGCGCGAACGACTTGTGACTGTTTTAGCGCGGCGTTGGGGTGCCTCCCTGCTTTGGAAAAAGCTCAGGGACGCTTGCTTTCACATAGACTAGATTACGGCCTGCAACCATTCTACAAACACCCCCTTTGCCACCATTCGTCTGACACGGCACGTTGTCATTGACGCAGATACAGCCCTCTGTCATGGATGAAGATAGCCTGTTCATTCCCGCAGAGGGGCCAAGGACCCCAGAACAGCAACCGAGCCGGCACCCGCCGAAGAAGCGACTATTTCGAGAGATCGATAGCGGTGAAGAGCAGCAGGAACAGCATCAAAATCACGAGGGTTCTGGGCATCGGACGACGCCCTCGCAGCGCTCAGACGACTTCAGCACTCGTAAGCACATCATTCCCACGCATACAGTCAACAATCAGTTTCGCCCATACTTCTCAGCTCAGCATGCGGCGCCGCCGAAAGGCCCAAAACCCGCAATGAAATTGAGCGAGGACCAGGATGCCCAACGTTCGGGTGAATTCATGATGGCGGTGATGCTACGTCGTAAGGGAGCATCGCAGCCTGTGGGTAACAACTCCCGTGCCTCAAAGAAAAAGAGCAGGCAGCTATCAGCTGGCTCAGCGCCTCCACTCCAAGTCGACACGCCGGAGAAGGTGCGCGACGAGATGCCTCGGCTGGGGTCCAAGTATCTCACTAAAGCTGCGGAGAGGCAACCCGCCTACGTTATTCACCTCGACGACGTGCAGGATGACGGTGGCAGCAGCTCCGAGTTCGAGTCGTGTCCTGCAGATGCACCGAGCGACAATGGCGGGAAAGTGTGAAACGCAGAGACAGAGCAGACTTCGGATGCGACACAGCATGGAACACGGGCCATGCTCCAATTACATTGCGAGAACGATTGAGTGAAGGTAACTCTGACTGAAATCATCACTGAAGGTCCATTTTGGTGCCAAGCCATCGCCCCTCTACCGCCTGTTTCAACCAGCCAGCATCAGGCTCGCCTACATGCTCTCGTACATACACCAACAGCGCTTCGACTCCAGGTACTCCCTTGATATCGTCCGGCTCAGCGATAGCAAGCACACTCACCCGCGCAGTACCCACCGCCTCAATAATTCGCTTCTCAACCCCCGGATCCATCAGCACCAGCCTTGTTGGGGGTCTGTCAGGGTGCGCAAGCGAAGCTGTGTAGCATAATGTGGGCAAATGAGCGAATAGTATGGCGTCGATGGGGCGCAGGAGAAAGACCGCAGCTGGCAGTGGTGGGACATCTCCTATTGGAAGAGTGGATGCTGTTGATAGGCGGAGACGGTTCCCAGCTATCGCAGAGAGCTTCTCCAATCGATTGTTGACGCTGTCAAAGCCGATCAAGACGTGTGATGTGATTGCTGAAGCGGGTTCTGGCGCAGCCGCTTCGTGATGGGCAACGTCAGCGGTCCCTCGTTTTCGTTTGCGGCTGTGTTTGCCCTTTGATTTGGGGCGTTGGAGGTTGCGCTGGCCGATGGGCGCGAGTACGCTGCCTGGGGTTATCTCTGACATCCATTCATTTCGCTAGACATTCCGTACTTCAAGAGGAGATCTAGAAGGATGTCATGTTGTGATTGGGGAAGTTTTGGTCTTCGCGACGTCAGTAAGGTAAGAGATCAGCCATTCATGATTTCAAAGCGCACATGTCATGAACATCGTATGGGCTACTTGTCCTGTAGATAGGCTTGCGGGCCTTATCGGAGACCAACATGGTGCGAGACCTCGAAGTTTGAAGAGGGTGAACGTAGAGTCGCAGTGAAGTCCACCTCGAACAACATCGGAAGAATGCTGCGTTAGTCAGCTGCCGACGTCAGAACTGCGTTCCGCCCTTCCGTGCGTTAGCGCATTGAAGGTCATGTAAACTCACGCTAACAACCTCCCAAACGTCAAAGCTCCCGCAGCATACAAGCGACCACGACGCGGCTCACGACGCGTGAAGACATTTCAATGAACGACATCGGCCGGCGTAACCAGACGGCAGCAGAGAGTACGCGCAGTGAAGGGAAGCTCCTGGCATGGCCGGTGACGCGCGCGCCGCTTTCTCACCCTAAGGCGGCGGTGGCTGTTGCCTGAGCCTGGCACTTGCCGCGAGACACCCAAACGTCGAACAAATAAAAGCCGCCGCGAATCGCGCCTGCAGCCTTCGCGCAGCAGCCATCGGCAAACGACGCCTGACACCGCTGCGGCTGCCTCATGGCATACGACACAGACTCGCCGCGCGACGATGCCGTCGACGGCAATCCGGAACTCGCGCGCAAACGTGCAAGGCTGAGCGAGTCGCCCGGCTCCAGCGAAGCAGTACCTATCCAGAGCATCGACCCGGGAGAAGATTTACTGGAGGATCCCAACGACTTCATCCGGATGAACGACAGCATGGACGGCATGGAGGACGACGAGCGGTATTGGCCGTCGCCGCTTATCGAACAGGCTTTGAGGAACTTCCATGAGACGACTTCGAGCGAATTCTATGTCCACCTGTCCGATTTCCAAGATATAGTCAATTGGCTCCAGGATCACCTCGATGGCACTGAACGGCTGTCTAGCAACATACTGCTGGAGCTGTATACCAAGGACGAGTCGTTCTGGTACTCACTAGCGCTCGCATTCAACCAGGTGGCGCGGCGCAATGACTTGTTCGAGACTCAACCATGCAAAGACCACTCAGCTTTAGGTAGTACCATCGGTGACTTCTTCATCGCCATCGCCAAGTTGGCCGTGCGACACATTCTTCTCTTGCCAAGTCTAACGAAGGAGAGGCTCGCGCGCCGCGACTCTCAGCAGCCTGGCGGCAAGCCCGGACCGCAGAGCGTTGGCAGCCTCGCATACATATCGTCGCTCGACCTGATCATGTCTCTGACGAAGAGGCAGGCTCAATTCAAATATCTGACTCAGGAGGCCGACCTCGACTGGACAAGGACCGGGCGAGAGTGTGTCGAGGGTGTTCAGGAGGCCGTAGGTATCTTCGCAGCCTTTGCCACGATCCTTCGCGACCTCAGCTCCAGTCCCAGAGAAGTGAAGGATTCTTGGATCTACATCAAATCCATTCTACGCATTGTGGACAATACTTGCTTCGCGGACGCCGCCGATGCCAACGCCGAGGAGATCGTCAGCATCATCAACGAAATCATCATGCCGACCGTCCGCGAAAAGCACCCACGTGCCTTGCCAAACAACTTTCACGTGGATCTCATCTGGCATGGCGGCCACATCCTATGGCAACAAGCTGGCCGTGTTGCTGACGATCCCGCTGCTTGCTTCTCAATCTACGAGAGACTGATCAAGAGCGACGAGGACGCTTTCTTTTTCGATGTCGACGCACAACCAAGCGCTAAGGCTCTTGCCATGGTGTGTGAAGGGGATGCCGATCTCTGCGCCGTAATGATCAGGGCGGCGTGGGTAGTCAAGACGGTCAAAGAATTCATCTGCAGCAGTATCATGGACATTCGCAGCACCGGGATCAATCATCTTTGTGAGGAGCTGCGGGACTGGTACGCGCGGTACAGCGACTGTTCCGACCACCCTGTGATCGCATATGCGGCGCGATTCTTAAAGCATAACCGGCTGATTTCGTACATCTTCGGCGTCGACTCACATGCTGGCATTATCAGCGGCGCTCGCGATATCTTGGACTTCCTTGCAGCTGCTGGCAGATACACCGACGCTGAGACTGATGTGGTATGGCAAGCATGCACCACCAACGTTGAAGCAGACTTCGTCAAGGCGTCATTCGGCGTGCTTCAATACATTCTCGAAAACCTGCAGTTCAACCAGACGGTGCATATCGCATGGAAGTTCACAGAGGTGCCTCCTGCAGCAGTTGCTCACCCAGCTGCAGTAAATCTACTATCGGCAGTGTTCGATCGACTGCACTGCTTCATGCTGCACACGAGTGCGGCCGTGGTTGAAGAACGCGCTGTTGCCTTGCTGGATCTCGCGATTAAGCTTCTCTATCATACTCACTCAGCAGGCGTTGCCGGCCCAATGTCCGAGCTTTCTCGCATGGCTGTCACCGAGATCGCGTCAGCAAGACATTACGGCCTGGACGCACAGAAATATGTGCAGAAGCTGCTCGCGCCTGCAATCTTGGAGAAGACGCCGGACGCCGATCCCAGCACAGAGGCATTTGTGGCACTGCTGAGCATGAGTTTGAGCCCTGAGAGCATCGAAAGCGTCGCTGAGATACTACCCTTAGATGCTGTGTTGGACGAGCTGGTCTTCGTTGTCCACAGAGCCACATCGGACGGCAGGTCGATCAACCTTCAACATCGCATCAATTTGCTGCTGCGTCTGTTGAGCTTACAACCAGAAATGATCCGACCGGCGGTGGTCGAGAGGATCTTCAATGTCCTGCTAGGCCTTGATGCCTCGAACAACGTGGCTCGAGACTCTGCCTGGATCGACATCGTCAATCTCTCCCATTCCCAACTGCACCGGATCGCTGCCCAGCAAATACTTCGCGATCTCCTGGAAGATCATGTCCCAAACTCTTCGGTGGATTTGGCAACGCCTGCACTTGTGGAGGTGCTGCGGACCAACATCAAACGGAAGATTCAGATGGCGGACGCAAAAGATGGTGGGTTTCAACTGCTGGATCTGCCGTTGTGGAAGACTCTTGTACGAATTGCTGCAGAGTCCAAGGATCAATATTCCGCCAACCAGGCTAGCCTCGCCATCTGCGATGTGCTTTTCAACTGGCCCGAGGACTCTCCATCGAGTTCGATGCTGGCTTGCGCGCACGTTGGGCTCGTGCGTCATGTTGTCGAGCAACTGTGTGAAGCGTTGCCACCAGGACTCGGTGCTTCTCTAGATGCCCAGGCGAGACGTTTTCGCCAGGCCGTGGACCTGCTGTGGATGGTGTTGCAGAAGAGCAAAGACTTGCAATCAAGCCGCCAGCTTGTTGTACCTTTGGAGAAGATCACCCTTGATGGCTGTGACGAAGACCAGAACGCGCTGTACTTCAGACTGCAGATCTGCACGCCGCAGGGCCTTCCTATGTACAAGAACGTGAAGGCAAGCACGACCTCCACAGTTGGTGAACTAGCCGCCGCTCTACCAGACAAGACAGGATCTTTGACCAACAAAGTCGTGATCAGTGGGAGGCAAGTCGATCTGGAAGCGGACCGGGGAAAGCTTTTGGCTGAAATTGGAGTGATCGCTTCAGGTCTGATTATGATTTGCCCCGTCTTCACGCCTGAATCTCATGTGGATGCGGTGTTGACAGTTTCAGGTCCTGTTGAGGAAGAAATGCTGAAGCAGTACGACCGACTGGAACCCTTTCTGGATCGGCCGGAACCAATTGCGAGAAATGCATTCAACTTTCTCGTGGCTCTACGACCTTCATATACTGCCCGGGCGCGCATTTGCTCGGAGCAAACGAGTGCTGAGCAACTTTTCCCCGCGGATCGACCGAGGAGAAGCGCGTACTCTGCCAGTGTGCTGAGAACGAATCTCAAAGATTACGCTCGTCTGGGCGTTGCCGATGCAGCTTTCATCTCGCGAAGCATCCATCTCTTAGCCAGCGTTCTCATGGATGACGCTCACGCGCAGGATGGGCACGTCTTGAGCACTGTGGTCGACTGCCTGGGCGACTTCCTTCGCGGTACGTGCAGGGCCAAGGCAAGTTCGTGTGTGGCTTCGAGAGCTGACACTGTCCCAGAACGCCCTTCGGACACTTCGTCCATCAAGTACTTTGACCAGCCAGAAGCCTTCGTCGTTCGGATGTATGGAATGCTCCAGCGCTCACTGGCTGCGAGGACTCATCTCATAACGATGGGGCTCCACGATCTTGTGTTGCTGGCTGCTCGTGTGGACGGAAGCGTCTGGACAGCCTTTATCAGCGATGAACGCTTTGCCGCTCTGCATTCCTCGCTTTGCTTGAGCAATGACGCGCAGATCTCCGCAGCGATCATGAACAGGATCACTGGGTTCTGCATTGAAGCAGCGGCTCCGGCAGATGCGATCAGTTCCTACTGGACGGCCACGCTGGCTGCAGTTCCGGATGCGTTGGCCAAGATGCACGGCACAACCAAATTCTTCGACTTTGCGAACGACCTTCTCATGAAGAACGTCGCCATGCACCAAGATGAGGCCGGCATCCGTACTATTGCACGCCAACTTTCGCAGCAGCTCTGGACCCACGAACATTGTGAGACACCCTTTCTCCAAGCAGATGACCATGCCGTCGCTGGCACATTGCGCTTGATGCTGGGCCTCGTAACCATCCTGAGAAGCCTGAAAAAGCCGGTGGCTCTGGAGGGACTGGCGCCTGAGATTTTGAAGAGGCTGCTCTTCGCCCCAGACACGGGATACTGGTCCTTGATCAGCCAGAATACCCGTGGTCTTGCCTACGACCTCCTCAAGGCAACGTGCGAGACCCTTCCTGACTATCTCGAGGTCGTGAGTGCGGTGGACGAGGCCCTGGACTCGTTACCCAACAATTCGGATGTCAAATTTCCAGGCCAGGAGAGCTGGATTCGAGGAGCTGATCAGCTGGCCGGTCTGACCAATCTCGGGATGACATGCTACATGAACTCCCTCTTGCAGCAGCTTTTCGCCAACCTGACTTTTCGTCAATTAATCTTTGACGCTCCGGTGGAAGATCCGTCCAAACAAGCTGTGGTGCTGGAACTGCAGAAACTCTTCGCGGGCATGCAGGAAGGGCCGAATCCTTGCATGGAGACCAAGCCGCTTGCTGCGGTTCTTGGCACAGTCTGTGACTCGCAGGAGGACGTACACAGCTTCTACTCTTCGCTGCTGTCACGGCTGGAGGAGTGCATGCCAACAAACGAGCTCAAGAAGGCTTTGACGGCTCCGTACGCGGGCACCTTTACTTCCCAGGTACGTGGCGACTGCGGGCATATCTCGTCTCGCAATGAAGCCTTCACGGAAGTGGCCATCACTGTTGGCAACAAGGCCAGCCTCGTCGAAAGTTTGGACGAGTTCGTTCAAGGCGAACCCATGCGAGGCGCAAATAAGTACAAATGTTCGGCTTGCGGTGACGCGGATGGCGGGCAGCTTGTCGATGCCGTGAAGCGCACGTGTTTGAAGGACACACCGGATAACCTCACCTTCTGCCTGAAACGCTTCACCTTTGAAGCCATGCAGGGCTACGAAGGCAAGATCAACGACAGATTCGACTTCCCGGCGGAAATCGACTTGTCGCCTTATCAGCTTTCGCGTATCGAAGGTTCTGCGCAGGCCATTGAGAACGACCTCTTTGATCTCGTCGGCATTATTGTGCATTGGGGAGACCTTCAGTACGGACACTACTGGTCCTACGTACGCCTGTCGAATGGCGGACAGCCGCCCGTCTGGGTTCGAGCCGAAGACAGTGGGACACATGTATGTGCTGGCGGCGTTGAAGAGGTCCAGGCGGCCTGTCGCGGTGGACTTCTGGATGTCAAAGGCCTGGAACGCAGCGACAACGCTTATGTTTTGCTTTACCGACGCAGGGCGGCGGACCAGGCTCACGCACAGATGTTTGCGAGGCCCAATGCGCCGAACGAACTCGTGCGAAGACTGCCGCCTCGTGTTGCCGCACCGCCGGACCTTGTTCAGGCAAACATCTCCGCTTGGCGCTGGAGATACCGTATCAACAATCTATTTTCTTCGCAATTTGGCGTCTTCATGGACTGGCTGGTCGGCGTCCATGTCTCCGGTGCCAATCAGCAAGAAGAGGGCACAGACAAGCCCATCGCCATTGTTAAGAGCACCATGGATCGCCTGGCTGCTGCGAGCGAGAAGTACCTGCTCCACCTGCTCATCTCGAGCCCAGCATGCGTCAGAAGGACCGTCTGCTTCTTCACCGCGATGCATAGCTCGTCCATGTCTGCATCTGCCAGCAGCGCCTTCTCAAATCAGTTATTGCATTATATGGCCGACGACCAGGATCGCCTAAGTTTTCTATGGTGTGCTGATAAGCCGCAGTACCGTAGGACGGTCATACAGGAGATCCAGCGGCTCTTGCCCGAGCTTGCCAAGGTTGATGCCCAACAGCATTGCGAGATTCTGGACAGGGTCTCTCGCAGTCATGCTTCGGTGCTACCACATGTCCACTTCATGTGCGACAAATGGACGGACTACTTCGCGTTCGCCAGCTATCTATCCGGCATTAGCGCAGAGCAGACAGCGGCGCTTTTGAACCACTACTATCTGCGCACGTCGATGGAACTGCTGCACATGGAATCCATGCCCATTGAGTTCAAGAAAGCACACAATCAAATCTGGCAGAAGTACAGGGTGGCTGACCTTGACTTGACGCCGATTTTCAGCTTCGTATATGAGCTGATGGCCAACCATGTATCTTTCGACGCCTGCTCTTCCTACTACGGCTCGTACCACGTGGAAGATGGACGTGTGATGCTGAAGGAGCAGGATTGGGAGCTGCTCAACAAATCAGTCGTATACCAGGGCAGCGACTTCTGGATCCTTGCGCATGTTGCTAAGCGCATGTGCAAGCTTCCAGGAAACAAAGAGCTAAGCGACTACGCGCCAGCCAAATTATTCGGTCTCTTGGCTCGGCACACTGGCTATGAGACCCTCTACATGCTGCGACAGACTATCCTACTGCGGCTGAAGGTAGACACTGCAGAGCTCAGACCCCTGCTAAGTATGATCTTCTACTTCTGCCGCGAGCGGCTGGATGATACCGCAGGAGGTCTTCTAAAGCAGGTCAGCAAGTTGTTGATACCCTGGGTCCACGACTTCTACCTGGAGGTGCTGGAATTCTGGCAGATTATAGCAGAGGTTGCACGGAGCACCGCAATTGCTTGCGCGCCGGATTGGGTGCCGGAAGTCCTGCGGCGATCGCATCCGGAAGCATGCAAGATCGTGTTTGACTGGTTTAACGACCACGTCTTCACCGACCCATGTCCTACCGCGCCAGAGACCTGCGACCGGCTTCGCACTGCGAGATCACTGGCGAAGCCTCTTTTGACCGACCTGAAGAAGGCATTTGACAAGGCTGTGGGCGGCAGCGGCGTGTTGTACAGCTACAAGCTCGTGGGCCAGGCTGAGCAATACCTCACAGCACTACACGAAGAGATCGAGTCGTCACTAGCCAATGACGAAAGGAAACAGAAGGTCAACTTCGGTAATGAGCTGTTAATCGAGTACGACGAGTCGAAGAGCACGCTGACGCAGCTCCGCGTGACTCTGGAGGAGCTGGGTGATTGGAAGATTAGTATGCCTCCGCCTCCCGCGCCGCCGAGAGCTACTATCACGATGGATTCAGGAGACGAAGAGGCGTCAAGTTACACGGACATGAGTGAGGAGGTGCAAGATGCGCCGAGGGAGTAGTATGATGAGTGATGAGTTATGAGATATATCATGATAAAAGAGCGGAGCGAGATGACGACCGGAAACGGCTGACGATGGGATTGGCGTACTGCATGATTCTCGGGCGGCATGTCGCAGCATTGCTGGCGACGTCCATAGAGCCGCAGTACTCTGGTATGAATTTGGCGAACCCCCTTTCCAGCTGTTTTATTGCCTGAGGCATGATTCTCGATGACGCTCGCTTCTACCGTGCCCAGCGCAGCCTTCTTGGCAATACCATCAATGTCAGTTGACATGTCATGAGTGATCCCAAGGTAATCATTGTGACTGGCGCCGTATGTATCCAGCCTGCACGTCCCAACGCGCTCTTGCTGAACACCAGACCAGAACCGTGGCATCGGCCTCGCCATTTGCAAGCTCCTTCTCCAACGGACAGAGCCAGCGCCACTCAGGCTCTTTGCTGCCTCACGATCAGGCGCTGACGTAGGTCTCAAGACCAGCGACCCGGATCGACAAGTCCTCTATCCCAAGCTCGATGTCGTAGACCGACGCAGCATCGCCCAGCTCGCGAGTCAAGTCAAGCAGCATGGTAAAGTCGACGTCTTGATCAACAATGCTGGCGTCAATCTGGAAGCGCAGTATAGTCCCGAGAATGCCAGGAAGACTCTCGATGTGAATTATCGGGGCACGTACGAGGTCTGGGATCCCACTTCTCGGCGCCCAAATTGTCGCTGACAGGCGTCGGCCCCTAGATGTGCAAAGCCATCCTACCCTTGATGTCCGCTCATGGCCGGATGGTCAACCTCTCCTCCGTCGCCTCGTCGTTGAAACAATACAGTGAAGCGATCCAAGCGCGCTTTCGTAATCCAGAAAACAGCATCGAAGACCTTGACGCGCTGGCGGAAGAATATCTCGTAAACCCCCACCCGTCTTTTCCCCCCTCTGCCCCTAAATCCCCTACTGACCTGCTCCGCCGACAGTCATCAGTCTCTTCCTCCACGGAATCGCAAGCCGGTTTCGCACGCCCAGGCCTCAGCTACAATGTCTCCAAAGCCCTCGTCAACTCCCTGACCTCCATCCTCGCTCGGGACAACCCGAATATCCTCATCAATTCCTGCTGTCCCGGCTGGATCGCTACGGACATGGGGCACTTGGTCGGGAGTGGGCATGTGCGGCCGCCCAAGACGCCCGAGGAAGGGGCCCGGATCCCGGTCAGGTTGGCGCTGGAGGATTTGCGCGGGGTCACGGGCAGGTACTGGGCTAATGGCAGTGTGCGGAGTCGAGGCGCGGGAGAAGTACA
The DNA here is from genome assembly GCA_019670975.1 of Acidiella bohemica. Taxonomy (NCBI): domain Eukaryota; kingdom Fungi; phylum Ascomycota; class Dothideomycetes; order Mycosphaerellales; family Teratosphaeriaceae; genus Acidiella; species Acidiella bohemica. Next base: position 1,024,506 of record JAGUCJ010000013.1, read on the forward strand.
GGAGTGGTAGGGAGGGGGGTTTCGGGAGGGAGTATTGGGGCTGTGGGCGTGGTTGAACAGGTGTGTTTGGAATTGGGCGTGCGCGTGTATCATTACCCTGCCGTTTCCTCCCTCCCTCGTACGCCATAATCAGCAGAACTATTGACGAGCGAGATATGATAGGCTGGTGAAAGCCATCGGACGACCGCCGCCCTACCCATCCCAGCATCGCGCCCATGTACAAGCAGCATCGAAACAAGATACAACGAAAGGCGTATGTGTGGGGCCCACCACCTAGGCCGACTTCTTCTCTGCATCGTCCCCTCCCCCCTTCTCAATCACCCAAAGCACACTCCTCCCCTTAGAAAATCATACTCTTCACCGCTTCCCTCGACCGGTGTCCCGTCCGCTTCTCCATCGGCGGCGTCCTGCTCCTTTGCCCCTCCACCGCCGGCAGTGGCGGAGGCCTTGAAGTCGGAGGACCCTTGAGCGGACTCACGGGCGCACTTTTCGGGAGCGGCTTCCGCGCCATGGACGAGGTCGAATTGCCGCTGTCCGACCGCTTGGGCTCCGCCGACCTCTCCGCGGCAGCACCGGCAGCAGCAGCCGCAGGAGCTTGGGCGGTGTCAGCGGCCCTCTCGCGCGCCAGGACGAGATCCGTCCACCTCGTCGCCTGGGCCTTCTCAACGGCGGGCTTGCCCACGACTTGCGAAAGAGCGGCCATCCACCCCTCCTTCTGCTCGCGCGAATCGGCGTAGAAGTCAATGGTCTCGCCGTTCGCGAAGCGGATGCGGAAGCCTTCTTCCACGTACGCGTAGCCTTCGTCTTCTTCGGCGAACGCGGATTTGCGTCGGCTCTTACCGCTGGAAGAGGCCGAGTGGCTGTTGGCCGTGGGGTCGGCGATGAGCGTGCTCTTGTCGTCGACGAGCCGCGAGGCCTTGGCGAGATTGATGACGGCGCGTTTCTGGTGCGTTTGCTCGTGGTAGGCGGTGAGGCGGGAAGATTGGAGGCGGAAGAAGCGGCGGCGCCAGTGCTGTCGCGGACCTCCATGTCAGTGCTGCGGCTCATCGCGCATCCTCTGCAGGTTGGAAACTCACCTGGCAGTCGCCCCCCTGCTGACTCAAACACCCCTCATACACGACCTCCTTCACCTCTGCCGCCTTCTTCATCTCCCGCACCGCAGAACTCATGCTCTTCGGCATCTCCTCCTCCCGCCCGCCCCTCGGCCGCGGGACATAGAGCAGCACCACCTCCAACTTCCCGATCACATATGGCGGTCTCCGGACTGGGCCCGCTGCGTGCGTGCCCCTCTTGCTCCTCACACTGTTCACCACTTGGCTATCTTTCTCCAGGGCCCATTCGTTGTAGCACGGCACATCGACGCTCAACGGCCGGCCGAAGCATCCGGATTCGTGCGATTTGAGATTGATGTACGCCCTGGCGAAGGAGCCCGAAGAGGCGTCCACGAGGTCGTGCAGGAGGTCCCACGGGGACGGCGGAGCCGATACGCGCTTCCGCGCCACCTCCGCCTCCCGCGCACGCTGGGCGGCGAGTTCGCGCTCGGCGCGCTCGCGTTCCGCCGCCCGTTTCTTGGGGGACGAGAGGAGGCGGCTGGCGAAGCCGCCGCTCTTCTTCCCCGGCGACATGGGCGCAGCCGCCGTCGAACTCGGCGTCACAGCCGCCGCCTCCCGCCTCCGCGGCGGAAGCTTCGTCGTCAGCGTCAGCTGGAACTCCAGGTCTTCCTGCACGACCAACTCGAATTCCTGTCCGATCGCCGCGCTGCTCCCGAGCTCGAGATTACTCGTCGTAACGCAGTGCAAGCCGTTATCCAACGTCAGTTGGAAATCCACCCGATCATTGCGCGGCAGCGGAAGATCCAAGCCCTTCACGCCTACGACCTTGACGAACAACCTCCCGCGCTCGGTGCCCTCGGCGACTTCGTCGTCGAGGGTGGAGTAGTCTTCGGCGACGGCATCGAGCGCGCTTTCCTGGCCCGGCAGGGGCGGAGCGGGAAGGCCGGCGGTGCGTTGGGCGGAGGCGTTGCGCACGCTCTTGCGGCGCGCTTTGCCGTTCCATGGCTCGGTCTTGAGATACTGCTCCGCGCTGGCTTTCCTCGGCGACGTCGCTGCGGCGCCTTTCCTGGCGGCGCGAGGTTGAGGGCGGGGCGTCGCTTCCGCGGTCGGGGACATGGGGGTCGCGGTCGCGGTGCTGGAAGCGTCGGAGCCGCTCGTCTCGTTGGAAAAGCTGCGGTTGGAGGCGACAACGATCTTAGTGTTTTGCCGGGTCAGGTATCCCTTCTGCTGACTTTCGATGACGCGGTTGAACTCGTTCTCCAGTCCAATCGTGAGATCGTCCGCCTCTGACGACGTAGGGATGTTTAGGTCCAGTAGTGTCGTCGATCCAGAAGAGGACGCCAACGTGGAAGATGTCGGTCTCTCCTCACCTCCCTCTTGGTTCTTTAGCTCAGCTGGGCGATACTGTGCAGGGATCGCAGGCACGGCCTCGGCGTCGCCACTCGCGACTCTCCGCTCCCCAACGCCGAATCCGATGGCTTCCAATTCCGCCCGACTCATACTCGGCCTCGCCTTGAGCTTCCCCGAAGTCTTGATCGTACTCCTCCTCTCCGGGATCTCGACCTGAGCAAGCGGTTCCGGCTCGGGAAGAGTATCGCCCAGCGCATCCACATCTGCATCTGAGACGGGGTCGAGGTGCAGGTCGAAGGGTTCAGATAGCTGGGACACCTCGCTGGTCCGGTGCTGGATCACGGAGTCCGGCGTCCCGGGCGGCGAGATCTGGGGTTCTCGGTAAGATGAGGAAGGGTGTTGGAGCTCAAACACCGATTTCGTCGGCTGCGCCGGCAAGTTCGGAGCAGAGGCCGTGATGTCCAAGGGCTTGGCCGTGCCGTCGGAGGAGTTGGGCGGAGAAGGCGTGATGAACGAGCTCAGGCCAAAGTCGTACTCATCCCCTCCTCCAATCTCGTAAGAAGGCAGGCCGAAGGATTGGCGGCCACCCCGTTTGCTGGGACTCATCTCAGCGACTGGATCAGCAGCTCGAGGGGCTGGCTCGGTGTAGTCTTTGACGGTCAACAGCTGCATGGCCGCGTCCAGTGTCTCTTTGCCTTCCTCCTCCTCCTCCAGTCGCTGCTGCTGAGGCTCGGAGGCCGTGATGGAGTGGTGGTGGAGAAGCGTACTCTCCACCTCCGGCGCCTCATCCAGGTCGGAGTATCGACTCTCGTCTTCGCTTTCGGACGCCATCCTGTGGTGCAGAACGGACGACTGCCTCTCCTCCTCGTCATGATCGCCCATCCTCGTCGGACTCCGCGGCGGGAACTGCGCAGCAGCGAAGTCAGGGATCGCATTCATATCCCCCTGCTCGTCCTCCACGGGCTCGGGCTTGATGAGAACGCTGACATCCTCGTGGTTTTCGACGAGGTGAGACGCGGCGAGCCCGTACTGCAAGTACACCTCACTGGTCTCCCGGCTGTTCTCCCTCGACGGAATAGCAGTATCCGGATCGATCTGCGCGAGTTCTGCGTACGTCGGCCTGCTGTCCGGGCGCTCGAGCATGGACTCCTCTGCATCTGCTTCGCCATCGCTCTCGTCTTCGAAATCGTACTTGGAATTCCTCACCTTCCTCAGAATGCTCTCGCGGGAGATGCGTGGAGGGGACGCGAAGCCCTCCAGGTCCGCGCATACGGAGTCTTCTTCCACTTCTGTTTGCCGGACGTGAACGTCGAGCTTTTCGCCCGTGTCGAGGTTGGTAATGGTCAGTTCGCGTGGCGGAGCGTGCTCGGGTGACCTGGAAGGCGAGCGAGCGCTGAGGAGCTTGAGCCGGTCTTGGAAGGAGAGAGCGGACTCCCGGGCCATGCGGGCGATGCTGTCTTTCGTCACCATTGCGGGCTGAAGCGGCGATGGCAGACTACGGGAGCCCTGGGAGGCGCGCTCCGCGGCCGCCGAGAGACTGTTGGAGGATCCACGCCGCTGCTTGGCGCCTGATAAGAGGGCGGGGAGCGGTGGGAGAGGGCGCGAGGAGCCATCGGAAGCGATGCTCGCGGAACGCAACGTTTCCGGCCGCGACGGGCTCGGCGAGTCAAAGACGTCGTCGTCCCGGTTCACGAGATCGGTGCGGGCTTCTTCCGGCGACATGCGGCTCCAATCTTCTGGGAGCACGACGGGCGTCTTCTCCGCGTTCTCCAGGTCTTCGTCGAAGCTATCTTCACGGTCCTGCTCGACCGAACTGCCGCGCTCGAAGCTGTAGTCCTGCTGGTCCAGCTCGTCGGAGTCCCAGCTGCTCTCGCGCGAGCCGACCGAGACTGATGGCTCCGGGGTCTGTTGCTCGTATTCGTTGACGACGGGCGGGTCGGCGTGGAAGGTGACGCTCTTGTTGTGACGGTGCAGACCACGGGGCGTAGCCCCACGTTCGTCATCGGACCATGTCCCGTGGTCCTGGTCGAGGAGTGAGGTGGAGGAGACATCGAACATGCTCGTCGGGCCATGGACGACTTGGTGGGCGAAGGACTAGCCTGCTTCTCCGGACTCAGCGGGAGCGCGATCCCTGCCGCGTCCTTCGTCGGACTGAGCTTGGGCACGTGGATCTCGGTCTCGCTCCGCTTGTGTGCCGCAGGCCGTTGCGGGCTGGTCAGCGGATTATTTTCTTTGCGCAGACTATCGAAGCGCGTGAAGTTGTTGTTCGCGAACTGCTGGCTGAGCGGCCGGTTCGTGGTGGGTCGCTCGACAACGGGCAGGCTGGCCGGATCATACGCGTCCTTGCTCTCGAGCGCGAAGATGTTGCTGTTCTTGACCCGCGAGGCCTGCTTGAGGCGCTCGATGCTGATGCGGCGTTTGAGGGGAAGGCTTGAGACGGGGGGGAAGGCGAGCGATCGGGATTGTAGTTCTCGTCGAGGCGAACGGGCGACATCCTGTCCTTGGCGGCCAAGTGGGAGGACGCGCCGCTGTCGCGGGTGGCTGTGGCGCCGGGTTTGTCGGACAGGAAGGAGGAGTTTCGGAGAAGGGGGAGGAGTCGCGGGAGGCGATCGTCTTCTGCCAAATGCGGTCAGTGGCGATGCAGTCAACATCGTCGTGTGCAGGCAGATACGACTCACCCTGGTCGCCTGGTTGTAATTCGGGCTGTTTCTCCTCTGGCTCGTGCTGCCAATCTCGGCCAGTGGCCGGGAAGCGGCCAGCTTGTTTGGTGTCATCGCGGGCGTGTTGCCGGACTGGGGATGCGCAGTGGCTGGACCTGGCGAACCATGGTTGGTGAGCACGAAGACGCGAGTTAGGCGGCGACGACGATGGCAATGGTGATGATGATGCTAGTGATGATGATGATGATGCTGCTGCTCACCGAGTCCATGAGGTCCGGGTCGAGCGCGCCGCAGCGCTGGAATGCGGGCCCGCTGTTCGAAGCGGAATGGGTGGGCGGCGGCGGAAGAGCGAGGGCGGGAGAGTCTGGCGTCGCCGTCACAGCATCGTCTCCGGCGCAGAAGCGATGGAGCGAGGAGGATGAATGTGCGTGGTCGTGTGGCAGAGAGAAAGGAAATGCGGCTGCGGCCTCCTGTATGTATTACCATCCGTCGGTCCACCCGCGCGCGGCCAGGAAGTCGAGCTTCTCCACACGCACGCCCAAGCAACAACAGCCCCCGCCGCGGCCCGGTCGCACCGGACAACCCGCTTCCCGCCTCGCCCCTGTTCGTTCCAGACGTGGGGCGGGACATCCCGCGGCGGATCTCCCCTCTGCCAAGCCCAGTGCCCGGCAGGTGGCTTTCTCCCGACCCTGATGGACACACCTGCTCGCTGCACCGGCCATGTTCCGCCTCGCCTCCATCTGTCCCTTCTGCGAGGCGTCAGCACTCGCACGGGGGCCTGCAGTGGCAGAGGACCCGGGGCGCGGCGACGCTGCACAAGCGCCGTCCGTCGCGGATGAGCTTGTCGGCCAACGTCGCCCGCGGAGGTCCCGCCAAGACGACGCCCACATCTAGTGGGAAGCTGCCGCCCTCGAGGAAACCGAGGACCAGTCCCTTCGGTGGCAATGAACGTCACGGACCCTCCCCGGGCCGCAGCACATAGGTATCCCGTCTCCGCCGCGGAGCAGAAACGGGGCGGGAGGTATGCGAAACAGCACGGCAGATCCTCCGGAGCGGAGGGGAGGGAGAAGAGGGATCCGATGAAGGCGCTGAAAATGCAGAGGCGGTTGGCGAACATCTCGTACGAGAAGCGAGGCCGGGTCAAGGAGACGATCCAACTCCATCCAGCATTCGAGGGACTGGACCTCCTCCCCGTCGTCAAGGAATCCATTGCCCCGCAGGCCCTGGGCGGGATGAACGATATCGCTCCGACGCCTATCCAAAGCCTGGCGATCCCTGCCCTGCTCGGGACGGAGGATGGGAAGGCTCGGCGGCGGAAACGCAAGGACGTCGGCGATGGGAGCAGCGAAAGAAGGAAATGCAGACATTCCTGCTGGCAGCCGAGACCGGCTCCGGCAAGACCCTCGCCTACGTCCTCCCCGTCATCGATGCTCTCAAGCGCGCCGAGAAGCGCGAGGCAGAAGCTGCCCGCCTCGCTGCAGCCCAGCAAGCCCGGGAAGAAGCAGCTACGAAACCCGCTCGCAGACTCTCGAGCTCGAGGCTCCGCAGCCGGAGATCAGCAACGCCGGACGCCCCGAGCGATCATCCTCGTCCCGTCTGCCGAACTGGTCGACCAAGTCGGCAGGTTGGTCAAGAGTCTCAGCCACACGGTCAAATTCCGCGCCGCCCTCATCAGCTCCCTAACCCCGACCATGATCCGGTCCCGTCTCTTCGCGCCCGCCGGCATCGATGTCCTGGTCTCGACCCCGCACCTCCTCGCCAGCATGCCACAGCCGACCCCACATCCTCTCGCGCGCATCGCATCTGGTGATCGATGAAGCCGACTCCCTCCTCGACCGCTCCTTCGCGCCCATCACGGGCGAGATCATCGATCGCGCGACGCCGAGTCTGGAACAATTGATTCTCTGCTCGGCTACGATCCCGAGAAGCTTAGACGGGTACCTCCAAAAACGTTTCCCGGATATGCGGAGGCTGGTGACGCCGAATCTGCACGCCATACCCCGGAGGGTGCAGCTGAGCGTGGTGGACATCGACAAGGTCCCCTACCAGGGGAACCGGGATCTGGCGTGTGCGCAGACGGTGTGGGGCGATTGGGAAAGAAGCCATGGCACGGGAGGATGTCGGGGAGACGAGAAATCGTCGTCTTCGTCAACGAACGCGAAACGGCCACCAGCCTCGCCACGTACCTCCGGAGCAAGGGCATCGACGCAGTGGCCTGGTCTCGAGACTCGAAGAACGCACGACCCGCGCCAACACGCCGAGACGCTGGCCGCGTTCACCGGCGCGGAGCGTCTCCTCGTCCCCGCCAGCAATCCGCCCCCGTCCGATCCCCTCGTCCGATCCCCGCGGTCCGCCCCCGCCACGCAGCTGCAAGGTACCAAGGTCCTCGTCACCACCGACCTCGGCTCCCGCGGCCTCGGACACGGTCCTCGTCCGGCAGTCATCTATACGATGTCCGCACAGCTCGATCGATTTCTCCACAGACTCTGGTCGGGTGGGGAGGATGGGGCGGAGGGGCCGGGGAGTGGCTGTTGTCGGGAAGGGGGATCGGAGGGATATCGTAAAGGAGATTAGGGGGGCACTGTTCAGGGGCAGTGCGTTGATCTGATCTGATCTCGCGGGGGCAGGGGCCGGCATTTGGGGGGAGGGGGAGGGCTTGATATCACGGGTGGAGATGTCGATACGAGCCGTCGAGCTGCGCGATTCCAAGGCGTGGCTACGTACAGCTACTTCTAGACACCGACCAGAGGCTTCAACAAGCCATGTACAACACGTTACGCCACTGCTTCGCTCCTACACCCGGCAGTCTCCGCGACGAACCTGGGGAGTCATGTACCATCGTGGCGACCGTCGTCCATGACCAAGGCTGAGACCAGACCCTCTGCTCGCCATATCCGCCGTGTGTCGCGGCGCACTAGTCGAGGTTTCTGCGAGTGGGATGTCCTCGGCTCGGGGAAGTCGACCCGACGCTTTCCTCAAAGCGGAAAGCTTGCAGGGCATTTCGTCGGAGGACCCTGGGGCATAGCTCAAGCGAGCACTTCCACCTGTACCGCATGGACTCGTTGCAGCGACTGGACATCGGAACACCGCTAGGCTTTTTGGCCGCAGGAGTGGGCACCAGCAAGACCACCGTAGTGCCTCCAAACCCTCCACCGCGGCATCTCTCCCGAGCCAGGCGTCGGCGCAATCCTCGCCCCCCATCGCCGCCTCCGCTTCTCCGCCTCGCCCATAGAGACCATGCTCGTCCCCGAACGATGACCAGCCCGCGATACCACCCCCTCCACCCTCCCTGAGCGTCTTCCCACCGCCACCACCACCACTTCATCGCCCCCACCGCCGCGCGCCCGCCATGTCCTGGAACCTCCTCGCCCGCTTCATCGACTCCGAGCACTTCAACAAAGACCCCTCCCTCACCGTCGCATATCTCGCCCGCTATGCCGACCACGTCGGGATCCACTACGTCCTCTGCTCCAAGCTGCGCCAGTTCCCGTACTCCGAGATCGAGTTCTTCCTGCCGCAACTCTGCCACTTGGCCGTGAGCATCGACAATGAATCCATGGCTCTGGAGGAGTTCGTCGTGGATCTATGGCGAGGAGAGCGTGGGGGGCGCCTTGTTGACCTTCTGGCTGTTTCAGACCTATCTGCATGATCTGGCGGCGCAGCCGAGCAGCGAGGCCTTCCAGACTTGTCGGCGGATTTACAACAAAGTGCAGCGGATTGTCTTCGGAGGCGCCGAGGAGAGGAAGCGGGACAGGATCCGGGAGAATGCTCTGCCCGTCACGGTTCTGGGCAGTTTTGTGTTGACCGCGGTGGCTGCGCCGTGGTTGCCGGCGCATGCGGGCCCGTTGGCGGTCGCGCAGGCGAGACGGCCGCGGCCGGCGGAGGAGTCGCTTCCGGAGGCTCTGCCCGCCGCGCAGAAGCTGGGCAGGAGCGCGACGGTGACGGGTGGACCGAGCGCGTCGAGAAGGGCGAGACTGGGCTCGAGCGAGGGCAAGACGCGCGCGGGCAGGAGAGCGCGGCGGCCGGCTGCTGCGAAGACGGATGGGCCGGTGGGGACGAGGTCGCAGCCTGGGACCCCGAGGATGGTGTCGGGGCAGTGAGAGGCGAGCGCCCATGCATGCGCATCGCCAATCGCTGGCTGTCACCAGGGATCTGGAAGGGTTCCGGAGTAGTTCGTCGCTGCCGGATCCGAGGGTGCCGTCCACGGCTCCGCCACAGACTCCTATACTCCCTGGCGTCCCGCGGAGACCGAGTGATGTGCCTCGGAGACATTCCCATGCACCTCGCCCGCATGCGCCTTCGGCACTGTCGCGGTCACAGAGAGTCCGGATGCTTCGACAGAATTACTTTCGGAGCGAGACGCAGTTCCTGACTGCACTGGAGGGCATCTCGTCCCGTCTGGTGTCTGTGCCGAAGCCTGCACGATTAAGCGCGTTGCGAGCGGAGTTGGCTCTGATCGCGCAAGATCTCCCTTCCGAGTCGACATACCACTGATCTGCCCGCCGACACTGCTCGATGGGTCAGCGGGCCGGAGCAAGCACCATCGCATTGTGCGACTGAACCCAGCCGAGGCGACTAGTCTGAACAGCGCGGAGAAGGTGCCGTACCTGCTCATGCTCGAGATCTTGCGCGAGGACTTCGACTTCGACCCGGAGAGCGAGCAGAACCTGCAGCTCGTCGCGAACTTGATGTCGGAGAAAGCGCCGTGGAAACGCAGATTGTTCGACACGTCCGACGCGGCGCGAGAAGCGGCAATGCATGCCAGACCGGCCGAGGTCCCGAGCGACAGCGTCCTCGAGCCCGCTACCGGCGATCTCTCGAGCGCTGCCCTGCTGCAGGACGGTGAAGGCTTAGCGAGAACGCGGATGGGAAGCCCTGCTCTTCGCAGTCGAGAGGCGCCTCGACTCTCGAATGGCGCCAGCACACTGTCGTCCGGCGCCAGCCTGCAGACTCCACGCACCTCGGACGGCCCGGATACCCGCTCAAGTACACCTGGCATCCGGGCATCACCATACCTCAAAGCTCCGGCGCCCAACCAAGCCGACGTCTCCGCCTTAGCGGACCACATGCGGATGGCCTCGCAGATGCTCGCTCAACTCGAGATCAGCGCCACCAAACGTCCCAAGACCGAGGTCGCCGCCATCAAAGCCAAAATCATCGCCTCCATGCAATCCCTGGAGGAGCAGAGCTTTCTCGCCGACGACACCCTCGCCGCCCCCAGCTTCGACAGCATCATGGCCACCGCCGACGCCACGGCCTCACACGCCGACGCTACCGATCTCGACTCCCACGCAGAGGAAAGCGATGTGCCCACCGATCCGACCGTCAACTCCGGCAAGGGTGCCGCGCGCATGGAAAACGACGCCATGACCGGCGGCATCCAACGCAAAGGCGGAGATCGCGACGATCCCTCTGCCGCGACCTTCGGCGAAGCGTGGGAGGCGAAGAAGGAGCGGATTCGCCGGTCTTCACCTTATGCTGGGTCAAAACTGGGATCTCGTCTCCGTTATCGTGAAAACGGGGGCGGACCTGCGGCAAGAGGCTTTTGCTTGCCAGCTCATCGCGGTGTGCAGTAAGATTTTCGCGGAACATCACGTGGATGTCTGGGTGAAGAAGATGCGCATCCTCGTCACGGGGGAGAGTTCCGGGTTGATCGAGACGATCACCAACGCCGTCTCGCTGCATTCGCTGAAGCGGAGCCTGACGCTCGCGAGCATCGCGTCGAACACGAACCCGAGGAAACGGATCGCTACTCTCTCGGACCACTACGCCAAGACCTTCGGCCCGGACACCAGCAGCCCGGCGCTACCAACGGGCTCTCGATTGCTTCGTCCGAAGCCTGGCGGCGTACAGCATCATCTCCTACATCCTCCAACTCAAGGATCGCCACAACGGCAACATCCTCATCGACTCCGACGGCCACGTGATCCACATCGACTTCGGCTTCATGCTCTCCAATTCCCCCGGCAACATGGGCTTCGAGGCCGCCCCCTTCAAACTCACGGCCGAGTACATCGAACTGCTCGGCGGCCTCGACAGCCCCACTTTCGCCCATTTCAAGGAGCTGATGAAGGACGCTTTCCAGGCGCTGAGGCGCGAGGCCGAGCGCATCGTCACGCTTGTGGAGTTGATGGGCAGGGAGAGCAAGATGGCTTGTTACGGGTACGGGGTCGCGGGGGTGGTGAGTGCTCTACGGGGCCGCTTTGTGCTGGAGAAGAGCGAGGGGGAGGCGAGGGAGGTGGTGGAGGAGTTGGTCGGGAAGAGCGCGGGCAGTTATTACACGAGGCTCTATGATACTTTTCAGTATCGGACGCAGGGCATTTATTAGCGGCGGTGGTGAGGCACGGTTTGCATAGCGATGGGCGTCTTGGGTTCGGGGCCGTTGGCAGGACTGAAGCTTGTGGGGAAAGCATTTGGGGGAAAGGATCTGGGGAAAAGGATTTGGGGGAAAGGATTCGGGGATTTCTCCGGAGAAGAGCGAAAGTGTACGGCGACACGTCGGTCGGTGTGGCGAGAGCATGGTCACGACTACAGTGCGTTATTTGAGAAAGAGCGTGAGATTCAATGGCTCCCTCCCTCCCTCCTCCCTCCCTTCCCCACGCCCTGCATCCATTCACGTTGTTCGCTCACGCCTTCAAATCCTTCGGCCCAGCACTCCCCCCTGCATCAGCCTCGCCCCTCCGCTCCTCATTCCTACCACGACGACTCGATTCCGCCTCAGCTTCGAAGGAGACCTCTTCTCCGGACCAGGCGGTCCGAGTCCGCCACCACCCAGGGGACTTGACGTCCGGCCAGCCATGCTCCTGGGCCCGATGCCGAGATCATCGAGAAACGGTCTTCCCTCGGCACTGCTGCCCATCGCAGGGAGCCCGGCGGGCGACCCGATGCCGTGTCGACGGGTATAGGCATGTCTTCAGCGGAGACGGAGGCTGGACGTCCGGGTCTGGCGCCGCGGAGGGTGGATGGGAGTCGGTGAAGAGGGAGCGGCGAGGGCTGGGCGGACGACCGCGGCCTCGCTCCGGACTGCGTGCAGGCTCGCGCGGGTGTGAGGCGGCGGACGGAGACGCGGCACCGCGCGGGGGCGACCGCCATCGTCATCGTCCGGCGTGCGGCCCAGCCGATCGCCGCCGAAGGACGGGAAGCGGCCCCCTGATGGCCCGCCGGGACGAGGTCGCGGGCCTCTAGGCAAGCGCGAACCTGGGGCGTCGTTAGCAGGAGCGCTGTGCACACGCAGCCTCGCGGACGTACTTACTCACCGCCTGCGAGGAAGTCGCCCTCGTCGTCGCTATCCGCGGACCATCGACCGCCGCTCCTTCCCCGGAACCGCCTGCTCCTGCCTCTCGATCTATTGCGGAAGCCACCGCCAATGTCGTCGTCTCCTCGTCGTCTCAAGCGCGGATCGTCGGGGTTTCCGGCGTGCTCGCCGGGACCACCCACCACCGTCCACGTCGCCGAACCCTCCACCGAGGCCCCCCAGGCCTCCCAGTCCTCCGCTGCCGCCGCCGCCGCCTAGGCCAGCCAGACCGGCGTCCATGCTGCCCGTCAGGGGATTCAGGCCCGCCGCGGCCCCCAGCCCACCCATGCCTCCTCCCGCCAGCGGATTCATCCCCCCGCCAACCCCCCCCCCCCAAAGGCGGCCGGCATCCCTCCCAGCCCCATCGCCTGCATCCTGGCCGCCGCCGCCGCCGTCATCACCGGATCCGTGCCCAGCCCCATTCCGCCACCACCCAGGCCGCCCATCTGCGCCATCTGCATGAGCGCGCTCAGCTGCGGCATCATCTCCTGCAGCGTCTTCAGCATCCGCTGCTTATACAGCTCCTGTCTCCGCTCCGCCTCGCTCCCGAACAGGAACGCGTTCTGCTCCGTCATGCGCCGCGTATACTCGCCATGCATCCGCTCCAGCCTCTCCTCGACGTGCTCGCGCATCTTCTCGAAATCGTGCATGGTCGGGCACCGATTCCGTCTCCCGCCGCCGCCGCCGCCGCTGTACCCGCCAAATCCGAACTGCGGATTCATCGTCCCCATCCAAGGCGCCGGCGGCGGCACCACCGGCACGTACCCCAGCCCTGCCCCGGACATCGCGAACCCCGGAGGCGGCCCGGGGCCGCCCATATACTCCTGCATCGGCATCAGCGTCCCGCCTCCACCACCTCCTCCGCCGCCAGCCCAAAGCAACGGCGACACCCTCCCCGCGCCGCCGTGGCCGCGCTGCATGCCGTAGTACTGGTTCAGGATTTCGCCCAGACGGTCGAAATCACCGACGCGCCAGTCGCGGACGTCCCAGGGGAAAGGGCCGTAGCCGCGCGGGAAGTAGAATTCGGTGACGCTCTCGGAGCAGGGGCGGAAGAAAGCGTTGCCCATCCTGACCGGGCCTCCGCAGCGAGTCGGTGGTGATTGTGCGGGATGGAGAGGGGGGAGGAGAGCTGGGGAGAAACGAGCGGTGGAGGGGGGAAAGAGGCAAATGCTCGCAAGACAAGCACACCTGTGCCCTCGGGAGCAAGCCCTCGGGAATCCGGTGGGGATGACGGCAGTGGCCTCCTACGTGCGTGCACCAGTCAGCCTCGCGGGGGTGATCGAAGTCCGCAGCAAACACAGTCCGAAATGTAGGCAGGGTTGGGTGGGGGCCGGGGGAAGGGGAGGGGGCGGCGACAGACTGCGGTTTCGCGCCGTCAAGCGCAGGGGAGAAAGAAAAAGCGGCCGCAACGGCGGATGAAAGGGCACAAGTGGAGGGGCGGCAGTCATACGCGCCTGGGCATCGAGCCGATTGCATGCACCTACCCGTCTCCGCCGCCCCGAGCACGTCTGCCTTGTCATACCTTCCTTTGCTGGCGTGGAGAGTTGGGGGGGGGGGGGGGGAGAAAGGCGCGAGCGTGCGACGTAGCACGGGCCATGCAAAGCCGTCCGAGGGCGACAATCGGAGAAGCCATGCTGGGAGAGACCAGGGGGTCCCCGAAAGTGTTGCGGCGCATTCACGCAAGCTTGGCCCGCGCGGCCTCGGCCGTCCGACCAGGCAAAGGGCGCGGCAGGGTTGCGACGACCGCGCTCACCTCGGCATCCTCCAGCCGCCCCGCCTCTCCGCCCGCCCCTCAACCTCCTCTCCCCCGGCCCCGACCCGCTGTCCCCCGTCCCCTCCCGCCCGGAGCCGGACCCGCTCCCCGTGCCTTCCCTGCCCGCCTCCTCCCTCAACCCTCCAGGCCCTTCCGCCCCTTCCGCTCGCCCCTCTCCTCCTCCGGCTCGATGAAGCGGTGGATCGTCGATGGTCCAACACCCGCTCCTCCACATCGCCCTTCCCCTCCCTCTCCGTCTTCGGCCAATAGTAGCCGTACAGCTTGGAATGCCTCTCGCACCGCGGACACGCGATGCGGGTTTGATAGGCTTCGGACTGCAGGAAATAGGTGTCGCAGTTGCGGCAGGAGACCCAGCGGTGGTAGGGCGTGCTGAGGAGGCGCGGGGTGAGGTGGTAGTCGCCGGGGTGGCGGGGAGGGCCGCGTTTGGGCGAGGAGATCGCCGAGGTCATGGAGACGGCGTCGGCGTCGAGCTCGATCGATGCCATGGGGGCGGCGGACGCGGGGTCGCTCGCGGGTGGGTTTCGCTTCCGCCGCGGCGTCCTGCTCCTCGGCCGCGCGTCCCGGTCCATGTCCAGCAACCGCTCGGCCTCCGTCCGCCGGCCCCGCTTCGTGGACGTGCGTCCTACGACCTCCTCGACCTCGACCTTCACCGTCGACTCCACCTCTGATCCGGCAGCGGGTTGCGTCTCAATGGCCTCCACCACCTCCTCATCCACTTCGCTTCGTGCACCCGGCAAATCGTTCGTCAGCATGTGGCAGATTCTCAGCGCGATATTGCCCGCCGCAAAGGCATCTTTGGCCTCGTTCCCTGTCTCGAGGCTCGTCGCACTCGACGCAGAGGATTGGTGGCTCGTTCCGTTCGAGTTGGGAGACGTAGAGCCCGTCGAAGAATCTGCGGCCGAGGTCTCGGCCCACGCTCGTGGGCGTGGCTGGTCTTCGCCCGCTTGGCAGGGGCGAGTCCCGGCTTCTGGCGAGCTGGGGACGTCCCAAACATCGTCTGCGGCTGCTGCCTCGAGCTCAGCGGCTGTGACGACCGTTCGCAGACCTGAGGAGTGTGGCTCTTTTTTGATCTGGACATGCCTGCTGGTCGTCGATCCGGGTGGGGAAGCACACGAGGGATCCAGGAGAGAAGTGCCTCCCGTCTGGTACGGCAGATCGCCGTCGTAGACAGAAGACCCAGGACCTGTCGCAGCGCTTTCCGGCAGGCTCCGGGTCTCACAGCGCTCATGCGAGTCCCTCGGCCACTCCCCTCGATTCAGCATCAACAGTTCCTCGTCCTCCTCGTCCCTCTCGTCCTCCTCGTCCACTGCCCCGACCGCACCCTCAGCCACAGCATCTGCCGCCTCATGGCTCCTCTCCAGATCACTCTGCGCAATCTCCGGCGGACCCTTATCATCGCTCCTCTCCAAACCCCTCTCAGCCATCTCCAGTGGGCCCTCCTCATCCACCCCTCCGTCCTCTGCCCCCACCAGCTCCTCCCGTGCCCTCCTCGCCTCACTCCTGCCCCTCAATGCCCTCCCCCAATCTCCCCAAACATCTCCTCCCCTCCCTCCTCCACCCCCTCCCCCCCCCCCCCCCCCCCCCCCCCCCTCGCAATCTTCTCCAACAACGGATCTTTGTACCTCCTGCGTCCTCTCCCGCGGCCAGTCGAAGAAACTCTTCTTTTTCTTCTTTCTCTTCTCCTTGTGTCGTCGTCGTCGTCGTCCTCCTCCTCCTCCTCCCCCTCCCCCTCCTCCCCTCTCTTCTCCGCGGACTGCGCATCGATGTTCGAGCCCTCGCTCCTCGGCCCACGTCTCGCCGCGGCTTGCGCTTTCTTCTTCTGATATCGACTCATGGTCTCGCCGGGCGGAAGGGGATGTTTCCGTGGCCGGCCGGTGGTGGGCGGCGTTTCGAATCAGCCCGCGACGAAGCAGGAGGCGGATGCTGCGCGGTAGTCGAACCTCGTTTGCGTTTGCCTAGGTGGGTGGGTGGTGGGGCGCGTGTCGGCTTGCGCACCTCCGCCTCCGCCCCCGCTTGCTCGCTCCCCTCCTCTCCTCCTCCTCCTCCTCCTCCTCCTCCTCCTCCTCACTGCTGTCCTCCTTCACCACCGGTCCTCTCGGATCCCAGCCATTCCTCGCCAGTCCCTCACACGTCGCACACAAACACTCACAGTTATCCTCCCCGAAGTAATCCTCCCCGTACTTGACGGTGATCTCCTCGCCGACCTCGATGTCCTTGCGCGCCACGATGTGGATCCCATGGGGCCCGCTCGTGCTCAAGCGCGCATTGGAATCGCAGTCGTGATTCGCGAACCTGGCGGGGCCCAGGAACAGGCTCGGGCGTTTGCGGCGCGAGGAGAGGACGATGCTGAAGTCGGTCCTGCTGCACAGCTCCTTCTCCTCCTTCTCCGTCATCTCGACCTGGATCCCGCTCAGGTACTTGACCGCTTCCCCCCTCCGGATCCTCTTGCGCGCGAAGATGGCGGCCTCGGCCGTCAGGATCGTGTAGCGGTTCGTCGTGCCGACGTCGAAGGGACAATCGGGCAGGTAGATGTTGACGTACTTCCGCAGATGCCTTTCGAAGTGCTCCTTTTCGTCTTCGGTGCGCAGGGCGGGTGGAATTTCGCGATGCCGGAAAGGCCAGGAGGTCTTTGGAGGCGAGGGCGGGGTTCTTTTGAATGATGACGCGGGACTGCAGGGTGGTGCAGACGGCGGATTCGAGCACGCCGCGGCAGGGGTGGTAGGTGGGTTTGAGTTTGCGGATGGTGGACCAGAAGTAGACCTGGAGGCTCCACGTCAGCAGGTGGGAGGGAGAGGGAGGAAGGGGGGGAGGGGGGAAGGGGGGGAGGGTGGGAGCGGCGGAGGGAGAGGGCCACGTACGCGGTCGACCAAGGCGTCGGTGATCAGGTCGTCGTAGTTGGCGAGCTGGGAGAGGGTGAGGCCGCCTTTCTGTTCAGCGCCTCCTCCAGGTCGGCCGCGTCGCGAGGCATCTTGGCGGTCCGCGTGCAGGGCAGGGAACGAGAGGATTCACCTCCGGCGTCGCGATCGCCGTCGTCGTCGCCGCCGTCGCCAGCACGGAAGGGAGGGTGTCCCGCACGAGGAAACACAGGAGGCTCGAACGAATGCGGTCGCACGGCGCTGCGCCCATTCCAGGACTCCAGCAAGCAAGCAAGCAAGCAATCGATCAATCAATCGATCAATGAATCAATCAATCCGCCTGCGTCTTAATGGATAGTCTCCGCCCTCGTGGCCCTGCCCATTCTTTCACCGTGTACTTCTTCCCGGCGCGATGTTGCGGTGGTGGTGGTGGTGGTGGTGAGGAAGCGCGGCCCGCTATTGGAGGCGGGCACAGTTGGGGGTTGCGTCGATGCGCGTTCCAAATTCCAGCCTCCTCCTCCTGCTGCTGCTGCTGCTACCTCCTCCTCTGGCGCGCTGCATCCCGCATTGGCGCATGACGATTGGTGCTTGGCGCCCGCGGCCGCGCAGGGCTTGGCAACTGACTCGCGTCTGCATGTCTCCGGCCCGTCTGCTTTCTCGCCGTCACCCAATCCCACCCCCGGTCCTCGAGTGCCCCGACGGAGACGACGACGACGACGACGAGCAGGAGCAGGCGGCACCATGATTCAGCTCAAGGTAGGTGTCGGGATGCGAGGATGTGGATTGAAGAGGCAAAGAGGGAGCTGCGACGCAAGGGCGCAGACGCGCGAGGGGGAACGAGGCAGAAGCATGAAAAACACATCACTGACCCCATGGCCGTCGCAGACGATGTGCAATGTGATCGACAACTCCGGCGCCGCCGTGGCCGAGTGCGTCAAAGTCCTCAAGATGAAGCGACACGCCCGCATCGGTGCGCCTCCCCCTTCCTCCCCCTTCCTCTTCCCCTCCTCTCTCACCCCTTCTCCTTTCACCCCTTCACCCAATGACTCCTCCCCCCCCCCGTCTTCCCGCACCCCAACCCTCCAACCCCTCTGACCCCTCATCCTCTGCATCGCAGGCGACAGGATCATCGTCGTTATCCAAAAACAGCGCAACTTCGGCCCGGAGTCCGCGGGCGGGCCCTCGACCAGCGTCAGCGCGGCCAACAAGGTGCGTCGCGGCGACATCCGGCACGCCGTCGTCGTGCGCACCGCCAAGCAGTACCAGCGCCCGGACGGCAGCGTGGTGCGCTTCGCCGACAACGCCTGCGTGCTCATCAACAAGGGCGGCGAGCCCATCGGGAGTCGCCTGTCCGGCGTCGTCGGTAGGGAGGTCAGGGAGAAGGGGTGGAGTAAGATTTTGAGTCTGGCGCCCATGCATGTGTGAGGGAGGGTGGGATGGAGGGGTTTGGGGAAACGGGAAGCGCGGCAGGGAGGAGCAGGAGGAGGAGGAGGGAAGGAGGAGGAGGAGGGAAGGGCTGTGTCATGGCAAGGGATGTCGTGAAAAGTGCAGGCGGGGGCTAGCGCGGCCGCGATGAGAGCGATATTGCGCTCCAGAGCTCGCCAAGCCGCGCAGCAGGAACCGCGCGGACCGAGCGAAGGCCAGGACCCCGGTTTCCGCCACCGCCCGCGCGGCAGCGGGCATGGACGCATTGCCGCGGGCCGGCGCCCACGAGGAATGCCACGGGAAGCCCAGACTGCCGCGGCGGAGGCGAGAGGGGGGGAGAGGATGGGGGGGGGGCCGATGTGCGGACACTGCGGCCATCGAAGGGTGCTCGACATATTGGAGGCGTATTGAAATACCGACGGTCTAGACAGCAGCGCGACACCGCGCCCTCCAACCCCAAAGATCTATATTCCCCTTTCGCAGCCCGTCCCCAGTTCCCAGAGCGCAGGTCCGTCGTCGCGCAGAGAGGAAGCGAGCATGATAAAACCCCCAACGCCTCGCCAAAGCATGCACAAGTCCACCCTCCATGCCCGCCCCCCCAAAGCCCCATCCCCTCCCCGCCCCCCCCCCCCCCCCTTTCTCAACACGTGTCTCTAGAACGCCACTCGATCCCCATTCACCAACCCGTTCGCCGCGTCCCCATTCACAACCTCGCCGTAGCTCGGACTGCCGCCTTGCACCCCGCGCGTGATCTCGTCCAGCACGCCCGCCGCGGCGGCGATGAAGCCCAGATAGGGCTTGCTCGGATGCAAGACGCGACTCAGGTACTCGGGATGGAACTGCACGCCGACGAACCAGGGGTGGTCCTTCAGCTCGATGACCTCCATGCGCACGCCGGTCTCGTCCTTGCCGATGAACGTCAGGCCCTTGGCCTGCAGCCGCTCGATGTACGCCGGGTTGACCTCGTACCGGTGGCGGTGCCGTTCGGCGATGCTCTCGTTGGCGAGGCCGTAGAGGGCGCGGAGCTTGGACCACTCGCTGCCGGGTTGCCAGAGGGTGCTGCGGAGGCCGAGGCGCATGGTGCCGCCCATCTGGCCCGGGTGGTGCTCGGGCATGGAGATGATGAGGCGGTCGTCGTCGGCGTCGGCCGGGTCGTTGAACTCGAAGGAGGTGGCCTGGGGGCAGGGGCACGCCGCAGACGCTCCGCGCGAACTCGATGACGGCGATCTGCATGCCGAGGCAGATGCCCAGGTACGGCGTCTGGTTCTCCCGCGCCCAGTTGGCCGCGGCATCATGCCCTCGGTCCCGCGCTTGCCGAAGCCGCCGGGCACGAGGATGCCGCGCGCCGTGCACACGCTGTGCCAGGCCTTGTGGAAGGCGGCCGGGTCGCTGCGCTTGACCGCCGGCTCGAGGTGCTCGGCGTCGACGTAGGTGATGACGAGGCGGCGGCGGCAGCGCATGGCGGCGTGTTCCAGCGACTTGGTGACGGAGAGGTAGGAGTCCGGCTGCTCGAGGTATTTGCCGACGAGGACGATCTCGACGCTGGCGTGGAGGTGCTCGAGGCCGGTGGTGAGGGCGGTCCAGGTGTTCCAGATGTGCGAGCCCGTGAGCTTGAGCTGCGGCGCGATGGGGAGGGCGTCGAGGCGGAGGGCCTGCGCCATCAGCGCGTCGAGCTTCTGCTCGCGCAGGAGGATGGGCACCTGGTACGTGCTGGGCATGTCGCGGACGGCGAGCACGTGGTGCTCGGCGACTTGGCAGAAGCGGGCGATCTTGTCCGTGGTCGCCTTCTCCAACGGCTTCTCGCAGCGGCACGCGATCAGGTCCGGGATGAGGCCCGCGCTGCGCACCGCCTTGATGGCCATCTGCGTCGGCTTCGTCTTCTGCTCGCCGTGCACGACGGGCACGTACGAGACGTGGATCTGCACGAAGTCGTCGCGCGCACAGTTCCGCCGCAGCTCGGTCAGGGCCTCGACGAAGGGCATGCCCTCGATGTCGCCCACGGTGCCGCCAAGCTCGATGATGCACACGTCCGGCTCCTCGCCCGTGTCGTCCACCGGCACCCTCGCCACCCGCCGGATCCACTCCTCGATGCAGCCCGTCACGTGCGGCACCACCTGCACCGTCTTGCCGAGATAGTCGCCGTTGCGCTCCTGCTCGATGACCTTGGAGAAGATCTTGCCCAGCGTGATGTTGTTCTCGCGCGCGAGCGTGATGTTCAGGTACCGCTCGTAGTTGCCCAGATCCAGGTCGACCTCCCCGCCGTCGTCCAGCACGTACACCTCGCCGTGCTCCTTGGGTTCATCGTGCCGGCGTCGACGTTGATGTAGGGATCGATCTTGATGCTCGAGACCTTGAGGCCCATGGTCTTGAGCAGCAGGCCGGCGGACGAGGCGATGATGCCTTTGCCGACGCCGGAGATGACGCCGCCGGAGACGAGGACGTACTTCATGGCGGCGGTGGCGATGTGCGTGTCGTTGCACCTGGCGACGGCCCAAGTCGCGCTGCAGACCGGGAAGCGGAGGAAGACGAGAATCTCGCAAAGACGCGGGGCGCGTGAAATTCTGCCCGCCGCCGGGCTAGCGCGTGTCGAGTGGCTGCCGGGGAGCTGGGGCGGTGCCTAAGGCAGCCCGTCAGGCAGCCATCGGCCATCGGCCAGCCCGCTCCGACACGTTCGTCAGCCTTGTCGCTGCATGGGGAAGGTGAGGGACATGGACGGCCCTGAATGCGGTCACGGTGCAGATCGCGGCGATGGTAAGAGGCCATCGACACGGCTCCATGGCGAGGCAGTGCTCCCCCTCTCTCCTCCTCCTCCTCCTCCTCCTCTCTGCTGCCACACACACCCAGCTCGGGAGACGACGAGATGAAGTCGGCCCCAGCGTTGCTCGCATTGCTGCCATGGGCGGCGGGGGCCGTCCAGCACCCTCGCCCAGACCCAGACGTCCAGACGCCCTTGTCCGCTGAGACCGCGGTGGCGCCGGCGCCGTTGACCTTGGACCAGATGCCGTTGCTCGGCTTTGGAACGTGGAACCTCAAGGGCGACAACGTCAGCGAGCTCGTGAGCTTCGCCATCCAGACCGGCTACCGACATATCGACTGCGCCGCCGCGTACGGCAACGAAGAGCTGGTCGGCGCCGGCATCGCGGACGGCCTCGCCAAGACCGGACTGCGCCGCGAGGACATCTGGGTGACGAGCAAGCTGTGGAATTCCGCGTGAGTCCTCCCGCCGCCGCCGCCGCACCAGTGGCCCCCTCCCACACTCGCCCCCCCCCTCCTTCCTCGGTGTCGTGCCGGGACTGACCATGCCAGCCATGGGCTCAACACGCCCGAACGCGCTCTGGAGACGACCCTCCACAAGCTGCGCCTCTCCTACCTCGACCTGTACCACATGCACTGGCCGGTCGCAGCCGGCATCTTGGGCAACCGGATCGAGTACCTCGACACGTGGGCCGGCATGGCCCTGCTGATGGCCAAGGGCAAGACGCGGCACCTCGGCGTCTCGAACTTCGCGCCGGAGCAGCTCGCGACGCTGCTGCGCCACACCTCGCACCCGCCGAGCGTGCACCAGATGGAGCTGCACCCCTACCTGCACCAGGCCGAGTGGCTGCGGTGGCACGCGGAACACGGCATCCACGTCACGGCTTACTCGCCGCTGGCCGGCACGAACCCCACGTACCAGCCCGGCGACCCGGAGCCGTTGCTGAAGAACAAGGTGCTGACGCAGATCGCGGGCCGGCACAACGCGACGGTCGCGCAGGTCGCGTTGGCGTGGGGGATGGGAGAGGGACGTCGGTGATTCCGAAGAGCGCGCATACCGCGTACGTCGAGCAGAACTTCGGGAGCCGGACGCTGGAGCTGACGAAGGAGGATCGGGAGGAGATCGCGGAGGAGTTGGGGCAGGTGAGGCAGCGGTATAGTAATCCCGGCAAGGGGTGGAAGGTGCCGTTGTTCGACGGCTTGGAGGATTCGCGGGGGGAGCATAGGGAGCACTCGTGAGGCGCGGGAGTTGCGGACGGGCGAAGGACGGGCGCCGAGACGACCATGGGGAGGGGCGATGGGCATGGAAGGCAGAGAGAGCGCGGATGGGTGGTTCAAAACAGTACGGGTATCATCGACTCATCATGGCCTATCCGACGCCCATCTCGCTTGTCTGCCGTGCAGATGAGATCAGAACACCGCCGGCCCCAGATCGCTTCGCGAGTCTTTTCCCTCCCATCCCCCCCCCCCCCCCCCCCCCCCCCCCCGATATTAGCCGAAAGATATGTCGTCGTCATAGTCAACAGGTTCGGTCGAGCAGCGGAACAGGCACGGGCGCGAGGCTATGCATGCCAGATGGCGCTCGCAGAAAAATCACGAATGTAAACAGCCGTGCCGAAAGCGCCGCTCCAAAGCTGCTGAAGTGACGTCGTAGTGTATTGTGTTGGGTTGGGTCTTGTGTGGTGTGGTGTTGTGTTGTGGTCGGGGTCGAGGTTGTGAGATGAGCGCGAACTGCATCGCGCGGTCCACTGAACATCGGGCCAGAAGACATCGAACTGGCCTCCGCCTTCGTCCGTAGGAGGCAAATGCAACAGCGCTCGTTCGTCGTTCGTCGGGCGGGTCCTCGGGGCCCTTCTCCCAGTGATGCCGGCGAACGTTACGCCACATGATGCTGAAACGGACGGGCTGAGTGCGCAGAACTCATCCAGCATCGCAGCGATGCCAGAGCCGGAGCGTCGGAGATGCATGTGTTGTCGGCCCTCCACCGCCTGATCCTCGCAGGCTACAAAGCCGTGCGCGCGCGCGCGCGAGAGAGAGAGAGAGAGAGAGAGAGAGAGAGACAGAGGGGGGAAAAACCGGTTGATCAAGACTGCCGTCGCTTCCGCTTCGCCGTTTCTTTGCTGCCGGGCGCAGTCATCGTCTTCGGACTCACGCCCGGCGTCGAACTGGTCGCGCTGCCCATACTCCCGCGACGCTCGTCGTCCGATTCGCTTTCATCGTCGTCCTCGTCCGAGCTCGAGCTCTCCTTCTTCGCCTTCGGCTTGCCCTTCCTCGCCTCCGACCCCTTCTTCACCCCCACATTCAGCCCCTGCCGCCGCAGGGCTTTGAGCAGCGCGCTGCTGGCGCGCATGCCCGGGAAATCTTTGGCGGTGTACACGGCGAAGACGTCGGTCATGATGCTCGCCACGCTCGGCGACGACACGCCCGGCGCCATGCACAGGGGATCGATGCGGATGAGCTTGAAGCGCAGCCGATACGAGCCCGGCGAGCGACAGCTCAGATCCGGGAAGACGAAAAACAGGCCGGCGACGCCGCGCTCGTCTTTGGCCGGGTACGGCGACGCGACCAGCGTCCCCATCAAGCGACGCGTGGTCTGCGTGCTGGCGTCGGGGGCCGCCACTTCGGTGTCGTCGGTCTGCCCGTCTTCGGTCATGAGCGTGCAGGAGAGCGCGAGCATGCCGCGCTCGTCCTGCACCGGATGGCCGTTGCGGTCGGTGATCTTCAGCTCGAGGATGGGCGGCGGGTCGATGACGCGGCGGTCGCGCTCGCCGAAGCCGCAGGCGCGGGCGGCGGCGGGCTGTTGCCGGATGCTGAGTCGGTAGTTGAAGGGCGGCGGGCGGCTGAGGGTCTCCGGGGTCGTGTCGGCGGGATCGACGCGCGCGAAGTGCGGCGACGCCGTGGAGGCGGGCGAGACGGCGTAGCTCGAGGTGGAGGGCGAGCGGCCGGGGAGCGCGGGGCTGCGGTCCGGGGTGAAGGTGGAGAGGGTGGGCACGCCCGCACGCCCGGACGGCGACCTGCCGGGGAAGACATGTCGCGAGAGAGGGGCGGCGGGGGCGGGATGCTGCAGCCGCGGAGGAGGCACGGCCTGCATCGCCGGCGGCTGGAGATGTGAGAAGGGGGGAGCAGGGGGGTGGCCCACGGGCGGCCGTGTGATCGTCGGCGGAGCTTGCGAGGAGCCAAAGGCCGTCGACGGAGGGTACTGGGAGGGCGGCCGCAGCGGAGGCAGCTGGATCGGATGGGCATTCGGCCCATCTCGCGGAGGATGGGGGAGGGTGTGGATTCCGGGGAGAGTACATCCCGTCGTCTGTCTCTGCTCGGGTCGACCCAGGAAGCTGGGGGGCGGCAGGCTCGGAGGATGCTGTGCGTTGGCCATGCTCGACGTTCTGCTGCTGCCGAACGGCGGCTGGAGTGGCGACAGCCGCTGTTGTTCCGACATCGAGGCCCGCTTGTGCGGTGGGGGGCGATCGTCAGCTCGACGGTCACGCAAGACGGCGGCTGCTATGGCGTGAACATGGACGATGCCGGCCTTGCCTCAGGGAGACAGGAAGGACGGGGGGTCGCGGGTGCGGATGGCGGACAGCGGCATGCACAGGCAATATTGCTCGGCAGGACGGCGCGCGCAAGCGGTGATCCTACAGTACGCCCGGCTCTGCTGTGTTGCAGCGCCGTCGGAATCTCGAGCAGTCGTGCAAGGGAGGAGGAGGGCCCGGAAGTTGGTGAGACGCCGAGGGGATGGACGTCGCCGCGCGGTCCTGTGCGGCGAGGGCACACGTATGGGAGGAGTAGGAGTAGTAGTCGCGGCAGCGGCAGCAGCAGCAGCGGCAGCAGCAGTTGTAGTACTACAGAGTCCGAGGGCCGCACGGCAAAGGGCGGTGGGGGAGGGGGGGGGGATAGCGAGGCGTGACGCCAAACCAAAGCCAACGGGTCTCCACGGCGGGTAGGCGAGCTACGACTGACTACTCTAAAGCATCGCCTTCCAGTGATGCAGGACGGGGTGCCGGCTGCACGAGAGCGCTTTTGGTCGCGGTGTACATGCGTGACGAGCAGTCCGGCTTGCACGAGCTTTTGGGTAGCGAGGGGGGACTGCGCGGCGCTTCGACCGGCGGGCGGGCAGGGCCGGGCGGGGGGCGGGGGGCGGGCAGGGCCGGGCAGGGCAGGGCCGGGGGCGCGCCAAAGCACCGTGAGCGTCGGACCAGCGCGGAGCAGCGCAGCCGAGCGACCGTGGCCAGGTGCACGGCTTCGTCGTGGCACGCGCCTGCCCCCCGTCGACCCCGCCAGCAGCATCCTGCCGAGCGCACTCGTCCCCGTCACCCGTCAACTTTCGGCCGCCCGCAGACAGTGCGAGGTGCGAGGTGCGAGGTGCTGGCGTCCGGGAAGCCGGGAACCGGCCACGGACAGCGCCCCGTCACAGCGTGGAGCTGCCCGGTCCGACCGCGGGTTCCCTCGCCTCCCCCCTGCTCTTCTTCTTCCCGGCCCCCCCACCCAAGTCTGTCGCGCCAGCGCTCTTGTGCGCTCGCAGCAGATGCG
The DNA here is from genome assembly GCA_019670975.1 of Acidiella bohemica. NCBI lineage: Eukaryota > Fungi > Ascomycota > Dothideomycetes > Mycosphaerellales > Teratosphaeriaceae > Acidiella > Acidiella bohemica. The sequence goes on from JAGUCJ010000013.1 coordinate 1,050,197, forward strand.
GCACAGGCCGGTCCGTACATATTGCAGCAGCATGTGCCGCGACGGCCGACTGCTGGCTGCGCACCGGTCCCGGGTGCCCGGTGGAAGGCAGCGGCAGCGGCAGGGACGGGCAGCGCAGAGCAGGCCGCGAAAAGGCTGGCGCCCATCGGTCGGGACGCCGTGCTGTCCGATGCACCACCCGCCGCCCCTTGATCAAACGCGCGGTGGTCTGCTCTGTGGTAATGGATGGCGTGTGTCGCGCGCAAGTGTGATGATGCGCATGGGCGAGGCCAACAACGGCAGCCGAAAAAAAGTGGGCGACGCGGATCCGCCAGCCTGGGAAAGCGCCCCCCACCCCCCCTCCCCCCCCCGGGCCCCTCCCTTCCCTTAGTGGGCCCAGAGCCGGCCGCCAAGCCGTCGGTGCAAACCCACAAAATCCGCCCGCCGATGCGCTTTGCCTGCGTGGAAACTCGCCATGTTCGCGAGGGTGCGCTGCAGCTGCGGCGGAGTCACTTCTTCACGACGCCTCGAGCTACTGCGCGCTAGCTGCCCCCGCCCGCCTGTTGCAAAACCTGGTCAACCGCTATCGTGCGCCGTGGGGACGAGAGTTCGTCGCAAGCATCAGTCTGCCGGCGTCGCGAGGGGACCGCCCGCTCTTCGCCACCGCAAATTCCCGGTCGTCGTCACCGTGGCCGTCGATGCAAGTCACAGGGTGGGGGGAGAGAACCCGACGAAGAGGCTGCCATGACGACTGCGCCTCTGTCGGTCCCCTTCTCCGGGCCTTCGCGTTCGCGTACGTGTGTGCTTAGGTTCAGACGGTATGCGCCTTTGGCGAGCCCGCCGTCAAGGCTTCGGTCGTCGACGACGGTTGGGGCGACGGGGGTTCGCAAGCGGGCCGGCCTGCTCCAACGGCCGGCTACGACCCGAGACAGAAGCTTGAAGGGTGGCGGGCTGCTGAACAGGCAAGGCTCCAGAATTCTGGAGAACGTCCTAGTCGCTTTTCACGAGACCCGGCCAACGCGATGTGGCCCGTCGCCGAGCCGTCCTGGAAGTCCAGGGGCAAGTTGGCTTCCTGCAACGACTGATTGCCGCAGACCTCACGCCTTGCCGCTAAGAGTTGCAGCGTGGCCTCGCTCGGGAGATGTCAACATGGCTAAGACCCGCTAGCCCAACCAAGCGCGCTTCACGAAGCCTGCCCGAGCGTGCGCTTCGTCCAACTTCGACACCATGCCCTCAAACAGGGCTGTCCGATGGGCTAGCCGGTCACGGACAATGGACGGAGTCATCTCAATACCTGCGTGCGATCGGAGCAGTCCTACGCGGCTTCTTGCCCGACAACGCCCAAGCATGTGGTAACGAGGTTCTGACACGCCCGACGGTGCATCTCAGCCCCACACAGCTTTTTCCGGGTCGAGAATGCTGCGGGCAAGAAAATTCTCCGGTCTAAAAACCCGCAATCCTGGTCAGCGAGGCATCGACGGCGGAATCGTCGCGGTGGACTGGGACGTTGCCGATCACTTGCGGTTGCATAGACTATTCTATTGATTCATTGAACATTCGCCCCGTTGTCGCTGTCACGCGGGAGAGTGAGTCCGCCAGTTTTTCGAGCATGGCAGCCCCCCCGGCCCCCCCCGGTCTGCGCTGGCTCATTCGCATGAGTACTCAAGGGTGTTACCCGGTACCATGGCGATGGCCAACCTCGCGACCATTCTTATTATGCATGGATCACTCCTGTCACGCGACCGCTTAATAATTAGCATTTTCATCGACCCGTCTGCGCCTGCCTGTCGACCCTCAGCGGCGCGGCTCCGTCACCGCCGACGCGCCCGCTGACTTCAGCTGAAAGCGTCGTTCCGTACATGGCCAAGTGGCACACCTGCTTCGAGACATTCCTCCGCCGAATGCCGTTCCGCGGTGAGACCGGCGCTGCCATCGAGCGCATGGCCGCACCGCCGTGGCAAGAGAGGAACCACGATGCTTGCAACCCACGGGCCCAACAGCGGCGCGACCCAACCCGCTATGCATATGCCGCAGGGGAATCTGGAAGATGCTAGGGGCGCACCGGCGGACTCAGGACGCTGTTCCTCCCGACGATCGGAGAAAGGAAGAAAATTCACCGGTATGCTGACCGCGCACTCAAGGCACGACTGCAATTGGGATGGTGTCGGCAAGTCGGAATGCCGCAATCGCCCTGTCCGGTCTGAGACGGGTCTAAGCGCAATACGGCTGCTTCGCTTAAGCACGAGGACCTGGCCGTCCGCTTGGGGTTGCACCGGCTAGGCTAGGTGAGAGTTCAAAGCTTCGTCACCCAATGGTCGAAGCGCCGGAGAGGCTCAGCGTAAGGTCGCCAGAGCGTCGTGTAGACGGCGCCAGTGTTTCGAAATGCTCCAAGGCTGATGTCCACAGCGACGGCTAGGCTGAGCCCGCGTGGACGTCCCGGCCGACCGCAGCCACGTAAGCTTAGTAGCGAACCACAGAAGCGCAGCCATGTCTGCACCTGTACCAACTACAGGAGCCACGACAGCCAGAGGAACAACGCTGATCGAGCCCCGAAGCTTGGAACGAAACGTGACTACTGTGCAAGACGAACAAACGGCACTGTCGCCGGAAACAGTCGCTTGCCACGTGACGTGTCAATGAGAGCCCGGAAAGACGCAGAAAGGGCAGGCGATAGACGAATCGAGACTTAGGCGGCCAGTACCCCAGGCGTGTGCTGTTGAGACAGGTACCTCCGTCGACAACGAACGTCGAATTCCAAGTCTCGCGTCCGACGATCGATAGGTGCTAGCACTGGCAATGATCATCAGTAGGATTCGAAAGTGAATGCAGGATGCTGCACTCGGCGTGCGTCTAGCACCGAGTCAAGCATTGCAGATCAGCCCATGCAGGTCCATGTTGGACGGGTTACCGCAGTCGCCTCGCTCAAGCCCAGCTGCACATCTGCAGCTTGGTCCAGCTTGGGCGATCCAGTGATGTGCTTGCTTGTTTGTTTGGGACGCGAGATGATGCAGCGTGAACCGAACACTGCTGAGACGGCCTGTAAGCATGTCCGAGTGACTTCGCCCTCTGAGCGACACACGGGTCAAGCGATCAGCGATGCAGCACCACCGCAACGCCGGGCTCCTGCAGCTAGCGGCTTGACAGGTTGGTAGCGCGAACTCCTGCAGCGCCAGGCCGCTTTTGAGATCCCTCGCACGACTTTCGTGGCTGCCAGCATATGCCGTACGCCCCCCGTGCTCTGGCGCAAGTGCTGAAGTACCGGTCTGCGTGCAGTCGCGACAGGCAGTTCAACTGCGTCCTTCCGAGGTTGTGTCCCAGTCCCAGCTGGGGGGGGGGAGGGGCGGTGGGAGATGGAGGCGTTGAGAGGCGGGAAGCCGGCGATGTGCTCGAAGCGAGCCAGCGCGTCGTAGTGTCTGCGGAGCGGGGGGGGGTGCTGTGTTGAGTCGCCGCCCAGCCCAGTCATCCTGCTGGCTGAAGTCGGTGAGCGTGCGCCTGGTCGCCAGTCGCGCCCGCGTGCGAGGGGAGGGCGAAAGGGCAGCCACGTGCAGCCACACGTGACGTCAAGGACCCTGCCGCCACACCTGCCGTCAAGCCACGATCGTCCGACAAATATCCCTGAAACTCAATCTCGAAATGGTTCGAGAACATCATGGTTGCGGCGGCGGCGGTCATCACTGAAGACTTTCGCAGCGCACATGATGTTGCAGTCACCCATACAAATCGGAGACACAACATGGCAGGCGTACACGTGAAACACATCCCCTCGCTGCGCGAGCAACATCACGCCGAAAAGGAGCGGCGGCTGTACCACGAAGCCGATGTGGTCATTGTCGGCGCAGGCATCCTAGGATGCGCCGTCGCCGTCGCCCTCGGCAACCAAGGGCGCAGCGTCATTGTGCTGGAGAAGTCGCTGAAGGAGCCCGATCGCATCGTCGGCGAGCTGCTGCAGCCAGGTGGCGTGGCCGCGCTAGAAAAGCTGGGACTGCGGGATTGCTTGGAGGAGATCGACGCGGTGAAGGTGCTGGGCTACGATGTCATCTACTACGGCGAAGAGGTGGAGATCCCTTACCCGGCGGATGCGCGGGCCGACGGCGGGCAGGGGTCGGACGACAAGTCGAGGACGGATGAGATGAGGGGCACGAAGCGCAAGCGGCCAGAGGGGAGATCGTTCCATCATGGACGCTTCATCCAGCGGCTGCGGGAAAAGGCGATGCAGAACGCGAACGTGTCGGTCGTGGAGGCGACCGCCACGGACTTGGTGCGGTGCAGCTACAACGGTCGCATCCTGGGCGTCGAAGCCACCGTGAACGGCGAGTCGGACGCTTTCTTCGGCGAGCTCACGATCATCGCCGACGGCTACGCAAGCAAGTTCCGGAAACAGTTCAGAGAAGACGCGCCAGTGTCGAAGTCCAAGTTCTGGGGCCTGGAGCTCATTGACGCCCAGCTGCCGAGACCGAATCACGGCCACGTGATACTGGGCGACGGCGCCCCGGTCCTCCTCTATCAGATCGGCACACACGAGACGCGAGCGCTGGTCGACATCCCCGAAGGCACACCGACGGCGGCCGTCAGCGCGGGCGGCGTCAAGGGCCATCTGCGCAACGTCGTCCTGCCCTCCCTCCCACACAGCGTTCGCCCGTCCTTCGAAGCAGCACTGGAGCGCGACCGCCTCCGCTCCATGCCCAACTCCTTCCTCCCGCCAACGACGAACAAGACGCCCGGCCTCGTCATCCTGGGCGACGCGATGAACATGCGACATCCGCTGACCGGCGGCGGCATGACCGTAGCCTTCAACGACGCCGTCCTGCTCTCCGAGCTGCTGAGCCCGGAGAACGTCCCCGTCCTCGACAACACCCACGCCGTCCTGAAACAGATGCGCATCTTCCACTGGCGCCGCAAAGGCCTGACGAGCGTCATCAACATCCTGGCCCAAGCGCTCTACTCCCTCTTCGCAGCAGACGACGCGCAGCTCAAGGCGCTGCAGATGGGCTGTTTCCACTACTTCAAGTTGGGCGGCAATTGCATCGATGGCCCCGTGGGCTTGCTTGCCGGGATCATCAGGCAGCCTTTCGTGCTGTTCTACCACTTCTTCGCCGTGGCGCTGTACGCGATCTGGATCTACATCTCGTCCGCGAGCATCGTGAGCATGCCCGCGAGGCTCGTCGGGAGCGTGGGCGTGTTCTGGAAGGCTTGCGTCGTCATCTTCCCCTACATCTTCTCGGAGCTGCAGACGTGAGAGCGGACAGAGTACTTGAAGCGTGGCGTCGGAGCGGAGGGAGGTTCTGAATCTTTGTAATATATGGGTCGTACGCTTACATCGCTCGCTGATTCGCTTCGCGCTGGCATTGCACCGTCGTCGTCGCTTCGTGCGGTCATGGTCTCTCGTCTCTCGTCTCACGCCAACTTCCTCACATACCCGCTCGGGAACAACCCCAGCTTCCCCTCGTACACCCCACTCGACCATTCCGCCGTCTCCTCCTTCACCTCCGTGACCTCTGCATTCTTCGGGAACGCCAAGTCATCAGGCCCAGCCTCGCGCAGGAAATAATTGTAAGCCGCCAGACCGCGTCCGGGCAGCGCCAAGTCGGCCGGTCCCGGCGGAGCCGCCGGTGCTGTCCCGTCGCCGTCGTCCCGATGCCGCCAGCCGCCGACGGGCTCGTGTCTCACCACGCGCTGGTGCACGTCGTGAGGCAGGGCTTGGTAGCCCACCACGGCCATGCGATGACCCTGGAGACACCTCCGCCATCCGCTCGGCCCGTTCGCCGGCGCGATCTTGCCCGTAGCCACGAGGCGGTAGTAGCACTCGGCGCAGACGTCGTAGTCCCCGTCACTGCACCGATAGCAATGGAAGCTGTCCTGGACCATCGGGATCGCGCCATGACAGATGTCGCAGTCCGTCCTGAGATTCGACAGCGTGTAGCTGTCGGGCTTCAGGTGCGGCATGTGCATCAGCCTGGCCCTCGTCGGGTCGGCAAACGGTTGCTGAAGATTGCGGAGATGGGTCACGGCGAGTAAGGGATGGCTGCAGTGTCTTCCGCGGTGCACGCATCTGTCGCAGTACCCCCATGCGCCTTCGAGGCAGTCGGGACACCACCAGTAGTCTTGGTCTGCGAAGCTGGAGCAGGCCTCGCAGAAGGCGCCTTCTTGCAACGCCGGTCCTTGCGACGTTGGGCTCTCGATGTATTTCCTTGCGGTCAACACGTGCGGCTTCTCTGGCGCGAACGAGTATCCTCCTGCTTGAGCGCGGGCTGACCAACGCTGTTCAGCTCGGGCGCCGAAGCCCAACCAGTAGTCGCAGCCTTTTTCGTTGCGATAGCAGGGCAGACAGACATTGAACTTGCCGCTGCGGCACTTGTCGCAGTGGTAGTGTAGGGCGTGTTGGATATTGGCGGCTCCGCAGCGATTGCAATTGACGATTGGCGCAGAGGCTGCTGTCGCGGGCGCAGCGACTTCGGGGGCAAACGCTGCTATCGACTGCACTGGCCGAACTGTGTTCAGAGGTTCCAGCGCGCCACTGCTTGCCGGCAGTGACCACGTGCTGGTGTTGGATGGCCCGATCTGTCTCCTGGCAGCCTCGAGTGGGCGCGCGGGTGAAGTGACGTTCGGGGGCGGGGCGTTGCTGTTGCCGTTCGAAGCTGCGCGTATCCTGTGAAGCTCGGCTCGCTGCGACATGGGGTCGGTGACACTGCGTGCGTTGGCAGACATTCTTCGCCGTCGCTCTCGTCGCCCCTCCTCGGTTCTACTCTGTTCGGTCAAGTCCGTCGCGGATCTCGCAGCAGGTGGCGTCGGCCGTGGATCGCTTCTGCGTGTCGATTGTACACTCCGCTGGCTGTTCCCGCTGGCGGAACGCTGATGCCGGTTATTGGGCGCTAATGAAGACTGCTCGAAAAGATGTGGCCGGGAAATCGGGGGCCTGTCGCGGCCTTGCTGTGCCGGAGCGCTTTCTGCCGCCGCTGGCTGTCGCTCAGACTCCGCTGTTCTGGGGCGCGAGGAATGCCCTGTCCTTTCGCGCTGGTGCCCGGTATTTGATCGATCTCGTCGTCTCTGCCGCCGTCTGTATGCCTCGGCGATGCGTTCCGTAAGCTGATCCTCTTGCTCGGGCGTGAGATTGTCAATGTCGATGCCATCCAGCAAGCCTTCCGACAGGATCGACTGCAGAATCTCCTGCTGGACTTCGTGGGAGTCGACTGGCGATGCGCCGGCGCTCAAGAGGCTGCGCAGCGACGGCTGATGCTCAACACGAGGCTCGTCCCGATTCAGGCGCTGCACGTTGGCCTCGGTCAGATGCGCTTGCTGCCGTGGACTTTGTGTCCGCCTTTCATGACTTCGCCGCTCCGCGCCACCTCGTGCCGATCGGTGCCCTCTCCTTCTTGCCGACTCCGGACTCATGGTCTCCAGACTCAGCTGCCTGACCTCATCGATCAAACGGTCATCTTCACTGTCCGAGTCCGCTCGCCTGACATCCACCTTGGGGATGACGTCGTCGCCAGGCTTGTACACTTTGCGCATCTCCTCCTTCTCTGCTGCCGTCTTGTCGCGCCCAGGTTCTGCTTTCAGGTAGCCTTCCAGCAGAGTCGTGAGCCGCCAATCCGCCTTCGTGCCTCGGACAGATTCGCGACATGATGGGCAGGTGTACGGCGATGCTTTGCGCTGGTGGTTGCTCGCAGCCGCAGTGGCCTGCCAGACAAACCACTCCTTCAAGCAGGAGCCGCAGAATGTGTGGAGGCAGTCGAGGAGGGTCAAGGGCTGATAAAGGATATCAGTGCAGATCTGTGCTCGGCGTTAGCTTCTTGCGCCGAATCGCGGTCATTTTGCAGCATATGGGCGTACTGCGCATGTCAGTTCCTTCTCCATATCTAGCAATGCATCTCTGCCTCCTTCTGCCATGGCTGCCTCTGCAACCTTCTCCCTCCGCTGGGCGCTATGCTCTGGAAGACTGTAGGCTCGACTGAGAGCGGCAAGATGCTTTCTTCGCAGCGTATCTTTTTGGGGAATGGTCCCTAGCCAGGCGGGGCGCAGCGACTGGGATTCGGGTGTTCCTCAGGGCAACGTAGGTTCAAGCGGATCGGTGGGTCAAATCATGAGATGTAGAAAGTGGGAGATCTGTGTGTGCTGTCATTGCATCTACCTAACTCACGCCGGCCTAAGAATTGCTGGAAACGCTCATGGCGGCTTGTTCGCCATGTCTCTCGCCCTCAGATGATCAACAGGTGTTCTGCAAACCTTTCAGTGAGCCATCTAAGACACCACAAGTACAGCACGACGATGTCTTGTCCGGCCCTCCAGAGAGGTGTAAGGAGGGCGGGAAGTGTCGGCTCGAAGAACTGGGGCCTGAGGCATGCATGCTTCCCGTCTTCTCGTCCTCCTCTCAGATTTAGATCGTTCCTGGTGCCTGCTGACCTTGAACCCAGATCCCCTATGCGCATCTCGACATTGACATCAGGAACATTTGTGACATGCGCGCGTAGCAGATCCTCATTGACACGCTTGCTCAGCACGTAAAATGGGTCTTGCCAAATACTGTTACTACAACCCTAGTTTGACAGTACACGAAACCAAACCTCTTCGTTTCTCCACGCACATATCTTGAGCACCTCAGCATTCACCGCCTCGGAAACCAGGGATCAGGACTCGGCGCCTTGCCCTGCCCCTGCGAAGCCGTAGTACCGTACCCCTGCGCCTGGCTTGCCCCAAACGTCTGTGAGCTCGATGCGGATTGGTACGGCTGCCCACTGCCTTGGCTGTAGCCCTGAGCACCCTGCGAATACGCCGCAGCGGCCGGCGTACCCTGGTATGTCTGCGTTTGCGTCGGGTAAGCGGTTGATCCAGCGCTTGGAGTGTATTGCTGATAGCTCTGCATTTGCGGGTTGACTGGGGTTTGGGTGGTGCTTTCCGGGGTCGCGGATTGGGCGGTGGCGGATGTGGGAGTCCGTTGCGGCTGCTGCTGCTGCTGCTGCTGTTGTTGTTGCTGGGTGTAAGAGGGGTTGCGGTTGGGAGGGCCTTCGTAATTGCAGTCTAGTTTGTTGAGGCGGGCGCAGGCGCCACAAATTGGGCGGCCTTCATCGCACTGCGAGACGTTAGTACGCGGTTTTATTGTGCCTTGGTGCGATGCACACCTTCTTCTTGCTGACACGACAATTGTGACAGCTGGTCTTGGCACGATGACTCTGATACATGACAAAATGCGGTTCGTAGCTCGTAAACTCTTCCTTCCGCACTGGCTTAAGGGTGGAAAACAGCCCTTGCGCTTCCGGGTTCACTTTGCCCTGCGGCGCTCCAAGGCGGACTTGCTGCAATGCGGTCGTCTGCTTCGGCTTGCGCGGGATGGCGACCAAGTTGCGACCTGGTGTCTGCTGAGGATTGTACGGTGGTTGATACCCTTTGGCGTTGCGTGGCACTGATGGCGGTGTTTGCCACGAGGGCAGAGCATAATCGACGGGTGGCGGTATGGAGTTGTTGGAGTGATTCTTCAGCAGGAGATTGTCATTCGCGGCAGGCGCCTTGGCAGCTTCACTTTGCTGCAGTAGCTCGACGAGAGACATTGGCTTGTTCGGGTCCCTGTATGCCGATGGCCCCTCCGACCCACGCTTGCGCTTCAATGGCTTCATCTGCGGTGGCGGCATCTCTGCCCGAGGCGCTTGCGTCTGGCCGAAGCTGTTGAATGCGGAGTGTTCATTCTGAAGCTGTCCGAACAATCCACCAGCATCGGGCTCTGCCTGAGCAGCGCTGGCGTACGCTTGACCATTGACATCCGGGGAGTACATCGTCATCGTCTTGCTCTTCGGCGGCCTGCCGACGGGCCTCCGCTCTGCGACACTCCTGTGGATTGCGTAGTGCCGATAGTACACATTGACAATGCGACGAACCCCACTGAACTTCACGCTCACGCTGCCCTTGCAATCATACGTGGGCTTCCTCGGACCGCGCTCGCCCTCACCTTTGAGGTGCTTGACCGTCTTGGTGAAGCCATTGGCGTGACGATCCTTGTTTTGCATGCTGTCTTGGCAAATGTACGAGAAGCGCGCACCCTCCTCATCTTTGGCCGCCCACGCGTTGTTGAAGCTGTACTTGAATCCGTCCGACGCCTCTAAACCCTGCACAATCGCACGCGACGCCGCACGCTGCACGATCTGACGCGGTTGGCCTTCCGGTGCGCCAAGGATATCTGTGATTGTCGCCTTGGGCAAGATGGCACCCACGCCGGGAAACGCGTCGCTCTCATCCGTCCACCGCGTCTTGAACTCCGCGGGCAGATCGTGCTCTCCTCCTTCAGAATACGGACCGATGGTCGGCCGCATCAACGGTAACGTCGCGCCTTCGCGCAGACTCAACTCGCATGTCGTAAGCTGCGGCAACTCACTATCCTTCGCAGACTGTATCTCTTTCCTCAGCGCCTCGACGAGCTCCTGCAGCGTGTCGAAGACGCCATGGACGGTCTGCGCATGGTACGCATACGTGCCATTTCCCGTGAGATAGTCGCTCGTGGAGCCTGCGCGCGAGCCGAAGGACACGCGTGCCATTTCACGTTGCGATGCGGGCGCGGCGCGAGCATGCTGGAGTCGGTAGAGGGGGGTGGGCGATGTTATTGCGCGCGGAGGAAGCGGGGAAGCTAGGGTAAAGGGTGTAGAGGAGCTTGGACAGACGCGCGGCTGACTGAATTAGGCAATTGGCACGGCAGCCTGTCGGGCTTGCATTACCCAACTGCTAAATCTTCTGGCTTGGGCCAGAGAGATCGAAAACACCCCATGGCACGAGCTTCGCCATTACGCGTGGCATGCAATAGTATCACGTTGAAACAGTGGAAGTGGAGAACGCGATTGACAAAGTCCACAGACTCGCTGGTGATTGAGGCTCCCTGCGGTAGTAACACGGCGTCAAGACACGCTGCTTGCAGGCTTCCCGCCAGGCACGCTAATGAAGACGTAAGCAGATCCCTTCTGTGAATAAGGAGACATGGGAGCGGATCGCTTCAGTGTACGGAGCGTAGCGTGCTTCTATCAGGTACAATGCAATCTTCCTCAAGCCAGACACCATGCTACCATCAATTCATCCCCTCATATCCATCATAACCAACCCGCTCTCCCTCAGGCCCCATCCCCCCAGATGCCCACCACCCCCATCGCGAACCCCAGCCCACTTACCCCCGTCCTCACAAACTCCAACCGCTGCTGCTCCCTCGCCTTCCGTTCCACTTCCTCCCCGTTCACCTCCTCCACCTGCCGCTTCACCACTCGCTGCCGCATACTCTGATCCATTGCGAAATTCATCACACCACTGCTTGCAGCCACCAACGAACACCAGAGGAGGTACGGATGCCGTATGCGACTTGGGCTCAGTGCGAAAGCGAGGCCGAGTGAGAGCGTGGAGATCGTGCTGAGGGTTGTTATGTGTAGGGCTGCTAAGCGGGAGATCTGTCTGAGGGTGTATGCGGCGGGTTTTGCCGACGGGAGGGTGAGCAGCGAAGGGAGAGATTGGGTCGAGAGGGTGTAGGAGACGCCCTGATGTGCTATGTCAGTGACGCTACGATGTTGTGGCCGAGGTAGGGATGAGTACCGTGAGCAGCCCCAAGCTGACGGTGCCCACGAACTTGCAGAGCGCAATCGCGGAGGGCATCTTAGAAGGCTTTCGCTGTGGTATGGTTTCAGTGAGGTGTTCTCGAGGTACTTTGGCGAGGCCTTGTGTACCTGCTCTCGATAGCAGACAGCTCACGGCTGTGACTGACGTCGCGCCACGTCCCTGGTCAATGCTCTCCCGCGCTCCACGCGGACTTGACTTTGCCCCTCGTTGGCCGAATGAGGAAGTACTACGGTTTCAATAAGTAATGCCCCCATAGCGGATTCTCCGCTTTGCGGGGGTTCTTACCAAAATTCCGAAGACCTGGCTATAGTAGGCACAGAGTCGTAAATAAAGCTATCGTTAACGTAACGATTATCGATTTACTCGAATTAAGGGATGAACCTTTCATGGGACGACCCCGATGATCTGAAGTGCCGGTGGGCATGATATATACTCGTGGCCCTGAATGGGGCGAAGGTTTGACCCATTCGAGTACTTTGGATAGGTTTAACTCATTTGAGTGTCTTAGATAGAGTACAACCCCTGCACTGCAAAACCAGCCGTCGCTGACGATGCGCCATCTGAGTCACCAATCTGTGCCGAGCTCACAGTTGTGTCTCAATGGCCAAAAGAAGCCTGTACGATCTTCTTCTCGTGCTTGTGTTCCCTCTGCCATTGCCTGGCGTAGCCTAGACCGAATCCATGTCGGAAGACCTCGCGGATGGTCTCTAGTGGCATGCCCTTGACGTCTGGGTAGCAGAACACAATGAAGACCCAACCAATACAGCATATGCCACAATAGAAGCCGAACGCCCCGCTTGGTGTGATGCCCTTCATCATGCTGAGAAAGGTCGAGGCGATACTAAAGTACTTGCATTAGTCGAGGTTCATTTCAGGGACGAGGAAGATCACATACATGATGTTGGTGCTCCAGCAGGTTACGGTGTTTAACATGGTACCCAAGGCTCGCACCTCGAGAGGGATGAGTTCCGTCCCGATCCAGCCAATAGTTGCGACCCCGGAACTGAAGAAGCCCACGTAGCAGATGATGCACACAAGGACTAGGATCCCCGGCCAGCCAATATTGTCATTAGTGACTGTGAGTGTCTTGAGGTCGACACTGAGCTTTTGGTCAGCGTGTGTAAAAGTGTCCAGTGAGCATGTTAAAGAACTTACGGGATGAAGTGGAAGCTCGCGGCTGCAAGCAACATGCAGATGGCCATGCCAAGAACCCCGACGAGCAGTAAGATGCGTCGACCGAATTTGTCTACCAGAACCAAGTTGACGATGCTGAAGATGAAATTGGTCCCACTGACGGTACTATTGATTCGAGTCAGCCGCGAAACGCTCAGCACGATCGAAGAGAAAGTTACATTGCTACGGCGGTCGCGTTGGTGAAGCCTACAATGGCGAAGAGTGTGGAAGAGTAATACATGAGTGTATTGAAGCCGCCGAGCTGAGAGATGGCCATGATGACGCAGGCGACAAGGACTATGTTCAGGAGTCAGCGTATGCCTCTCATCACCATAGGCCGCATGGGGGTTACTTACCGGCTCGCCCTGTTGCCGGGGTGGTGAAAATGCGCTTGAAGGAGACCCAGAGTGACTCCTCCGAAATGATTGACGTAACCTCCTGGATCGACAGCTGGATGGCCTTGATCTTTGCCTCTCGCTGCTCGTAAGACGAGGTAGGGTAGATTCGGAGCAAGACCCGCTCTGCCTCCTCGAGCCGTCCATGAGAGACAAGCTGGCGTGGTGACTCGGGGCAGAACATGAGCATGACGGCCAGTCCAATGGCAGGTGCGGCTCCAACACCGACGGTCCCACGCCAGCCTTGACCCTTGACGTGGGCCAAACCAGCACCGATCGCACTCGCTACGAGTTGACCGAATGTGACTGAACAGTTGTTGAAAGCTATCATCCTCCCTCTGTACTTAGCTGGAGCCTGTAAAGAGCCACTGTGATGTCAGCCGAGTTCTTCCTATGGATTGTTGTCACGCAGACACGTACCAACTCTCCGATGTAGAGCGGGCAGATCATCGCCGCCGATCCGACTCCCAGGCCAACTATGAAACGTCCCACAGCGAATTGCGCGACGGAGAAAGCGGCGGTTTGCAATACGGTACCTGGACACGATGGAGGTGAGCCGATGAGCACACGTCTCGTTCCAGATATCAATGCTTCAGAGCATACCAATGAAAAAGACGGCGCAAGCTGACCAGATAGGCCACTTCCTTCCGAAGCGGTCTGCGATCAACCCGGCGAAACTGAAAAGATCTTGTCAGGGTCCGAATTCACCTCAGACATGCTTGTACTTACACTGCGCCCACCAGTGCCCCACCACTAGTCAACGAAGTGGCGAGCTCCTGCTCGCTAGAGGATAATTCGTGTCCCAAATCCTCGCCAATTGTGACGAGGACGCTTGAGATATAGCCGGTATCATATCTGCATATCGATAGGTTTGAGAGTCAGCGCTTGTCACAGACAGGATTACACCGATCATTTGCTGACCCGAAAAGAAAGCCTCCCAACGACACCGTGATGCTGAAGAGCCATGCAGCGGTCGACGCAGCAGTGCTTTCGATGGTCGAAAGCTCGTCGACCTCATCGGCAGTGCTGTATCGCCGTCCGGCATCCTCAACATGCTCCTTGGTCTGCTTCTCCTTCTCATTGTAAGAGATGCTCGCCATGGTGCCTGTGGAAGTATGCTGATGTTATATGTCTTGCGCTGTTCTGGTACGGTGAAGGTAGTGGATGCGAGAAAAAAGGTTATCGGGAGTTAATGCTCACTAGAACATATGGGATGACCGCTTCCTCTTATGTGACCGTCATTCGAGAATGCGTAGTCTCCAACGCGATGCAGTCCCTGCACTTCTCGGGATCGATGTCAGAAAATGGCTTGTCTCATGGGCTACATGATGCAGTGACTTGCGTGCCCGCAAAGGCCACCTCCGCAATCGTTCAAGCTTGTGCAGAGTCCCAGTCGTAGACGATCAGTAGTCCGTCAGAGCCCAGCGCCTGCCGACGGCCGAGCCCTTACCAAGAGCCCAGACTTTCCTAGTTGACGACATCTCCACACCTCGGAGCGGGTGCATACCCCATGGGCTAGTCTAGTAGGTAGAAACAACGGAGTCGGAACCTTGACACTGATTCAGCGTTCCTCCAGATCGCGGAAAGATGCTATAGGCAATTCGACAGCATGATTTTCGGCGGAGATTGCTGGCACAATCAATAACTCTCCAAGTGGCAGGAGTTCCCGGACATCAGCGCCCGGACACGGAATTCTCGGAGGCGACCTCAAAGAGTCAGGAGTGCTGCGCACATGGCTCCACGGGATCACGCGACGTGGATGCGGAGAAACTTGGTTGGAGATGTCTGTACCCCGACTGGTTCGACCATCTGGGGTTCCCATGGGATCACCAATCCGGAGATCATTTCTCGAACGGACCGATTCCGTTTCACACATGGCGGGGAAGGTGAAAGCACGGAATTCCAGCCTTCTTGAATAAGCAAGTGATCCCGATCCCAGGATGGCAAGGCTCGCCGACAGCCGCCTCTGGTCTTCGACTTCACTACACACTACAACGTGTCATGCTAGCCTCATCGGACGTCTGTAGAAGACAAGAGGTCGTCGAAGTATTGAAGTAGAGGCTAGACAATAGGAAGGCTTACTCTTTTGCAGCCTAATCGAACATGTAGGTTGACAGACCTCATTACAAAGAGTCAATTTATAACAAAGTCTCTATTAAAGTCTCCGACAACGTCTCTTGTAAAACATTTATAAGTACTAGCAACGACTTCCTACAAGCTTTGCAGAAGATTACCGGATCTACTTTAGAAACCTGATATGGCCATGGGCTCGAGAGCTCTCCTGGATGCCCTGGGCACTGGATAGGTGCCTCAGGCACAAGCCTGGCTTGGCGCCTCCTTCCTGAAGGCGCCTCGCCGGCGAGCTTCACGCGAAGCAGCAATCAGTCTATGGTCAAACCCATCAGTGAGAAACTGTCCTATACGCTGCGGGAGATCGTCTTTAGATATTCACTCTGTATCATATGTAGATATATAGCGAGGTGTTTGGGATTTTGGTGAGTACCCCCGCAAAGTGGAGAATCCCGCTGTAGGGGCAATGCTTATTGAAGCGGTAGTAGTCGGCTCTGAGGTTTAGAGCCGGTGTCATCATCACCTCGGCATACCACGAGTCAAGTGTCAGATTCTCGGCCGTATCAGCAGAACCATGAGATATATCATCATGATATTCGAGCCACCGTCAAATCCACTTCTTCACAGAGGCGTGACTTATGCGTGGGACTGGAATCACGATCCAGACAGCACTAGAACAGGCTGAGAGCAGCTACGACCTCGAGACCGTCTCCACGACAGTGAACCGCCACACTCCTCCACCACCACTTTCCTGAGCACTCGATTCTAACCCAGATCGAAGACAGCATCAACCAGTGCCGATCCTGGACGTGCCGGATCGCCCGCCTCCATCATGGCCTCCCAAGTCCCCCGCGAGAAGTACCTCTCCTCCGTCTGGCGCGACGGGATCTTCAAGGACAAAGTGCTCTTCTGCACTGGTGGCGCCGGCACGATCTGTTCCATGCAAGTCCGCGCCTTCGTCGCCCTCGGCGGAAACGCCGCCATAACCGGGCGCAATAAAGAAAAGACCGAAGCAGGCGCCGCCTCCATCGCTTCCGTCCGACCCGGAGCAAAAGTCATAGGAATCGTCTGCGATGTACGGGATGCCAAAGCCATGCAGGAAGCTGCCGAGCAGACTGTCCGGGAGCTGGGGAGTCTGGACTTCGCGATCGCGGGCGCCGCGGGGAATTTCCTGGCCCCGATGGCGCAGTTGAGTAGTAATGCCTTCAGGACTGTGATGGACATCGATGCGCTCGGGAGCTACAATACGGCAAAGGCGTGTCTGCCGTATCTAGTCGAGAGTGCGAAGAAGCATAAGAATTCCGAGTCTCCCCAGCCGACGGGGACCGGTGGTCGAATCGTCTTCATCTCGGCGACTTTCCATTTCCGCGGCATGCCGCTGCAGGCGCACGTCATGGCGGCCAAGGCGGCAGTGGATCAGATCAGTAATGCGACGGCCATTGAGTATGGGCCGTACGGCGTCACCAGCAATGTTATCACGCCTGGTCCGATCGCGGGCACGGAGGGGATGGAGCGGCTGTCGAAGAGTGATGCGGAGAGTGTGAGGAGGAATAAGAAGAAGGTCCCGGTTGGGCGATGGGGGGAGACGAGGGAGATTGCGGATGCGACTGTGTACCTATTTGCTGAGACGGGTGGGTTCGTTAACGGGAATGTGTTGGTGGTGGATGGTGGGCAGTGGAGGACTTCTGCAGCGCAAGAGGGCAAGGGGTGGGAGTATCCGGATTTCTTGCTTTCGGGTGCGGCGGTCGAAGGGGTCAAGGGAGGAAAGAGGGCGAAATTGTGATGTTACGAGCTTGTACGATCCCAAAAGGGCCCGCCACTGAGTCGAGTTGCACGTGCGTTGCTGTTCGGTGCCGAGAGCAGTCGCGATGCTATCGGGAAGGCAGACGAAGCTCGTTGCTTTCCCATCCTGCAAACCCGCAACATTCTTGTCCTTCTCCGCCATACATGAGCGGCAATCCCCGTGTCAGGGCAGAGTGATGAGGTATCTGAACAGTCGCATCACGTATTCATGGTATCGTTCAGCAAGAAAACACGGCAATCTACCCCTACAGGCCCCGCCTCTCTCCCTCCTCCATCTCCTCCTCAACCGCCGCCAATTCCTGCCCATACCTCACAGTCTACTCCACGCACGCCGTCTCACGCCCCATCCGCCACCAATTCTTGTCCCACCTCCAACACCTCCTCCTCCCTCATTACCATCGATCTATCCGGGCCCCTAACTTTCCTTCCCTCCCCGTCCTTCTCGCCACCTTCTCCGCCAACCGCGCACTCCACCCCACCATCGTCATAATTGGGGGTGCAGCTAATGCGTGGGCACGATCGGGAGTGCAGTTTCCATACGTGAGCTCTTCTTGCGATTTGGTGACCACCATATGACGTTCTCGGATGTAGCGTTGGTTCGGTGGACCCCCCTGCCCTCTCCGCTGCGCGATGCTTCTCCGCTCACACTGGGTGCCGTGTTTGCAGAATCGATCCGTTCACTTACCGCAGGGGGTTGATGTTCGAGGGGTCGAAATGGGAAGCGAAACTCGAACAGCGCGAGCTCTCGCGACTTCCGCTATGGCCAATATCCGCCGGACGTCGCGCTCATACACCGAAGACATGCCCTCGCGACCATTCATCACCAATCCCCCCATCCGTCCTCCTTCTTCCCCGCCTGGCCCCCTCCACCGTTCCCGCCTTTCATCGCACTCGTCCCTATACTGCTGTTCCCGCCCTTCTTCGCCCCCGCCTGCTCCCCCGCCGCAGCGAAATCGTCCCAGAATTCCCTCCGTTCCTTCGGCGGCCCATTCGGATCGCGCCCGAAAGAATCCCAGAACTCGGCCTTCTCCGGCCGCGCACTCCCAGGCCCCCCACTCGCGCCTGCGTGCTCCGGATCCACAAACTTGTTGAACTGCTCCCCCAAGCCCTTGGTGCCCTGCTGCACCGTGCTCCACCCTTGCTGCCCAATCTTCTGCGCGTGTGCCGCGAATTCCCCGTCCTGCAGGGACTTGATACCGGGTTGGACGTACGATTTATGCACCGTGGCGGCTTGTTTGGAGACGGTGGAGGAGAGCCAGCCGAAGCCTTTGGTCAGGGCGGCCATGGGGTCCTTTTGGAAGTCGTCGGCGGTCGGTACTGAAGCATTGCTTTCGCTGGTGGGCATTGGCGAGGAGCCGAAGCCGGCGTATTTCCCTCCTTGCGAGGGCGGGAGGTTGTCGGGACGGGAGTTGTTTTCGGCGCCCATGCGGGCGAAGTAGGCTTCGTTCTTTTGCTTTTGGCCGGGAGAGGCATTTCGTTGGGGCGGCGAGGTGACGCGGGAGAGAGGGGTGTTGCGGCCGGATGCCGAGGGGGTGTTGGAGTCTTCGACGGTCGCGGGCTTGGGTTTCACTGCTCGCTCTTTCTTCTCGCCGGGCACATATTCTACGCCCTCCACCTTCGCAGTCAGTCGCTCCTTCCACTCCTCGCCTGCTTCGCTGTCGTAGCGCTCGCTGATTGTGCAGTCGTCGAATGAGCGCGCGGTCAATGTATTGGAAGGGTGTGCGTTGAAGAAATCTTTCCATGGCTTATTCCCACCCAGCTCCATCCGCTTGACTTCCTGTATCTTGAGGGCGTCCATGGTGGCTGAGCGGACGAAGGAGATGTGCACACCGAGACCGCGGTGGATTCCTGAGCATGCGAGGCAGAAGAAGATGCCGAATTTGGGGGAGATCTATGCGCGGGCGTCAGGAAGCGGTTCGGTCGGGGAGAGCTGTGGAGCGTACCCATTGCGGTGAAGGCGCACCGCAGTCTACGCATTTGCTGTTCTCGTTTGTCTTTTGGATCTCGAGAAGTTTCGACCGGGTCTCTGGGTCGACTTCCCACATCTTGCTCATCTTGGGCGGTGTCGGGGGGGGGTTATCGAGGGGTGGGAAGAGGAGTGCGGAGTGGCGAGAAGGGGGTGGGGGTGGGAGTGGGAGTGGTGTTGGTGTTGGTGTTGGTGTGAGAGTGAGAGGCCAATGGCCTTGGAGTGAGCAGCTTTGGTACGGCCGGTGTCAACTCCACGGCGGAGAAGGGCAGTTCGGAGGTGCAATGGATCGATATCGCCGCCGCGGGCCTGTAGTGGGTGTTCCCCCCGTGCGGCGGCATCTCCCGCCTTGCGTGTGCCTGCAGATCATGTGGATCACCGGTGGGGGGCGCCAGTGCGTCCTGACGTCGCGACGGTACAGCGACAGCTCCCGCCCGCACAAGCGCAAAGCTTCGCGTGAGCTCCAAATTTGCAACCTCCGCTCCGGCGGCCTCGCTTCAGGCATCAATACCGATGCATGCCATCACCATCGTTTCCCGCGACAATGGCCGACTACAGCAGACTCAAGGTTGCTGAGCTCAAGGACATCCTCAAGGAGCGCGGGATCCCGACCACTGGCTTGTCTAGGAAACAGAGCATTATTGATGCATTGGAAAGTCACGATGCGCAGGAGGGCAAGGCTGATGCGGGCCGTGGCGGGCTGGACACGGTAGACGAGGAGACCGGGGCGGCGGCGGCGGAGCTGCCTGAGGTTGCGCCGGAAGAGGCACCGGAGGCAGCGGACGCGACGGCGGAGAGTGCTGAGGGCACGGACGCGATCGCGCAGACCATCGCCGCGCCAGGAAACACTCAACCAGGATCAGAGGACGTTCCGAAGCGCGCCACGCCGCGAGGTGGCTCGCCTGCGCCGGACGCTTCGTCGGAGTCGCGAAAGCGCAAACGGCCAAGTCCCACGCCCGATGCGAGTGACGGCAGTGTGCAAAAGAAGCTCAGGGCGGCCGAGAGCGAAGCCAAGCTTTCAGGCGACTCCGTCGTCGAGGATGCGCCAGTGCCCATGGACGCTTCCGCAGACACGGTTGCACAGCCGTATAGTACCAGCGACGGTCCAACCCGAGACGGACCTGCCGATGCGACCATGACGGACGAGCCATTACCTTCAGACCATCCAGCAGCGCCAGACGCAAGTGCGGTATCGCTCGAGCGGCCCGTCGACGCCCAGCATCCAGTCACGCGAGCCCTCTACATCCGCGACCTCATCCGCCCTTTACAACCGCAGCAGTTACAAGACCACCTCGTCGCCCTCGCCGACTCCACCGACGACATCATCGAATCTTTCCATCTCGACGTGCTCAGGACGCACGCCTTCGCGCTCTTCAAATTCGCCACCTCGGCTCTCAAGGTTCGACAAGCCCTCCACAACACCGTCTTCCCCGATGAACCCACCCGCAAACCACTCTCCGTCGATTTCGTACCCGAAGATAGAGTCCTAGAGTGGATCGAGACGGAGCAGAGCTCCGGCACTTCCCGGCGAGACGCCAAGCGCTGGGAGGTGGTCTACGACGATTCCTACGGCGATATTCGCGCTACTTTACAAGAAGTCTCACCCACTAGGGCGCGACAACAATCCTTCTCTCGCCCAGCAGCACCTTCAGCACCCGTCCCATCGCGAGACCACAGACCGTCAGAAACACCCCTAGCGCCGGAGATACAGCCGGAGCTCCCGGACGAGCCGGCCACTCTGGCAGCGAAGCAGACACCCGCCATCGAATCCTCGGCTGCATCATTTGACCTTCTAGATTCGCAGTTTCAGTCCACGACCACGAAACCCAAACTCTACTACCTTCCCAAAGACGCCGAACTCGCGGACAAGCGATTGGATGAGATTCAGCGAGAGACGAGTCGGGATTGGGAGGGCGGCACGGAACGTGACTTCGCTGAAGGGGGACCCGGCGGGGAGTTGCGCCGGTATACATTCGAAGACGGGGACCGGCTTGTTGATGGCGGGATGGATCGGGGCAGTTTCGGTGTCCCTGGAGGGGACAGGGGGAGACGAAGAGGCGGCTTCGGTGGTGGTGGGTACAGGGGCGGGAGAGGGTGGCGGAGATGATCGAGCTCGAAGTGTCGTGTATGAAAATGTGGTCGATGACGCTACGCGAGAAAGCGGCGGCGACACGAGCAGTGCTCGCGAATGCGAACGTCGCCGGGACCCGTCATCTTCTGTGCATGTGCCACAGCTTCCAACGCATTTATGCATGCCCCCTCCCCCCTCGAACGTCTCATTTGGGCCGAGCACAAGCCTACGCAATCGTGTCCCAGGCCATCCAGCCCTCGGCAGTACAAGCCGCAGATCCAAGCTCTTGTCACCCACCAACGCCATCCCGCCTGAAAGCTTGATGATCACGAGGCGTACGAAACGCAAATCATGGAGGATGAACACGAGTCCGTGGAGGGAGAATACGAGTCCGTGGAGGGAGAACACGAGTCCACGGAAGAACACAAGTTCATGGAGGTAGAACACGAGTCCACGGAGGAAGTACACGAGTAAACAAGGAAGAACACGAGCCCACGGACGAAGAGGAGGAAGGAGGTGAAGCACACTACGCGCAAGGCGCGGCGCCGGACTAGCGTTGCGGACTTGGCACAGCAGGTGTCACGTTCCCTATTTCAGAGGAAGAAGTGTCGCGTGTGGGGCCACCAACCGCGCCTCCCCCTTCTCCTCCTCCTCCTGCTCCTCCACCTCCTCCTCCGCCGCCGCCGCCTCCAGCTCCCCAGGTCTAGCCCCCGGCCCAAGGGACCCTGGTTGGGCCCAAGCGAGGCTGGAAGCAGCACGTGAGGAAGTTTCTAATCGCGAGAGGGAAGGGATCGAAGTCTTTAGATACACCTGATAAACAATCAATCCCACCCTGTCGAACCTACCCTACCGAGCACGGTCTTGCCCGACATTCCACTCCACTCATGCCATCTCCCCTTCTCCGTACGGTATCAATGCTGAGGTCTTTGCCTGCGCGACAGTGGTACCGCTCGCTTGCCAACAGGCGGAGAATGAAACAATGGAAGAGAACGCGGTGCATGTCCTTGAACTGCAGCAGAAGGGAAGATGCAGATCATGCGGTCCGTACAAGAGTGTATCTAAGGATCATCCAAGACATCTGGCCGAGCAGGATCGCTTTCGCGCCAGCCCAGCGTCCATCTCTTCTGCCCCAAAGAAGATTATTACGAGATAAAACTTTCGACTCCATCAATCGGCCTGCCGAATCAGTCCAAGATTCATCTATACTTGATTGGTAAGCACAAGTGTTGCCCATCATATGGGGAGTGCGAGGTCCAGATCCTGATGAAGTCGTAATATATAAAATGCTGTCTTTTCTTTTTCCACATGCCGAGCGTGACCGTCATCTAAGCGCGCCAGCCGGTCGGCCTGCCAGCCCAAGCGGAGCTGCTCCAGCCGATGCTGCTGCTGCTGCTGCTGCTGGTCGGAATGGCGGTCGTCAAGCTGGTACTGCCGGGAGACGTCTGGCCCGCGCCAGCGCTCCAGGTGCTGGTGGCGGAGCT
Source organism: Acidiella bohemica (assembly GCA_019670975.1). Taxonomy (NCBI): domain Eukaryota; kingdom Fungi; phylum Ascomycota; class Dothideomycetes; order Mycosphaerellales; family Teratosphaeriaceae; genus Acidiella; species Acidiella bohemica. Next base: position 1,072,712 of record JAGUCJ010000013.1, read on the forward strand.
CGTGGGCGTTGGTACGTTGCCGGAACCGCTTGCGGTGACAGTGGTATAGCTGGTCAGGGTCGAGACGCTCACGGACCCGCTCTCAGTCAGCCACTTGGTCGTTGTGGACGTGGACCCGGGTCCCGATTCAATCAGCGTCGCTGTAGCGTAGGCCGTGGTCGTGGAGACGGCACCGGAAGCGCTCTTGGTCACCGTGATGGTGGACAGTTGTGTGATGGACCCCGTCGCAACAGCCGAGCAGGAAGCCGAGGTTGATACGGTCAAGGTCAATGGCGTGCAAGAGCCCCAGCTGCTGTACGGCCGGCCAGACTGTGTGATGGTAGAGGTCATCGTCGCCGTAGAGGTCTCGTAGAGGGTAGCTGTGGTTGTCGCCGTCTTGTAGACAGTCTGGGCGGGAGCAGAGGACACTCGAGTAAGCGTGGTCACCTCCACGAGCGTGCTGGTCTTGTATACAGTCGATGGCGTAGCAGTAACCTGAAAAACGCCGTGTGAGTGCCTGAACTGTATGCAAGGAGGGAAATGACGTACTGTCCGAGTTGATGTCAGGTTGTTGACTGCAGTTGTCGTCTCAATCACGGTACTTGGGGCTTGAGTCACCTGCGAGCAGTCTGTTAGCATGCGCTCATGACCGACCGGGTGAGAGGTGGGGTGGGGGTAAAATGAGGCGCAACTAACGGTAGACGTCCGGGTCACTGGCGAAACGGCGGTGGTAGTCTCAAACTTGGTGGTGGTGCTGGGCGCCTCGGTGAGCTGGGAATCGAGCTGTTAGCGGCTGGCACTGGTGGCGGCTTTTCTCCAGGGCTATACCGTTGAAACGGTGGTGATCCATTCGCTTGCCGTTAGAGTAGTTGATTCCACGATCTGTCAACGGAGTCAGTGGGTTCTGCATCACACCCGAGTACTATGAAGCGTACCGTGCTGGCAGGCTGGGTGCGAACGACGGTAGTCGTCGATGGCGCTTCAGTGATCTGCAAGATGCTGCTTAGCTCGCGTCTTCGACGGGAACACTAACAAGCGGCTTACCAGCGATGTCTGAGTAATAACTTCGTTGGTCGTGAGAGTAGACGTCTCGTAGATCTGAGTGGAAGAATCAGCATTCATCGGTCTCTCTACCGAGGAGAAGCGCGCATACAGTCCTTGGCGCTTGAGTCCAAACAATTGTCGTCGTCTCCGCTGGTAGGGTTTGAGTAGTGTAGACTGTGCTTGGCGCCTCATGGATCTGAATTAAGTTAGCAAGAGTCATACGAGGACAGAGGTCGACTAGCCGTAGTGGTGCTCGTGAAGTCTGATACAAGGGTCTTGATCGTTGTCTCAGTACGGGCTGTGCGTTGTTAGCAAGCTGAAGTAGAGCAGGCAGGCAATCGAAAGCTGCGGCCTCAAAAGTCGGCATTATTGCTTTGGGGGCGTTTGGAGACAAAGTCCTCGCAGGCTCTAGGTCGTGGGCTGTGGATGAGGTTTGTTCGGCAGAAGACTGGTGTTTGAAAGAAGGGACAGGCAAAAGCCAAGCTCGCAAGGCCACACGAAGGCCCTTCAATCCTCTCTCGCACAGGCTCGAGGTTCAGCGAGCCCGTGCGGGAGCGAAGATCGTGGAGACATGGACTCCATCTTGCAGCTCACATCTTCAACCTTGTCGTGGCCTCGCATGTGCGGCTCGAATGGCACCCCATTTTGAGCAAGAGGGAATCTCCAGGGCAATGCAGCTTGGCTCGCTCATCTGCCGGAAGAGATTACTCACCGGGTAGGCTCTCGACGCTCGTCTTTGCGATGGTGGACACCACTGTGCTCGTTTCTTGTTCCGTGGAGACACTGGTCACGGTCGTTGCCGGCAGAGTAGTCACCTTGGTGATTGTGCTTGGCGCCGCAGTCGCCTGCGAGGAACATTAGCGAGGTTCGGGGACCTACCGTGGGGTGTGCCACTTGCCGTAGTGATCGATGTGAAATCCGACGTGATAGTCCTGATGATTGTTGAAACTTGCGCTGCTCATTGTCAGCCCAAGTACTCATAATGTGAATGATTAAGGAGCCAGGAAAAGAATGCAGCGGGAGTTGGAAGTAACGAGCACCCAAGCCGGTGCGACATCAAAAGTGGCGGGCAGATTGCTGCATGCCGCGAGATCCAGAAAATGCCCAGTTTTTGCGAAATGACCTACCGGGCAATGTTGAGGTCTTAGTTATATAGCTAGTCTCCTGCTCAACCGATGTGCTGGTTATAGTCGACGCCGGGCGAGTGACACATTGGGTCGTGGTGCTCGCTGGCAGGGTACTTGTCACATAAACTGTGTTCGCTGGAAGGGTCGTGGTAGCGTAGATGGTGGTAGGAGCTTCGGTCTCCTGCAGTGCAAGTCTGATCAGTGTCACCCTCGTGAAGAAAGGATTCAATGGGTCACCCACCGTAGTGGTCGAGGTGTATTCCGACACGAGCGTCGTCGTCTTCGTCTCTGTGTGCGCTGGGAAGTGTCAGCGGATATCGCTCGGCTGTAGGCGCGGAAGATGAAGTCGAAAGCATGACTTGGCGGAGGGGCTTGACGTAGCTCGCTGAAGACCATGCTGGTGATTAGAAGACCGGCAGTGTTCAGGCGATCGTGGGCAAAACACGACATCTTGAAGATCCCTTCATAAGCATCTCCGCTTCGTTGCATCCTTTCGACCTGTTCGCATGCCTCTCGTACGACTCACAGCATGGCCCGCTGCTCGAAACAGAAATTCTGGCGGTCCGCGACTAACCCCAGCCCTGAACGCCAGCTTGGGACTTGTCGCCTGTAGGCCCGAGTATGCAGGAATTGGAAAGCAGTAGGGGCCACTTACCTGGAGCGGTGATTGTCTGCGTAGAGGTCACTGGCGGCAAAGTCTCGTACACAGTCTCAACCGGGCCCCAAAAACCGGAAACGCTGACCGTGGTCGTCGAGGTGACTGGAGCAAGCGTAGACTACAGGTCCTCGTGGATTAGCTATGCATGGATTTTGACTCCAGGCGTTACTACTTGCCGTCTCGGTCTTGACCCATGCAGAGAGGATGGTGCTGGTGACCACTTCTGTTCGAGCTGCTACGAGTCAGCGTGAGATCGTTGACGCTTCGCTGCGTCCTCTAGCATCTCAAGTGTTCGAGATGGGGCCTAGGTGGCGACAGGGATAGGGCGTACTTGGGCCACTGATGGTCTGCACAGATGTGACCGTGGTTCCTGGGAGCGTGGTAGACTGGTAAATCGTTGTAGATTCTTGCTCGACCGAGACGCTCGTTACCGTCGTGGCGGGCAAAGTTGTGCTTTGAACAATTGTTGAGGTCTCTTGAAGCACAGAGGTCATGGTGACGGTAGTAGCTTCGAAGTGTCAGCTGGCTGCGAGTCACGAAACGAAGCTGGGAGGTCGTCTCTCACTTGGCCCAACCTTCATTTCCGTGACGTAGTCCGTGATAGTGCTGTCGACGCCGGGAAGCGTTGTTGTGACATAAACCGGGACGGTGACGGTCGACGCCCATGCGGTCATCGGGCTGTTATTAACGGTCTTCGTAGTGACCGAAGTGACTGTGAGAGTGCTTGGAGACGCCCTAGGCTCGATTAGTGTCGCGAAAAAGGTTGATAGGTTCGTGGACGTGCTCACGGTGAAGTTACAGTGGTCGCAGCACCTGAAACCGTGATAGTTGAGGCAGGCTTGCTCTCCGTGACGGTTGTACCTTGACGCGATCAGCTCTTGGCCAAGTATCAGGCAGACAGCTCCCGAGGAGATGGCAATTGAAGCTCACCGGGAAGTGTGATGGTAGAGGCAGGGGCCGAGAGCGTGAGGGTGGATGCTGGCATGGTCCACAAGCTCCAAGACGTGACCACAGAAGTAGCGACCTCAGTCACGGTGCTTGCCTGGCAGCCAGACGAAGAGCCCCATCCATTGTCGCTGCTCCCGCTAGATCCCCAGCCCTTATCTGAACCCCAAGATCCACCCCATCCACTGTTCCATTGAGATTTGCCATCTTCTTTTTCCTTGTTCCAGGGCGAAGCAACTGCAGACGCAGCTAATCCGGCTATAACGAATGGTAGCCTCGGCATCGTGGCTAATATGAGAGAAACCTGCTGCGCAACGAAACGAAAATAAACGAATGTGGAGCTCAAGGAAACTACGGAGCTTGTGGAGAGAGGAATAACTCCATCAGGACGGCAGCTGTTGCTTCTTCTACTTACGTAGCCTCGAGAGTTACTGAAAGGTTGGTCCTTGCACCAGCATCAGAGCAATGGAGCGCTGCAGCTCAATGCACGCACGTTGAACAAGGCAAGTGGAGATGGTCCAAGTGTCGGTCCGCCAGACCTCGTACGGCAGGAGGTGGTTGTGGTGATTGCTCGAGTCAAGCGTCTTCGTATGGCCAACGGGCTCGAGTGGATGAACATGGAATTGCGCAACGGTCGTTAGAAGGCGCAATGGCCATGAAGACATAGATCCGAAGGGTTTAGTCGGCGTCCAGACATCGGCTATGACGAAAGTTCCAATTCCGCATGGATGGTCGGAGACGAGAGCCAATGTGACAGCGCGACTTCCTGTTCAAGTCTAACAAGCTTTGTCCCACGGAAAGCTAACGAGATTGCCCGGAACGGCGCGCACGAGGCTACACGCACCAGCACGTTGCGTTGGAGGCATCTTCGCTCTGCATTCGATCCATGCTGCGCCTCGTAGCGCATGGCAGTGGAGACGATGGAGTTCAGAGCTCGCCGCTGTGGTGGACTACGAGTGGCGGGAGGCATGCGTTGCCCAACGCTGTCGTGCAACTAAGCTTCCAACCAGTCTCTCCCATCGAGCATGCAGGTACCCGCCGAGCGGATTGCCTAGACGGCCGATTGGGATAGCGTTCGCTCTGCCATGTCATCGTGTCCCAAGAAAACGGCAGTCACGTTGGCTGAACGCGAGACCACGCGGCGCCGCGGCCTGGGGTCTAGCACGATGCGCATGCAACGCATCACCACGGTGCCACCCCAGCCACGTCGAGAAGGACGGAGCCGCGCCGCTTGTTGGAGAAACACAGCAGTGAATCCAGACTTGCCCCTCGAAGCCTTGGATCGCCTGGTGTCGCCCAATGCCGGTCTCGTCATCACCCATGGCCAGCCCCGTCGTGCATGATGCCAGCTGTCTCCGCTGCTGGGGGTTCCGCATAGCCGGCCGCGGTGCTCACCAGCCTCGCCTCGGAGCTTTGTCTGCGCGAGAGTGACATACCTGGTCGATGCTATGGCAGTGTGATTGCCCGCGCCGTTTGGTGAGGAAGAGGTGGAGTGGTTCAGTCGCCTCGACGGTTCGAGCAAAGAAGCCGGATCGGCACTGAAGCTTCCCGCTGCCGGGGCTAGCGCAGGGGTGCACACGTGTATCGCCGACTGGATCTGGCTCAAGTGTTCCAGGCATTGCAGGCGTCTCTCCAGCCCACAAATCTAGCCCGTGGAGACCCAGTGAAAGCGACACTGAAGCACGGCAGCCAGGAGGACCACGTTGGTCCAAGTTGAGCCGAGTCAGTGCCCGCTGGACAGGTTCTCAACCGCAATCATCCATCGACTACGGAGAGTCAGGTGCCGGCAATCCGGTGCGTCTTCAGCACATGCTTCGTTCCAACTCAAAGCCACCATGGCACTGGCCACAAGAGCTGCACCTCCTGCTTGGAGACTCCGTAGTACGGCTTTTCTCTTCCATGGGAATTTCCGAGCCGCTCGCACAGCCAAACCGTTTCACAATCAATAGATGGCTGCTTCGCGTCAGCGGCTGCAGACCGAAGCGAAGCCACGAAAGTCTCATTGCAGGTTCCAACGAGGCAGAGTATGGACGCTCGAGCACCACCGAGTATCCCGCCATTGCGGCGCTCGCCTTGGGCTTCCTCTTTCCGTCCTTTGCGGGCCCTCAAAATGCCACCTGAGGTCCCTGACAGCGGCTGCGCTGCATCGCGCTGCAGGTGCATGAATTCTACCGACATTGTAAGCGATGCGAGCCAAGCACGCTACGTCATCCGTGCGCGGCTTTGAACGATCAAATCTGGTGCGCTATGCAAGTCGAATCGGCGGCATCCCCGCCCCTGCAGATGAGATCCCGCCGCTCCACCAGCGGACTCGGATCGGGTTGCACGCAAATGACTTCTCCACAGCATCCCTGGGAACGTCTCTCCACATCCTGCGATTGCTCATACTCCTTCGTGTTCCAGCCGCGGGAGACCGGAGCAGCGGGTCGGCAAGCCCACATGATGCCTCACAACGCAGCTCAGTATATTACCCGCGTGCTGCGTACGGCCCCCTGCTTCTCCACAGCCGAGCCACGCTCCTCAGCAGCATCTATCCGGCAGTGATCCACGATGGCTCGCTCGAATCGACGAGCGCTCACTTTCTGTTCAACGAGGACATCGCGCTCGCTAACGAGACTCCCGTACATGCTAGATGGATATTCCAATACGATCACTTACGCACAGCCTCGGCACTTGAACTCGAGCAGCCTGAAGAATGCCCAAGACAGGCAGAAGAACTTCGTGCCAGCCCAAAAGAGACCAGCTTTGACCTTCCAGTCCCAGTAGGCTGGGTCACTGTCAATCCATGCCACCTGTTTCTCGGCAATGCGTTGGCTCGCTCCTTACTCACAGCGTGTGTCGTGTGACCACACCGTTGATGATGCCTTGGCAGTTGTACAGACTCCTCGCCAAGACGACCATCTTCTTTCGTAAACGACCTGGCGGCATCTCTACAACGTCGGATGACACAACTGATCATACGCCGGTATCGTAGCCAAGCGTGTAGAGCAACAACAGTGTTCCGATTGCGTAGGATGCGCTTCTTGGCTTGGGGAGGCTCGTGGAGCCGAGGATCAGCAAGATAGGTGAATGGTCCTGTCAGGCTAGCCAGCAGGATCGTTCTCCGGCCGAGTCAGGCCACGGCAAACCACGACAATACGACGCCGACGATGGCTATTGCATGATTGCCCGTTGACAAGTCGAACGAGACGCCAAATGCACTCTTGGTCGTCGAGTAGTGATCGAGGATGCGTTTGCACCACGTTGTTGGGAGACCAGCTTGCTCCTGCATGTCAATGTCTTGAACACCCCACACCGTTCGGCACCCCCGTCAAAATATCTGCCACAAGCAACATCTCAGTATCCTGCGCAAACACTGGAGCGAAACCCAACTCCGTCGACAACACCAAACGTTCCCATCATCGTCCATCGGAACCCGAACCTATCGTAAACGAGCCCATTCAACAACCACCCCGAAATGAGCTCGCCCACCCTGGCCGCGTTCCCCAAACCCGCTTGTCATGGCGCGGTGATATGGTCATTGCCCTTGGCGATCAACTCGCTGTGGTTTTGCTGAGTTGGCGGGCAGGAGAAGAAGGCGCTGGATAAGTTAACCTGCGTTACAAAGTTGCGCGCTCCTGACGCTGGTCTCGCAGCAGGTGACGGAGTTCATTGACGGTATGTCTATGGACTCCAAAAAAGCGCACTGATCGTCGAGCTCACTTGTTCATACCACCCATCCAATTGCCCACAATGCTGATCACTGGCAAGTCGCAGCAGCAGCCAATGGCGTGATCGGACAGCGCAAGCACGCAGGTCTAGGATCGACATCGCATGCATGCCAAGTCAGCCTGACGGCTAGCTGCGGCGATGCGGATCAGTCTTGGTTAAAGTGTGAGAGACTGCCCCATTTGGTAGTAGCAAGGCTCCTGATGGAACGAGGGTGGTTATGAATACCCGTTCGCTACCATGTCTCCTGCTTATACCTCCCCTCCCTCTCCATCGCCTCCAAGTACCCCTCCGCCTCCTCCCTTCGCATCCCTCCCTCCCCAGCCAGCACATCCACCAACGCCTCCCTTACCCCCTTGGGCATATTCCCGGACGACCCACAAACATACACTTTCCCTGCTTCTTTCACCAATATCTCAACCACACGTTCTGCAGCCTCCCGGATCTTGTTTTGGACATACTGGCGCGGCTTATCTTTATCTCGTGAAAACGCCGTCAGGACTGTCAATGCTTCTTCTTTGATGAGGTGATCCCATTCGGAGTGGAAGTAGTAGTCCGCTGTCTCGCTGCGACAGCCGAAGATCAGGACGTCGCCTGCTAATCGGGATCCGGGTTTGCGGATCTCTTGCTGTTTGGCCCACATCAAGCGCTCGTGGATCATGGCTCGCATCGGTGCGAGGCCTGTTCCTGGCCCGACCAGGAGAACGGGGACGGCTGTCTCGCTGGGCTGGACGTCCAGATAGCCTTGCTGAAGTCCGATGGTGATGGACTGCCCGGCGGCGAGCGAGGTGATGTACCGCGTGCAGACGCCGTAGCGTCTTCGCCATTTGATGATGGGAGAAGGAGGGTCAGCGATTGCGACAAGCAGCTCGACTTTACAATGCCCTTCGCTGTCCATTTTCAGCGCGCCGCCACTGGCAATGCTGAACTGTCTGCCCTTCATCAGCGGCAGAGCTGTGAGCGCATATTCCCATGGGATTTTGATGGTGGTGAAGTCCATCATCGCTTCCAGGATCGTGCGCTTGGGTCGAGTAGTGTAGTCCCAAAGCTCGTCGATGAGTTCTGGATTGGCGAGCTCGAGGAGTCGCTCTTTCTGGTATTGCTCGTCTTCGCTCTCTGTGCTGGCGAAGTGGGCGAGCGATGCGAAGAAGGAGCGGCGGGGGATGGCCATGATATCGAGGACGTTCTCCAAGAGCCATCTAAGGGTGAGCCTGGTGGAGGAGACGCTGAGGTGGCGCAGCGGCGACGGAGTGCTGAATGTAGATTTGGGTTCTGACTCCTGTGACCTTACCAAGTTCAAGGGCAAGTCTGCGACTTCCTGCCAGCCCATGAGGTCGATGAAGCTCTTAACGTCTTCGGGAAAGTTTTTGGGGTAAATGACTGCGACTGCTCCTGGCCGATATTCATATGGCTGATGAAGGCGCAGATCGAGCACGCGGACATCCTGGAAGTGATCGTCCGGTGTGATGCGCTCATTGCGTGTGAGTAGCGCAGTGTGAGAGCCCTTGATTGGCAGCAATTCCGTCGAGGGTTTATGTGCGTCTGCACAAGTCTCGGTGCCATCTGCTTCGAGAACGTGTATCCCATTCTCACCGTTCATCGAAGGCTCAGAGTCGGCTAGTGCAAGCTTCCATTTCGGCACCAAGAAAACATCATCCGCGATTGGCATCTGTCCGTCCGGCAACGGGAAGCGATCGAGCAATTGCTTCCTCAGCAACACCACCCATTCCCGCAGGCCAAAGCTGTGGCCTTCCGGGTGTTGCTCATTTCCCTCGCCCCGCTCACAGAACGGCTTGGCACCCAGTTGCAGTAGCCTCCCATGCAGCATCCGATGCGCGACATTGAATTGCGCATAGCTGCTGTCGCCGAGTCCGAAAGACGTGAAATGCACCTTCCTCAACAGACCGGGTTTCAAAGCGGAGCTGAGCAACGTCTTCCAGAAGCGACGGGCGTTTTGTGGGAATTCGCCTTGTCCAGTGGTGGAGATGGCGAAGATGACGACTGTAGGCTTGACCAGGTCCCGGAGGGAGATCGAGTCCAGATCAAGAACGGTCGTGTCAAAACAGAGGTGCTCTGTCGTGCGGCCGATTTCTTCGGCTACATCTTGGGCATTGCCTGTTTCTGATCCGTATAGGATAAGGGCGCTGCGATCGGCTTGGCCATTGGTCTGCCTGGAGTTGCGTCAGCTATCTAGTGTCATTTGTACTCGACAAATCCGCACATCGTCAGATCGGGGCAAATATCGAGTCGCCACTCGACAGATGGACCTACCTGCCGTTGGCCACTCCACGGCCTGCCCTTTCCATTGATCGCAAGTCTCTGAGGGCAGGCACGCAGCATTGTTGAGCTAGGCTCGCCGGTTGGTGGACTTCGTGGGCTGGAGTCTGTTATGTTGTGGCCGACATGTGGTGATAACCCATACCGTCTAGTTGACTGATGATGTTCACATGTACTTTTCAAGTCCATCACGGCGCCGCTTCTCGTCATTCATTTCCGCGCTAGAAGGCGGGACGAGACGTGCCTTCTTTGCTAAGCGAGTCCACTCGAGGCGCCCCTGCCCCGGACTTTCGCCAGCGAGGCAGGGACTTTCCTTGGCGAGGCCAAATTATTTGGAGGCTCCCTTTTCCTTCCACCTCCGCCGCCTCCTCCTCCTCCTCATCGACATCAACAAACAGATCACCAGCTCACTTCAAAAGTCAATCACCCGGATTCGGCCACGAAGCTAGCCATCACCCAACTCTCCGTATGTTCTCCCCCGGCTCACATGTCCGGCGCCCTCGTGACCACCGCTGTACCGGTTTCGACATGCCCCGAATAAGCGCAGCAGAGCAGCAAGCTAATCATGAACTCTCACACAGCTCGTCAATACAAGTGTTTCCCAGCAGCCCCGACGGTCTCACATCCAGTTTCCTTCAACCCACCACACGAAGTACTTCTCGCCACCACCCGAAGTACCTCTCACCAGCCCAGCCCCAACACAAGACCACCTACTTCGTGTCATCAATCCATCCCGAACGACAACCGTCAACATGTCCGTCGACGCTGCCACCACCCAGATGGCCCACACCACCCTCAACGAGCCCACTGCGACCGCCGAAGGCGCGTCCGTGGGTGCCGGCGGCGCCCAGCCCATCAATGCCAGCCAGAACGAGGCCGTCATTGCCAGCGCCGCCGAGGGCAGGAGACTGTATATTGGAAACCTCGCTTACGCGACCACTGAGGGAGAGTTGAAGGACTTCTTCAAGGACTACCTTGTGTACGCACATGTGCATGACTCGGAAGATGGGACCGCCTGCTGACACCTGCCCCAGTGAGACCACCTCGATCCCGACCAACCCCCGCACCACCCGCCCGGTCGGCTACGCCTTCGTTGATGTCTCGACGCCTTCCGAGGCCGAGCGTGCCATCAACGAGCTCAACGGCAAGAGCATCCTCGACCGCAAGGTATCTGTCCAGCTCGCCCGCAAGCCTGAGCCCCCCGCTCCGGCTGCCGAGGGTACCGCCGAGGGTGACGAGGGCCAGCAGCGCCGCCGCTCCTCTACCCGTGGACGTGGTCGCGGCCGTGGACGTGGCCGTGGAGGTCGCTCGGGCCGCAACGGCCGCAAGGCGAATGGCGAGGAGGCCACCAACGGCGAGAGCGCTGTTGTGGACGGTGACTTGGACGGCCCCACGAACGTCCCCGGCCAGGTCGCTCCTCTGACCTCAACCACCAACGAGGCCCTGACCGGCGAGGCCGGCGAGCCCGGCACCATCGCCGCGGACGCCAAGAAGGGCGGCAGCAACGCCACCCGTCCCCGCAAGCAGCGCGGCCCGCCCGAGGACGGTGTCCCATCCAAGACCAAGATCATGGTCGCCAACCTCCCCTACGACCTCAAGGAAGAGAAGCTCCTCGAGCTCTTCGCCGACTACTCCCCCTTGTCCGCCAAGATCGCCCTCCGCCCGATCCCGAAATTCATGATTCGCAAGCTGCAGGCGCGCAACGAGCCGCGCAAGGGCCGCGGCTTCGGCTTTGTCACGCTCAATAGCGAAGAGCTGCAGCAGAAGGCGTGCGCCGAGATGAACGGCAAGGAGGTCGAGGGACGCGAGATCGCCGTTAAGGTCGCGATTGACAGCCCGGGCAAGGAGGACGAGGACCCCAACGAGCCCATCGAGGGTGCTGCCGAGACCGATGCCCAGCCCAGCACGGCCGAGGGCTCGGCCAACGTCAACACTGCCACTGCTGCCTAGGCGGGCGGGGACGCAAGACGACGAGATCAGGACTAGGACAAGACGACGACCACTACTACTCCCCTTCTGCGTTCCGCGAGCTGCTGGCTTACGTCGACATGGATCATCAGGCATGTCCATGGGATGTGAGACAGTAGTTCTTCAAACAAAACTTCCGATCGAGCGAGCCGAGAAATGATTACAGCACGATACGCGCAGTGGGAGGAGACGAGGGAAGCAGGTTTCGAAGCACCGATCACGACTTTAAGCCGACATCCTTCTGCCCATGTCGTTGTAGCACTACTGTAATCCTTTCAATTCGGTAGTTGTATTTAATGTAGTATTAGATTGGCCCACAGATTTGTTCCCGCACTGCCTGCAGGTTGTATGTCGATGGGACGGATCGTCGCCGTCGCCGTGCAGCTGCAAACGAGTCAGATGCTCCGTCATGGCTCCTCCACGGTCTCTGATGCCGTTGCTCGAATGTCGGGAGCGCGGCCACACGTCCGTGTCTGCTGCCGACCTCGCAAAGCCGCTGCATGTCGCCCCGGAGTCCGGCAGCGGCTCGGCAGAACCCTAAGCTGAGCGACGAGATCTAGCCGAGGTGGTGGCTGCAGGCTTAGTTCTAAGCCGGCCCGGTTCAATGCCACTCGCGGCTGCTCGACCATGCACCAGTCTTTCTTCTCGTCATAGACCATCCGTCCACGCCACAGCCCGACAATGGCCTCGAAACTCCGCATCCTCGTCCCCGTCAAGCGGGTCATCGACTATGCCGTACCCCTCCCCACCCCCACTGCTGCGCGCAATCCCCCCCGGGTGCAGCCATCCACTAACCCAGCCCGCTCCCAGGTCAAACCCCGAGTCAACAAAGCCCAGACGGCCGTGGAGACGGCGGGCGTCAAACACAGCATGAACCCCTTCGACGAACTGTCCATCGAGGAAGCGGTGCGGCTGCGTGAACGCAAACTCCCCGTCGAGGACATCCTCGCCTTCTCCGCCGGCCCCGCCAAGTCCCAGGACATCCTGAGGACGGCCATGGCCATGGGCGCCGACCGTGGCCTGCACGTGGTGGAGGAGAAAGCCGAGCTTGAGCCGCTGGGCGTGGCGAAGCTGCTGAAGAAGGTCGTGGAGGCGGAGAAGCGCAACCTCGTGATTCTGGGGAAACAGAGCATCGACGACGACGCGAACCAGACGGGCCAGATGCTGGCCGGGCTGCTCGGGTGGCCGCAGGCGACGCAGGCGAGCAAGCTGGAGATCGAGGGCGAGACGTGCACGGTGACGCGCGAGGTGGACGGCGGCGTGGAGACGCTGCGGGCGAAGCTGCCCATGGTGGTCACCGTTGATCTGAGGCTGAATGAGCCGCGGTATGCGAGTCTGCCGAATATCATGAAGGCCAAGAAGAAGCCGTTGGAGAAGAAGACGTTGGCGGATTTCGGGTTGGATGCGGAGAAGAGGCTGAAGACGCTCAAGGTAGAGGAGCCGGCGCCGCGGCAGGGGGGCGGGAAGGTGGAGGATGTGGATGGCATGATTGCGAAGTTGAAGGAGTTGGGCGCGCTATAGAAGGGGGCGCAGGTCCTTGATGACTACTTATATCGTACAGAACCGCGTGCACCATCTCCAATGGGACCTTAGCAGGTACGATGCGTGAGCCGGCAATCAACCTTCCGGCGTAGTTTCGAGGCCTTTCGAGACGATCAACACGCACGACATCTAAAGAAAGAAATTTACAGGGACCATATTGACATAATAGGTGATCACAGAAACTACACAACAACTCCGACTTCCCAGCCCACCAAAAACCACACCGCCCATCTACCCCATCTCAACAACCTCAGCAAACCACTGCCTCAACGCCCCCGCCAGCACCGCCGGCAAATCTTTCACATCCCTGACGATCACATAATACTTGAATGGAAACGTATCCAAGTACTTCACCATCTTCAACTGCATCTCGCCCTGGTCATCCTTGACAAACTCGGCCGTCTGCAGGTCGAGGATGCTCTGGTTCGGCCCCGAGCCACCTTCGCTGCTGACCACCGGCGCAGTAGCGTCGACCACGATGAATACGACCATGATCTTCTCCTCATGCGCCTGTCGCACCAGTTGCCGGATCGAAGGGTGATCCTGGCAGACGCCATCCGAAAGAATGAGCTGCAGCTGCCACAGATCGCTCGCCGACCCAGCAGCCTTCAGCCGCGCAGACCGGAAGATCTCGATAGACTCGGCGAGAAGCTTGCGCACATCGGTCCCTGACTGCGCAAAGCTGAATTGCCTGAACACCTGCGCGCCCGCTTCTGCCGTCCATGGAGCCGAGAACTCGTGCGCGATGTTGACATGCTCCCCAAAACCCACTACGCTCAGCTCGCCCACTTCGAGCATCGACATTGCCTTCGCTACAAGCGCCACCGTATCGAATGCGAGGTCTTTGCTCTCGCTCTCAGCCATGGATCTGGAGTCGTCCATCGCGAGCATGATCTGATAAGACCGTTTGCTCGGCACTGCCCGCCGCATCCAGATTTTATCGCGTCTATAGGAGGAAGCGATGTATGGGATGATGCGCTTTATGTTGAGTCGTTTGCCTGTGCGAAAGTCTCCGCGCATTTTGGTCGCTTGGGTCGGGTGTAGGACGAGGCGGAGGTGCTCGGTCAGGATCAAGGCGAGGTTGCGAGTGCTGGCTTCGTGGTCGAACCAGGCTTTGCGGGCTTCTTCAAGGCTCATCTCGGTTGAGGGGGAGAGTGAGAGGTGGGTGGCGGTCAGCTGCCGGTCGACATCGTTGAGGTGGCCTTCGTTTTCGGTTTCCATTGCGTCGGGGATGTCGAGGTCTACGTCGCTTGATTGGGGCTCGCCGATGAAGGCATTGGATTGCTGGTCCTTCCGAGGAATATCTCCGGCATCCACCTGCATGATATCGGCAGCAGCGCCTACATTCTCCTCGGTGGACATGTCTTCCCCTTGCTCCGGGGGTGGGAGAGCGCTTTCGAGGTCTTCGTTTACAGGCAAACCTTGCTCTTCATCCAAAGCGGTTGACTGATCAGCAGAAGCAGCTCCTAGAGCTTGAGTGTCCGCTTCTACTTCGGCGTTCGGGAGATGCTCGAATCTTGCGTTCGCCATGTCCATATCCTGCGGTGCTTGGCTGGAGTGCTCTTCCTGCGCTTCATCGATCTTGCCATGCTGCCTGTACCACCGATCGAGGACCTCGCCAAGCTGCTTGAATGGCAGCCTCGATTGATCATCGAAGATATCGTTAGCACGTGAAGGCTCTTGGCGCTCGCTGTCATTTGGCTGTGCACCCCCCGCAGCCGCAGTCTGGTCCAAGTTCTCTGCATTCTCGCCTTCTTTGCGTTCCTCGTCAGCAGCAGTGAGGCCTTTTGCTTGGTTTGCGGAAGCCTCGTCATCGTTGCCGCCGCTCCCGCTCTCTGCAGCGGCCTGATTCTCCTCCGCTCCAGCTGCAGTATCGGGCTGGTACTCCGTCATGAGGACGTCTGAATCCCGATCCTCTTCGCGGTCAACACCATCTTCCTCTGTTTCTTGGCCTTCACCAGTGCGCTCCGCCTCTGGATCTTCGTCCTCCAACTCTTCAGCATCTTGACCTCCCGCCTCGCCTACATCTTCTGCGCGGTGGTCGACTTCATCTCCTCCGTCACCAAGGTCTTCCGCATCATCTGCTTCCACACTGCCAATGTCCGAAACGTCATCGGCGTCATCCCCATCTTTGCCATCAACGTTGATATCCTCGGGCAATTCCAGGGTTTCTTCATCAGCTGCGTGAGGATCAATCTGATCCGTACCTTGCTGTTTCACCCTATCCTCTTCATCTGGGGCTTCCAAAGCAGCTTCGTCCTCTGCTTCCATCTCGCCAAACTGCTCGTTAGACTTATCTTCCCTCGAAGCCACATTATCATCCTCGGAACTTTTGCCCTTCGCATCGTTCGTTTCCTTCTCTTGCCCCTCATCAACACCGCCTTCGTCCCATATCTTCTCATCCACTGCCGCCGGATCGCTACCATCAACTGACCCTTTTTCCTCGTCAATCCCGTCTTCGGCATCGCCTTCATCTCCGTGCCCCTCTTGCTCTGCATCCTCAGGCTGGTCGCCAATCTGGCCTTCTAGATCCTGATCCGCCATGTCCACAGCGTCGGCTTCGTTCTTCATGTCACCATCATCTTTGCTGATTTGTGGCTCATTGGGAAGGTCTCCGAGATCTTCATCGTCGCCGATGTCCTTGCTTATGTCTTCCGCACCTTCTCCCCCGCCTTCACCGAGGCCAGTCCCAGCTTCTACATTGCCCGCTGACTGGTCTTGAGACTCCTCTTTCTCTGGCGGTGTGCAAAATCCGCGCTGCGCAAGTTGCAAGAAGATATTCGCAAGCTGGTGCGCCATTCGCACGGCTTGCGAGTGGAGCCCAACGGCTCTCTGCATAGCGTCGGCGCATACAGTGGCGTAAGCTTGTAAAATAGGCAGCACTGACCCGCATATGGCGGCTACTGATGCCAGAGCCGAATCGTTCCCGCAATCATGCAAAGAAGACAGGAGTGAGGCAACCTTCAGGGTGAGCGAACCCATCCGTAAGCTGGCCAACTTGCGGTCACACAGGGCCTTCTTCTGCACAAGCCACGCCTTGTCGTCTTCCGCCGTTGTACGTGTTGTAGAAACCGACTTAAAGTCCTGAATCGAGGCAAGTACACCGTCCACTATCTCGGTCAATTGCGCAGCATAGGACTCCGTGCTGCGACGAGTACTATTTCCATTGATCGGAGTAGGTTGTTTCCCAACGGCCGTAAGCCATTCGCAGAGCTGCAGGATCGTTGGCGCGAACTGCGGCTGATTCTCGAGCTTTTGATGAAGTTGGGCAGCGAGTGAGTGCAGAACTTGGAACACCTGATTTTGCAACGCAACGCTGTCGACGTCTGAAACCCCATATGGCAGGATCGGGCGTGCGTTCAACCTACCAAACAGCTCGGTGACTTCTGCGCGGCTTGAATGCAGCAGCTCAAGCAGTTCACCGGCTTCCAGATCGGCAAGAGCGGACTGCGACTGGACCAGCGAACTAGCAATGCCAATAATGGTGAGTATGAGCTGCAGTTGGGGAAGGAGGCGATCGATGTGCTGGCGCGGTGTGTTCACAACCGGAGACCGAGTTTTCGCAAACGAGTCGAATTGCTGCAATATCGTTGTCAAGGCAATCATCGCCTTGGAATGCTCGGAGATCCTTGCACGCTGGGAGACTGCGACGTGAACCATGCTCTCTAGCAGCGTCATGCAGCGAGCTGCTTCTGGTGCCGTCAGATCATCCGAGTGCTTCCTGGCGCTCTCCCTCAGCTCAGGAAGCTTGCTTAGCAGACGATGGAACCAATCTTCCGCCTCGAAGATGGTTTCGCTTTGGTATCCCGAGGCCAGTGAAGGGCTGGAAGCTAGGATCCTGCAGACCTCAGTCTGCTTCGCGCGAATGTCATCGCTCATGCTGCGCTGGAAGCCCATGCCCTGGAGAGCTCTTAATACGTCGGCCAGGAGGCGTCTTTTGCGGCGCTTCAGATCTTGCACCACAGTCTTGTTGTCGTCCGTCAAGATGTTCGGTGTGGCCTTCTGCAGTGTTGAGACCTCTTCCATGAGCTCTACAAGGAAAGTGTGCAGTCGTTCAGTCGCAGTGTCACGAGATGATACCTGAGCCATCTGCAGGACCATGCCAGCTGTTGTAGTCGCATTTCGGAAGCGGGCCGGACGATGACGCCAACCAAGAGGGAACATGGATTCACTGGGAGCTAGCAGCTCCTTGAAAGCTTCCGGTCCGTCCAGAGGAAGGCGACTGGTAGCAATGATCGAAGAAGTCAACCGCTGCACGTCAGCCGACAGAGCGGACAGGACAGGCTGCGCAAGGAGCTTGCGATATTTGCGCACAACCTGGAGCAGCTTCTTCCGTGATGATGCAGCGCTCTGCTTGAGCACCTCAACATTGCGATCTTTCCAGCTGGCGAGCTGTATAACGTCTCTCAGCTCCTTCTCGAGATCACCGCGGCTTTTGCGAAGAAGTTCTTCAACTGTAGGCTCGTACCGTGAGTAGTAGGCGATGAAGTGGGCAAGGGCGTCCGACAGAGCCTTTAGAGGGGCATCCTGACTCGTCGATATTGCAAGGTGCGCCTCAAAATCCCTCAGAATCTCCAGCCTCGGTGAGAACTCGCCTACGCCGCATGCGCTGACGAAGGCCTCGAGAGTCTTCAATAGCGCCTCGATATGCTCGAGTCCACCTGTAGCAACCGCCTGCGACGACTGGCCGGCTGCTATGATGCTCTCGTATGCGATAAACCACCAAGACTTGGCTTGAGCTTGACAAGAGCGATCCTCTTGCGCCAACATTGCCGCCCAGCTCGACAGCTCCAAACGCCGCCAAGAGACTATCATGCTGGTTACCTCATCCAGCAGATCTGCCACGCTGTACTCCCTGCTCGCAACGTCTTGCCACTGGGCCACGGAGTTGCGCAATTGTTCCAGTCCGGGTAAATATCTCATCAGGGGTTCCCTGAACGAGAGTTGTACGATGCTTTCGCATGACCGGAGAACTTCCATTGGAGTAGCATGTTCTGGCCACGCATCGTGCAAGCCAACGAATCTAGCTCTGATACGGGTGAGCAGGAGGAGAAGATTCCGAGCTTGTTGCGTGTTCTCATCTGTGTAGATGTTGTACAGCTGAGTTGGCTTGGCAGCGGCGAGCCGCAGACCGAGTTGCTCGATGTTCCACATCAGGGCTGGAAGAGCATTGTGATGCTCACTGGTGGATGATTCTGCTTCGACCTTCGCGTGGCTACTGTCCAGTAACGCTAGAATAGCAGCATCGCCTGGAGAGCCGCTCCGGTAGATAGCGTGATATGTGTCAGCGATCAGAGCCCCGTACTCGGATCCCTCCGCCACAGGAGGGTTGTCCCTTATTGACGCCGGAGAAGTGCTTGGGAAGAGCTCCTCCAACTCCTTCACGAGAGCCTCGTCTTCGTCTCCACCATCGTCACCACCTTGATAGCGATACAGACTCGACTTGCTCGCAGCCTGTCTCTGTTCCTGGCGAAGTCGGCGGGCCCAGTCGCTATAGAAGGCAGCGAAGCAGTCATCGACTGTACGTTGCATTTCCGGACTCTGATGTCTAAGTGGCATGATTTGACAGCGTGCAGCCAGCACCTGCAAGGCATGCACAGCATGATCCAGGCTTCCTCTCCGTGATAGCACCGCAACGAACGCTGCGTCCTCCAGCCAGCTACTTGGCGACGCACCAGCAAAAGGGATAATCGCCGGTGCTGTGTTTCTCGAAGTATTTCCGCCACGATCAAGGCTGAAATGTCTGGCGACTCGCAGACAATCAATGAATCCCAGAGCAGGCCCTGTCAAGTCACGATACGAAGGGTACTGCGTACGCAGGCGACTCCGAAGAACGTCCAGCTTACTCCAGACCAGAGGGTCTTCCTTTAAAGACCTGCAGGCACCACCACGCAAGGCAGGTAGCTCACGAAGCAATGCAGCAAAGTCATTCTGCAACTCCACCAGACGAGAGGTGTCAGGGCGGAATATCTGCTGGACTTCTGGCGCCGACCCGAGCTGCGCAAGCTCATCATTTAGGGTATCAGTTCGAAGTGACCCTGAATCCCCATTTAGCCATGTTTGATAAGTGCGCAATGCCGAAAGCTCAGTGTCAATACTACTGCGGATGGCTGCGTGCACTTCGCACATGACTTGAGGTTGCAGGGCTGGGTCGTAGTAGTTAAACGGGAGGTAAATGCTGAGACAGCCAACGGCGAAGGAAGACCATGCAGCTGATGGGGTGATCATGCTGGCGTCCGGCGAGCTCATTTTGACAAAGTAGTCGACCGCGGCGTGAATGGCACTGAGAGCGTCAGTGAGCTGTTGACGGCTGCCCAAGCTAGCAAGCTCAAAATGGCCTTCAGAGCCTCTCGTGCCAGTCAAGCGTGCCATTTCAAACTGCCCAAATTGCTGCAGGGCATCATGGCTGGATGCTTCGAAAGCGGACAGAATTGCGATGACCAAGCGCTTGAAGCAGCCTTTCAAATGCTCTTCCATAGGAGAGTCGAACGCATGTGCTACCCCTGCGATCGTCCGTCCGAGAGCCTTCACCTCGCAATTCAACAGGGGAAGGGCTCGCAGGCAAACTTGCTGGGTCGACTGCAGCCGGCTCATTGCGGCATTGACGACGTTCTGGTTTGGATCACTGGCGCTGCCATGCGGGACAACTGCACTTAGAAGTCGAAAGTCGTTTTGTGTAGAGGTCGCGACCTTGGAGGAGTCCAGTATGCTGTCGAGAATGGAAACACCCGCCAGCAACTCCGTCATGCAGACTTCGTCCTGCTTCAAAGTGTAACCTGCCAGACTGAGCGCTGCCATGTGGCCGCAAAGCTGCTTGAAGCAGACCTCGAAGTGCGGCAATGTATGTACCGAAGCATCAGCTTCGACAGCGTCCGGTATCAAAGCGCTAAGCTCGCCAAGCAGAGCCGATGCGTCTGCGCTGCCTGTCGAAGCTGCCTGCAGTGCTCGAGCAAATGCACACCGGGTCGTAGCGAGGTCGTCAAGTGTGGAATATCCGGATTGCAGTGAGAGACCATCAAAGCGTTCGACAATGTTCTCAAGCTCCAGCACAGAGTTTAGCTGTTCTTGGTTTCCTGGCGTCGAGGGCTTCAGAGCTTTCCAAAGGGTTGCGCAAGCACTATCGACCGGGCTGTCGCCGAGCGGGCTGTAGTCTTGGAGCACTGCGGATATTTGTCTGCTCAATGGCGCGAGTTCTGGCGCTTGACTGCACAGAGCCTGTGTGGAAGAAGCAAGCGCTGATACCCAAGCACGCAAATATTCTGGACCATGCTTTGGCAACACTGTAAGACCAAACTGGGAGAGATATCCAGCAAGTGTGCGCATGAGCTGTCGAAGCTGCGGACCAATTGATACGCTGCGCGCCCAAAGTGCTCCATCATGAGGCGACAGAGTGTGAGCGCTGACCCAGTCCAAACATGCCTTCGCTAAGGTCTCAATTGTGTTTGCGAAAACGTCGCTGGATCGTTGTCGGCCGCCCTCAAGCGTGCGTAGTATACCTTCCAGACGGCGTGAGAAGGCAGGATCCTGGCTGAGTCTGCGGAAGTCATAGAGCGAGAGCGACATCAGAGCGGAAGTATCGTGTTTGAGCGCAAGCGTTGAGGCTTGCGCGAAGGTTTGATGGTCTTGTTGGACTAGAGGTTGATTGTTGAGGGGATGAAGTGTCTGAAAGATGCCCTTACCATCAGCGTCTGCACTTACCGGGAATGCGGAATCACTGACCTGTGCACGTGCAAAGTCAGCAGACGCCTCAGCGTGGCTTATTGCAGACTTGTAGAAGTCTGCGAGAGGCTGTGAATCTTCAACGGAAGAATCTGCCGCCAAGAGCTGCGCGGCAACAGGAGTGTTGTAAAGCCCAGCACTAAGCTGGACGCAGAATCTCGAGCGAAGTGACCGATCAGCCAAGCCCAGATGGTCATGAGGCAGCCGTCCAAGCGCCAGCTGTTGTCCATCAAGGCTGCCATCGCGCCAGCCAAGGACCTCTGCTTGGCGGAAGCGCGACATCGTCGACTCTGGAGCCAGAGGGTGCAGAGCCCTGGTCGCACCCTCGTGCTGGCCCATAAAGAGTTCGACAGCACGGTTTCGCATCGCGCGAGACAATTCACCATATCTGGGATCAGTCGTCAGGAAGATCCGGAAGTCAGGGTGCGGTGCGATCACCCGGGGCCAGCCGTCGGCGGTGGTGTTTTCGTTGACAATCAGCACGCCATGAGGCTCAAGCAGCGAGTTCAAGCGGTCGAGAACCGAGGGACTGCAAAGGTTAGCATTGTCAAGAACGAGCCAATGGCCCTGGTGAAGCGCTTCGATCAGAAGGCCATCGACCCATTCGAAGCGAGCCTTGTCGATGAGGGGTTTTGAGCTCTCGGTTGCGTGCAGCAAGTCGGCAAGGACCCGCTCGGCAGCTGATCCCTTGAGAGCATCTTGCAAGAGTCCACGATGAGCGAGGACATTCTGCAGAGTTAGTGAAGGCCAGGACACGAGCTCCTTCAGATGGCTGCTCATTGACGCGGCGAGCTGCTGCTTGACTAGATCCTGAAGATGCAGCCGTAGGTGCTCGAGGCGTTCTGTGACTTGGCGCAGGGAGTCTGCCTGCTCGAAGCCACCAATCAAATCCATGGCATCCGTCTCGGCGTTCAGAGAGATCATTGTAAGATGAGCACCAGTAGATGCAGCAAGACCTTCGAGGAGAAATGTCTTGCCGCAACCCGAAGGGCCAGTCAAGATCACGGGCCACTGCTGACCCACACAGATCATAAGCGACTCGAGGGTGCGAAGTTGGGCAGTCGCTAGGTGTTTTCGGTGTTTAATCGACGGCTGCGTGGCGCTCAACGGGTTTCTCGGCAAGAGACCCAGACCAAGCTGGATGCTCGTTGGAGAAAGGCTGTGGAACAACTCTGAGGCTTTCACCTCGTCCCCAAAGACGACCTTGAATATTTCATCGACGCCTTGCTGATCCACAGCGGTACGAAAGCGCTGGGCGAAGAGCATCCTGACCAGGTCACGATCGCTGGCGGCTGTCAAAAGGCTGTTCTTCACAGTCGCAAGGCGCAGCCATCGGCTAACGTCGCGGAGGTTGAACTCCCAAGGCCCGCCATTTGCCCCGAAGCGCCGACGATCAACCACTTCGGCTTGCAGCCGAGACGTGAACTCAATAATCTTCGCAGTGTCGACGGCGCTCGAGCCCGATAAGCTGCGCTGGCAGATAAGCCTGAGATCGTCGGCTTGAAATGCATCCGCATAAACGACTGTGAAGCGGTTGACGAACGATGCTGGGAGACCTTTGCGACCACCGCCCTGATGGTGCGGATTCTGCGCAGCGAACAAGCGGAAATCGGGATGCTTAACGAATGTGTGTCCGAGCTCTGGGATGAATACTTCGCCACGGTGGTCCAGACAAGCATTGAGGCCTTCCAAGACGGATTGCGACGCGAGGTTCATCTCGTCCAGGAGCACCCATTCGCCGGTCTTCATTGCGCGTAGGAAAGGTGCGTCACGCCATGCGAAGGTACCAGTAGCTGCTCCCTGAACTGGAGCGTCGGAGCCAAAGAGATCCATCAAGTCCGTCTGCTCGGATAAGTTGATGCGAGTCAATGGTACTCCCGCAGCCACTGCGATTGCAGTCACGAGCGCGGTTTTCCCAACTCCCGGGCTTCCCTCCAGCATGATTGGCTTGGGCAATTGCATTGCTCGAAGAACTCGCATGGCGTTCAAGCGTGTCGTGCGAGCTTCGAAGGTAAAGGTGGTTTGCACGTCCCGAAAAGACGCCCGACTGGGCACGCTGAAAGGTCCGATGCCAAAGGTTGTATCCGTCTTGCGCACGTCAGTGGATGCGCCATAGATAGCCGCTGCACTCACGCCAAGCAGACTGCTCAACTGAGTCAGACAAGCCAGGCGCTCATCCACCAAAGATCCAGTGCTCAGAGTCCGCAGTCCAGCAGGATTGGCACCAAGGGTGTCGATGTAAACCATCGCCCCGCCATGCACCACCTTGCTTGCGGAATCTGGAAGTGTAGATAGATTGATGAACTGCACCAGAGCAAGCACGTCTCGTATAGAGACAGACGCGCTTGCGGACGTGTTGTAGCGGTCCTTGAACCACTGCGCGAAAGCGACGATCGCCTGAGCATACGTTCTGGCTTCCGGCTTTAGCTTGGCTTGCACAATCTGGGTAATATCCTCTTCATCAGACACCGAAGGCACCCAGATCTCCGTGAAGCGGTTTCGGAGAGCGGGCGAGAGCTCACGCTTTCCGTAGTCACCGCCAGGATTCATGGTTGCGAAGAACTGGAAGCCATCAGTGGCAGATATAAAGGTGTCGACACTGCCTTTCTCAGCTAGGAGCAGAGATCGCTGAGACTCGAGGACACTGTTCAGACGTTCTAGCACAGAGTCGTCGGCCAAGGAGATCTCGTCGAGCAAGAATAGCTCTCCGCGCTTCATAGCTGTCACGAGATTGCCGTCTACCCACTCGAAGAGAGCCTTGTAGCGACCGCGAAGAACATCGATCTGCGTGTGAATCGATGAGGTGCAGCATCTGCTCCTGTCACCACTGCTGAGGGCGGCGATGGCTTGGTCGTAGGCGAGTAGTAGATCATCCGTGGATAAGCCAGCAGCGATTTCCAGCGAAGCAAGTGCGGGCGATGCGATAAGACACCTACGAAGCTCTTCTTCGATTGCCGCACGATTCCGTACCGGTCGCTGTGATCCAATGAGATCGCCAGTCTCCGTGCTCTGATGAGCGTTGACAGTATGAAGCTGCTTGCCTAAAGCCGCGGCTAGCATCTGACAAACAGTCGTCTTGCCGCATCCTGTTTCACCAACGAGCAGGACAGGCTCGTTGTTCTGAATTGCACGAGAGACGAGGACATACAACCTGCGCATCGCTTTTGTCCAAATCACGCCGGATTCAGGAGCTGCTGCTTCGAAAGCAGAGACTTCCGGCGCCTGCTGAGCGTACAGTGCCTTCTCATCAAGCGTCACGCGAGGTCCATTGGCGCTCATAACCCTCTCAATGACCGACTTCAGCGCCGCTCGCTCCTCCGGCTTCCGCACTCGCTCGGCGAGCAGCATGAAGCCGTTGGCTGCGAGCTCTTGGATTGTGTCATTCGGCCGCATCGCCCACCGGAACAGGTCTCTGAGCGTGGCGAAGCTTTTTTCCTCGAAAAGCCGATTCTCCTGTCGAAGCACAGACATCTTTTGGTAAGCGGCCATGATCCGTCTACATCTCGACTCTGGCAGGTTCGATCGCCGGTGCAAGATCTCCAGCAGCTCGTCAAGCGGTATGTCATTGAAATGCAGCTCAAGGAATCGGTTCCGAAACGCCCGAGATAAGGCTTTGCGACCACCATACAGGCCAGCCGGATTCTGAGTAGCAAAGAGCATGAAGTCTTCGTGTGGCCGCACTACTTCCTGAGTCTCCGGTATCAGAAGCTCGCGATTATCGTCAAGCAGACGATTGAGCGCTTCGAGCACATCCGTCGGGGCCAAATTGAGCTCATCAAGCACGATCCAATGCCCTTCGCGTAGGGCCTGCACGAGCACTCCTTCTACGAACTGTAAACGCCCGTCACTGCCAGAGATGTACGTTCCCAGATACTCTTGCAGATCCGTGTGCTCATGGTTATTTATTCGTACGAATTTGTGCCCCGTGCGTTTCGCCAAGTATTCGACCATGCTTGTCTTGCCGCTGGATGTCGGACCCTGGATCAGGACAGGGAACTGCCGGGTACTGGACGCGCGAACGAGGTTCTCGAGATTGGCTTTTATGAACGGCGTTAAGATGTAGTGCGCTTGCTCCTCAGGGGCCCGACTGCCCTGTCGAGCCCAGTGCTTGGTACCTGGAAACGGCTGGATATATGTTCGCCCATCGTTTGGCTTGCGCAGAGCTTTCTTGAGCTCAGCCCGGAGGTTGGTCCTTTTGCCAAAGAGGTGTCGCTCGAGCAGTGGCTGCACCTGCTGCGCGGAGTCGGCGTCCAAGAACGTCAGAAAGCTCATTTGAAAGCCTTCGTACAGGGCGCGGCGGAGATCACATTGTGGCGCCATGTACTTGGCATAGCTCAGGGTTCTTGTCAATGTGCGCAAGCTAAAATGTGGATTCTGCCCTGCGCCGTCCACAAGCTTGTTTTGTTCGCCAAGCGCGATGATCTTCTGGTACAGCGTGCTGACATCAAGTGCCAACGCTGGATCGCTCGCAGCCTCGGTTCGCAGGTACGAGCGCACAATGCTCCGCAGACTCTTGACATCTTTGTCGGGGCTCTCGACGTACAGCTCGGTGAATCTGGTGCGGATACCTGGGGGCAAGTCCTTCTTGCCAACATCCGTTGCAGGGTTCATAGCTGCAAAGAGACGAAAGTCAGGATGCGCGTGGATGCGCTCAACATTGCCAGCTTCAGCAAGCAGGATTGAGGGTGAGTTGGAGTCGAAGAGATCAGCCAGAGCCTCCAGGGTGTCTGGCGACGCTAGATTCATCTCGTCAAGTAGTACCCAATCACCATTTCGCAGAGCCCGGACGATGTTGCCTTCAACGAAGCTGAACGCGAAAGAGTCATCTCCAGCAGCAAGTCTCCGCTCCATATCCACAACCTTGTTGGCAAACGCAGCCCAGCGGACGAAGTCCACATGCTTCTTGGCTTCGACCTTGCGCTTCTTGCTTGGTGCTTCACCCTGTCTGGAAGGCGAGGCGGCACGCTGCTGATCGACCATCTTCAGAGCTTGATGCCACAGCTTGCATACTGCCTTCCAATTGCTCTTGGTTATGTGCTTGCCGAGCAATGCCATGAACTGCTGATTTTTGCTCATGCTGAAGCTTGCCGCGAACAGCTCATCGAATTCATCCTTCATCGGAATCATCAAGCTGCGCGCAGTGACCGGCTTGAAGCCACCGAGTAAATCACCGGCTTCGCTCTGTTGGGACAAGTTGAACGCTTGTAGCTTCTTGCCAAGACGGTCTGCGAGCTGTTGGACGGCAGTAGTCTTACCAACACCAGTCTCGCCGACTAGGAGTAAAGGCTCGCTGTTGATTACCGCTGCCGCTGCTCGCTCCAGCATGCGTGCGGTGTGTGCATTGGCTGAGAAGGTGCTTGGTGTAGATGCAGCGGCTCGCTGTGCAACTGTGCGAGGTAAAGTATAGCGGCCCACATTGATCTGACTTGTGCCGACTTCGTAGTTCACCTCCCGATCTCCAAGCAGATAATCTCGTCGTTGAAGATCAATGTGCATCTCCTCCGCAATGATGGCCGCAATGTCTTCGCGGGCCTGGCCATCTGGCAATGAGCCGGCAAAGCAATCAATAGCCTCTAAGAAAATGTCGTCCAGATCGGCGCTGGAGAAGGATGGTCGTTGCTCGAGCAGTTTCACCGTGCGACGACACCATTTCAGTAGATCGCGCGCGCTGCCTGAGCGTAGGACACCGGCTTTGCTATGCCCAATGAGCACCGCTCGCTGCCGTGAAGCAGCAAGACGCTCATAAACGCTGACAAATTGCGGAAGAAGCTGCCCCAGCTTTGGGAACAAAGATGTCACAACATCCTGGAGCTCCGTGGTCGTGGGCATGTCGATCGCGACGGTCTGCCAGTGTCGAGCTCCTATCATATGGCCAAGCGGCTGTGTCTGTTGCCCACGATGGTTGATGTTCGAACGGACTGTGGCAAGTATCTTGAACCCAGGGGCTGCAAGAACGGTCTGCTTGCGGTTTGATACAAAGAGCTCGCGACGCTCGATGAGAGGCAGGAGAGTGCCCAGGATCTCTTGTGGCGCACGGTCAAGATCCTCGATCAAAATCCAACGGCCTTCTTCGACAGCTGTGGTTAAGACACCGGGCTTCCACACGAAAGAGCCTGGGGTGTCGCCGGTAGTGTAGATGCCAATCATAAGCTTCGCATCGCTCTGCTCATTCAGGTGAAGGGTGACCATCTTGTCAAGCTTGCCGAGTCTCTCAGCTGCGTGTCGCACGAGCAGCGTCTTCCCGCTGCCCGGAAGACCGCTGAGAAGCACGGGAGAAGTCGACATGAGTGCCATAGAGAGTCGATTTAGGTTTTGCGCAATGCTCGAGGTGAGCACCAGACCGTCGGAAGATGTGGGCCTGGCATCCGATAAGCGGGGTAAGAGAACGCTGCCGATAAGAACGGTGTCTCGATGCAACGAGTCTGTCAAAATTCTACGGTTGGCGCTGAGGTCGCTGTTCGTACTACGGGCAGATTCCAGCAGCTTCGACATCTTCTCATACCGCTGCTCCTCCCAAAGCGTCAAAAAGCGATAATCGATGACCCGATCATCCCACATCCCATCAATGCCGCTCTCAGGCGTATCCGAGCCGAGGTACTCCCGTACCATCTCCTCGAACCACGCATCAGAACCGTCCAAACCAATCTGCAAGATGCGAATAGCCAGATACACTGCAGGCCTATTTTCGTGGCGTAAGAGGCTGTACATTCGATCCATGGAAGAAACCTGCCGAAAAGTCTTGGGGTCGAAGCGAAGGAGGCGGAAGACGCCGAGGAGATAGAGCAGCAGCTCATCAGGTCCTGCATTGGTGTGATTGAACGCTTCGCTTTCAAGCAAGTGTGTCGCAAACGGGGCCAAATACTCTGCGAATGGGAGGATTCGAGCGATTGTGGCGAGCGATGCGGCCAGTGTTCCATGCTCTCGCAACGCGGCGCAGATGTGCGCAAAGACTGGATGGCAGCGTGCGAAAATGAGATGTGTGTACCGGGCATCGAGCGATGCTGTGACCAGAGCACCGAGGTATTCATCATTGCTGCCATTCTGTATTATGTCTAGCAGCTCGGGCGGCAGTTGATCGCCGAGCTCAAGGAGTGCATCATCCCATGCGCACTCCATCTCGTCGCCAACAACGCGACGAAAAGAATGAAGTGTTGATGCGCCTGATGGCAAAATGTTGTTTCCCGTTCGAAGATTTTCTCGCACCTGACGTCTCGTGCCAAGCTTTTGCCATCCAGATGCCACTAACCGTAAGGAGATGAAGGGCAGTATGCTGCCTCAGGCCAACATCTTCCCTCCTCCGAGAGGCACACGACTTCTGAGAGGAGCGCATTGGCTTTGCCAGGATATCTTCTATCATTGCACATCACACGCCATGTCATCAATTTGCCAATACGCAGCGCGCTCTTGCGCTCGCGCTATCCGCTCATCTCAACCTCGAACAACCCGATCTGCAGCAGCATGGACAGCATCTCAGCGGAGAACACAGGAGTCCCGGAGATGGCAGAGCACAGAGGCCGCCGCTGCATCGTCTAATCCGAAGATCTCGAGTATAGTGGACCAGATTGGGCAATTGACGTTGCTGGAAACTGCGGATCTCGTCTCGACCCTGAAGGTACAGTCCAAAAACCCAAGAGTCGTCTTCTGATTCATGTTGACTCATTCCTGCGCAGTCCCGGCTGAACATTCCCGACATGCCCATGGGCGGCTTCGCTATGGCAGGAGGCCCCGCTCAAGCAGCCGCTGCCCCTGTCGAAGAGCCCGAGGAAGCTGCGCCTGCGAAGGAGGAGAAGACGCTTTTCAACCTGAAACTGGAGTCATTTGATGCGGCGGCGAAGCCTAAGGTGATCAAGGAAGTGAAGGCGATGTTGGGTCTGAGCTTGGTGGATAGCAAGAAATTTGTCGAGTCTGCGCCGAAGGTGATGAAGGAGGGGGTGCCGAAGGAGGAGGCGGAGAAGATGATTGAGACTATGAAGGCATTGGGGGCGGTCGTGAAGATGGAGTAGGCGATCGCAAAGGGCCGTTGATGCTCGGAGAGAGGCTGGATGGGCATTTCGCGGCGCAAAAGTGAATGCATTGGTGATGCACCATTGTGGGACATGCTGTACATTACGAAAGTGGTGCTTCGCGTCCTTGCCACCAGTCTACGGCATTGTGCGGTGGCTCGGCACACAGCGGGCAGCGAAAGACTCAGCACTCTGGCTTACTGTTCGCTCGGCTACTGTGTCTGGACGGGCTTTTACTACCATGTATGTACTACATTTTGAGTCTACGTGCTCGTGCAACCCAGCCTCCTTTTCAGACTTCTGGGCGGCATCGTACTTGGCACAAACGGCTTTCTTGCCATGCTCTTGACGATCATGTAAGAGGATACATCCTTTAAAACTTGGCGATGTATTCAAAGAGCCCGTCGACGCTCCTGGGCCTCAATCACATGCGAGCCTCTTTTCGATTATGTAAGCGACTCAGCGCCAAAGTCCAAGTCGGCCAAGCGCAGCACAACTTCCCAACCTGGAAGCTATGTCTGTAGCACATGCAACAGTTTGCTTTGAATGTGCCGATGACACTGAGTAACCTATGTCACGCTCGCCGCCCTTCCCGAATGGAGACCCACCCGCCATAGCTTCCTCGAGCCGTACATCGCCGATTGAAGACGAACACTCGGACGATGGCCTCGAGATTGCGGCAGACGAGCTGCTGGCGGCAGAGGACCCCATGCATGAGCGGATGAATGATGGGTATATACATCCGTACGCTGGGAAAGGATGTGCTATCTGACAAAGTCGTGCAGCGTATCGTTCAAGCGCAAAGCGAGATTACCCTCCACCTTCGCATCCCGCTTCCTCTCCTCCCCCTTCAGCCGCCTCAAGAGCAACAGCAGCTCCACCCCTCGATCTGCTGGCAGTCCCAATCGCAACAACGGCCGCTTCAATCTCCATGCAACAACCGGCGACATCCTCTCCTATCTTAACCTTGCCTCCAACCCCGCGCCGGACGGCCAGGCAGATACTAAGGATGTCGGCGGCCTAGACTGGTACGTCGAGGGGCCCGGCAAACGCATTGGCTACGAGAACTTGACCGCAATAGACTGGATATACGAGTACAACAAAGAGCGCACGCGATTGCGCCAACTCGTCTCCGATGCGCCTGGCTTACTCGGCCACTTGAAACTGATCGCAGACGCCAGCCAAGTCTGGTGGGTCCTCGTCGCGACGGGTATAGCAGTAGGAGGTATTGCGGCCGCCATTGATGTCGTGAGCGAGTGGATGGGCGATCTCAAGCAGGGCATGTGCACTGATGTTGAACAAGGCGGAAGGTTCTACCTCAGCCGCCCTTTCTGCTGTTGGGGCACGAATAGCTATGCCGAATGTGCGGATTGGAGGGCGTGGAGTACCACGCTTGGCGTCCGGAATCAGGCAGGGAGCTACATCATCGAGTACATCTCATTTGTGCTCCTTTCGGTGCTCTTTGCCAGCGGAGCGAGTATGCTGGTGACACGCTACTCGCGGTACGCAAAACAGAGCGGTATACCCGAGATCAAGACAGTACTGGGCGGCTTCGTCATCCGACATTTCCTCGGCGGCTGGACGCTCGTGGTCAAGACTCTAGGACTGTGCTTGGCAGTCTCTTCAGGCCTCTGGCTCGGCAAAGAAGGCCCCCTTGTCCATATCGCCTGCTGCTGCGCGAACCTCTTCTTGAAGCTCTTCCCGACTATCAATAGCAACGAAGCGCGCAAACGCGAGACCCTCTCCGCCGCCGCCGCGTCCGGGATCTCAGTAGCTTTCGGCTCGCCCATTGGAGGGGTGCTCTTCAGCCTTGAGCAGCTGTCGTATTACTTCCCGGACAAGACTATGTGGGCCTCCTTCGTCTGCGCCATGGTCGCGGCCGTCACACTACAAGCCTTCGACCCTTTCCGCACGGGCAAACTGGTCTTGTACCAAGTCAGGTATCACAGCGGCTGGCACGCCTTCGAACTCGTGCCCTTCGCGCTAATTGGGATCATCGGCGGACTTTACGGCGCAATGTTCATCAAACTCAATATGCGGATGGACGGCTGGCGGACCTCTCCATCCAACCCCTTCCTCCCCAAACCCGTCCTAGAAGTCATCGCGGTCGCTTTAGCTACCGCTGTGGTCTCCTTCCCAATCTCCTTCCTCCGCGCCCAGCCGAGCGAATTAGTCGAACACCTCTTCGCCGAATGCCGCGACATCAACGACGATTACCTCGGCCTCTGCCGCGCCGACATCGCAAACACCGGCGTCATCTTCGTCCTGCTCATCTCCGCTACGATCGGCTTCGTCCTCGCCGCAGCCACCTTCGGTCTCCAGATCCCTGCCGGTATTCTCCTCCCTTCCATGGCGGTAGGGGCGCTCTACGGTCGCGTCGTCGGCCTCGTCATGGAAGTCTGGCAACGCAGCCATCCCAACTTCATCGCGTTTGCGTCCTGCGAACAGGATACTCCCTGCGTTACTCCCGGCACTTACGCCGTAATCGGCGCTGCGTCGGCGCTCGCAGGCGCTACGCGCATGACAGTCAGCATCGTGGTCATCATGTTCGAGCTCACGGGCGCGTTGACTTACGTCTTGCCAATCATGATCGCCGTGATGCTGAGTAAATGGGTCGGCGACGCGTTCGGGAAACGAGGGATTTATGAGAGTTGGATACGTTTTCACGAGTACCCGTTCATCGACAACAAAGACGATACACCCGTCCCTGACGCGCCGATAAGCCAGATCATGACGAGGGTGGAAGACCTCGTCTGCATCACGGCGACGGGCCACACCATCTCGTCGCTCAACGATCTGCTGAGAGAGCACCATTTCCGTGGGTTTCCAGTCATCCAATCTCTTCACTTGCCCATTCTCCTCGGATACATCTCCCGCACCGAACTCACCTTCGCGCTCTCTTCGCGCTCCCTTCCGGAAACGACGGAATGCTATTTCCTCCACCAACCCCTTGCGGACCCAACAATCACCTTGGACCTCCGACCATGGATGGATCACACGCCCATCACTCTCTCCTCTCGATCCAGCCTTCCACTGGTGAAGGATATGTTCATCCAGCTGGGGTTGCGGTATATTGTCTTTACTGATCGAGGGCAATTGGCGGGTTTGATGACGAAGAAGGATCTGTGGTATGTACTAAATGAAGGGGGCGCGGGGAGGGTAGGGCATGGAGGTGGGGTCTTGCGGGAGGATGGCGGGCCGGGGAGAGAGGACGAGAGGGGGTTACTGGGGGATGAGGAAGAGGACGGGCATGAGGGGAATGGGACAGGAAATGAGTAAATGTGGTCGACAGCTGTATAGATTTGGAACTGGCATCGTGCTTGCATCTAACCTCTTCCTCGGCTGGCCACGACGTTCAGGTCGACTTCAACCCAGACATCTGGCTCCCAACGCGGCGTCGATCGCAGCCGACTGCTCAGCCGGGTTTCTGACTCCCCTACCACGCTACCTTCGCCAGGGTTCCGTTGGGGAACTTCCTCACGAGACCCTTCCGCCCCTCGTCCAACAACAAGACGCCCATCCCAAACGCCATGGGCAGGAACCAATGAGCTACCGGCACAGTCGCCGTCCCGAGTACGTCGTGGAACTGAGGCACATATAAGAAGAAGATGGCGATCAGGAGCGCGAACGCCACGGCCGGGGGCAGGTACCAGTTCCACTCGTGGCTGAACAGCGACAGTCTCCTCGTCCGCACCGCGCAGAGGTTGAACCACTGCATCACCACCAAATTGATAAAGTAGATCGAGCTTGCCACGTTGAGTGTCGCGATCGTCGCGTCCGAGGTAGGGGAGTCGTACGTGAACCATAGCGAGTCGAACGTGACGCCATTCCGTTGCGCATACCAGTACGCCATAGCGAACGAGGTCAGCGTCTCGATTACGCCAATGACCCCGTAAGCGTGCAGGATCAACTTCCAGTCCACCAGCCGGTCTTTCCTCGCATTTCGGGGGGGCCGTGACAGAACGTCCGCTTCGGGTTTCTCGTACGCGATTGCGGTCGCTGCCGCACAGTCCGTGAAGCAGCAAATGACTATCATCAGGAAACTTGACAGGATCTGCGGGAGGCCGAACATGACATTCGTGAATACTGGCCAGAACTCCGAGAAGGATCCTGCTGGCAACAGGTAGCATATAGTCTTCTTCAGATTATCGTAGGCGACTCGGCCGTACCGCATGGCCTCGACGATTGCGGCAAAGGAGTCCAGCAGGACCATGTCAGCAGCTTCAAGGGCGATTTCGGAGCCGGATCCCATGGCTATGCCTACGTCGGCCGCTTTGAGGGAAGGGGCGTCGTTCACGCCGTCGCCTGTCATGGCTACGGTCAGGTGTCGAGCCTGAAGTGCCCGCACAATGCGGAGTTTGTGCTCGGGTGTTGTTCGGGCGAAGACCACTTCGTCGTACCGGCAAAGCTCGTCCCACTGGCTTTCATCAATTGTCTCCAGATCGGAGCCGCTGAGGACGATGGAGCGAGTGCCGCGATCTTCACCGGAGGTGTGTTTCTCCATACCGGCCTTGTGAAGGCATCCATCGTCGAATGCCAGGTCTGTTACGTCGTGGATGCGTTTCGCTGGCTGCGTCACGATGCCGCATTCGGCGGCGATGGCAGCCGCTGTGAGCTTGAAGTCGCCAGTGACCATGAAGACGCGGACTCCGGCGCCACGGAGGATGCGAATGACATCTGCAATCTCGGATCGCGGTGGATCGACGAGAGCAACCAAACCGACCAGAATCAAATCCGTAGATGCTTGGGAGAGAATATCGAGCTCGTACTCGCGGGGTTGAGCGCTGGGGTCGAAGCGGAGATTGTCAAGCCGCTTTTGTGCAACCAGAATGACACGGCGGCCCTGCGACGACCAATAGTCTTTGACGTCGCCGATGGTGCGACAATCGTTGGGGTCGAGCCGCTCGACGAAGCCATTGCTGTCGATGTAGGAGCCGCAGCGAGGCAGCAATATATCTGGAGCGCCTTTGATGAGGAGCAGCTGTGCGTTCTCGGCCGGCGGCTGGGTGATCTGGATCGCGAATTTGTTCTTGCTATTGAATGCAACCTTGAAGATCGAACGACTGGCGGAGCGAAGATCAGAGACCGGCGCCATGCTTTCGGCGAATCGGAGGATTGCCGAGTCCGTCGCATCGCCATTGATTTTGCGGTCGACGAGTGGCTTGTTGATGGTAGAGGCGTCAAACTCGGCGTCGTTGCAGACCGCCGCAGCGAAGGCAAGCTTCTTGAGGCCCTGCGATTGTGCATAGACTTCTGGAGCATTTGTGGCCGTCTCGGAACGCATCCCAATGAAGTACTCGGTCACCGCCATCAGGTTTCTCGTCAGGGTACCGGTCTTATCGCTGCAAACGACGTTGACCGTTCCGAGAGTCTCGACCGTCTTCAAACTCTTGCAGAGGACCTTGTTCCGGCGCATGGTACTAGCCGTGATGGTCAAGCTTGCAGTGACCGCGATCGGCAAGCCCTCAGGTATGAAGGCGACAGCGACGCTGACGCAGTCGACGATCAAGGTAGGGACCGAAATCCAGTCCGGGTGGGCTTTGCGAAGCCAAGCGCTCCATACGGTGATGACCAGAATGATCATCACCAGCATGATCGAGACGATGACGGCGACGAAATAGAGAATCTCTCTCTGCAGCGAAGTGAGGCCCGCGTTCGGAGCGCTGGTGAGCTTTGCGATGCGGCCAAAGACTGTACGGTCGCCTGTTTCGAGGACCAGACCCCAGGCACTTCCGGAGACGCAGTGTGTGCCAGCCATGCCGATGCAGGCCGTCTCGAGGTAATTGGCGTCCGTACTGTCGACAGCGCCCAGCAATGGCACCGTCTCGCCGGTCAATATGGAGCGGTCGAAGCGAGCATCGGAGGAGACCTCAACGAAGCGAACATCAGCCGGTAGCTTGTTCCCCATGGTGATCCGCAGTAGGTCGCCCGGTACAACGTCTCTGCCGCTGATGCGTTGCTGGCCGCCGTCACGCAAAACGATGCATTCATCGGGCAGCATGGTGCTGATCGAAGCCATCACCCGTCCGCTTGATAGATCCTGCCAGAAGGAAAAGGCCGCCTGGATGATCCATACGAGCACCAGGACGATTGCAAGTGCGAGATTGGCGGGTGCTGGTGGCTGCCCAAGAGGTTTCCATGCGATGAAAACGAGAATCGCGGCGACGAACAGGATCGATCCGAAACCGCCGTACAGATAGGTCAAGGTCTTCCGGAACCAGTGAGAGGGCGGCGCACTTGGGACATTGGGTCCAATGGTCTTGAGCAGATCTGCGGCACGCGGGGACGTGAGCCCCGTTCCGCGCGAGCTGCCAAAACGCGAGACGAGCTCCTCGACCGCGGCAATGTGATAGTCGATGGAGCCGAATTCGATTTCCGCCGGCTTGGTCGTGCCCTTCTCCCGCCTCTGGGCCGCTCCGGCAGCCTCAAGTCGATGGTTCTCTTCGATGCCGAAGGATAGTGTTCGAAATTGCGGAGGCAGTGCAACGCTGGGGTCGACTTCTCTGCGACGGATTGAGCGGATTGAGATGGAATCCCGAGAAGCGGAGCGTCTCCTGCTCTGACGCGCCGTTCGCCGAGCTTCGCGGCCAGCCTCGACATCGGGGGCATAGGTGACGCGACCCATGGGAGAGGTCGGCTGCTCCGCTGCGTCGACCTCCAGTGCCAGCGCCTCGGGCGATGTTGTGGTGCCGGTCATTTTGCTTGGGGACAACCCAGCGACGTCCGGCGAAGGGCACTGCCACGAGGGAAACGATGCGCTGCTTCAGCGCGCGGCGGCCTCTTATTGCGCGGCACGCAGGCTAGCCGGGTGCTGGCCATGCCGTTGGCAAAGGGCCTTGGGCTTCGTTCGGACGGGTGATCGACGGGACGTAAATCGCGCTCGGCGTCCGCCTTTGCGTGAGCCACGGTGGACCTCTGCACCGCGGACATCCCGTCCTGCGCGCTCTTTTCGGATCAGTCTCGAGGAGGATCACTGCGTGCGGCGTGGCAGCCAAGTCGCACCGCCTGTCGATCCCCGCGATTGTCCCGTCCCGTACAGTCCAGTACGGCACAGCACAGCACAGCACAGCACAGCACAGCACGAGGCATTTTCGAAAATCCCTCAAAACACCAGCGCCGCAGCCCGCGCGCGGTTCAAGCCCGGCGCCACCGCAGCGTTTCACACCATGCGGGCATACGGTCCCCTGCGAAGGCATATATATATATATATATATATATATATATATATACATACACACTTATAGACATACTTATACATATGCCCAATGGCCACACCAGATCCCTGGCCGACGAGCAGCTCGTCATGTTGAAACGCTCCAACGCTCGCTCGCTCCCTCGGCGTGATGGTGTCGTCATGGTCCTCGCGGGCGGGCCTTCGGTCACGGCTGTTGGGTCGGGTGCGGGCGATGGGAGGGCATCGCCTGTGGTTGCCACACGGGCATTCCAAGCCATGTGCGCGGGCATGAGGCTGCGGTGACGCGTTGTCAAACGGGAGATGAAGTGGTGAAGCTGCGGACTGTGACATCTCGACCAGCAGCAGCAGCCGTTCCGACACCCCTTGGATGCAGCCAAGGTGCCGCGGACAATCCGTCTTCGAGCAGCTCCGGAAACACGGGTGGCATATTCTGGCCCACTGCAGGCCGCCAATAACCAGGCTCAAGACGTCCAACCTCCCCAGCAACGTCCAAGCCGGAAACCAAAGCCCCGCCTTCCAAATGTTCCACCAGATATCTCGACTCCACCCGCCACACCGCACTACTCCACCGCATGGTCCGGCATCACTCCAGCACCGGCCCACTCCTCCGTCCTCGGCCTCTCCTGCACCCTAACCAGCACGAACTTCGCCTCCGACGCCGTCTCCGCCTTCTGCGCCTGCAGCTCCGGCTTCACGCGCTCCATCAACACCAATCCCTCCATTCACGATCCCTGCCCTCCTGCCACCGCCGCCACAGGATCCGAGACCACTGTCACACCAGCCGGTGGATTCAAGGACACATATCACTATCACTACAACGATAGCCGCGGGGATGTCGTGCAGTGCAAGCGGGATCTACCGGTGCGTCTTCCGGATGGGAGGACGACGACGACGACGACGACGGAGTGCGCGGGGAGTACCATGACGGTTTCCAAGCGGCGCCGACGTCGTCGCTGCGTCTCCTTGCGCCGACTGGGCAGGGCGTGTCTGTCGGACGGATGACGGGGGCGGCGTTTCGGTCCGATCTTTCTCCAGCCCTTGTCCAGAGGTGTACGAAGACGAGTGTCATGGCTAGTGATGCCTTTACTGGCTCGAACGAGCTCCCAGCTCCTACCCCGAGGGAAATTCTTGCTTGAGAGCCCACCATGGCTCGCCGGATGTAATGCATGATGGTGCATTCTCAATTGCTGCACAAGAGGGGATGCTGTTGGAGGATCTTCAGAAAGTGCAACAGTTTGCCAAGTCGGCGGCGAAGTGATTGGAGAGTTTGCCGCACGGGAATAGGTCGGCTATGCGTCCGCCGATCAATCCAAGCTATACGGTGCAAGGCGGGACGAGCTGGAAGCGGAGGGTAATGGAGCGGATGCCGCTTCTACAGTTTGCTGCTCAGAGTGGCACGAAGGTCGAGCTGCCATTCTTCGAACGCTGCTTCACCCCTTTGCGAGCACTCATCGAGTTCTTCTCGGCGCTGCCAGACAGCCACGGCACGGACGATCGACTGCATCTCAGTTTCGATTTCCTGGGCGGGCGTGGAGCCGAGCGCAAATACCTGGGATGAAGGGGTGTGTATGGCGAGTATGGGGATCGGTGTAGCCAGTATGATCAGCTGCGAAGCTTTCCCGCCGATCTGCCTGCTGATGATTGCTGGCGATGTTGCTTTGTCGATTACGTGCGGGATTCGTGGGATGGAGACGGGGCAGGAGGCGGAGACGGATCGGATTGATTTACGCTGCGGGCGGCTTCACGTCCATGAATTGTTGATGTTTCACGTTTGTGTCTCTGGTCTCGAGGAGGTTGTGTTTGATATGTTGGGTATCATGGATCGCCGCCAGTAGAAGACCTTCATGCCAGAACCCAATTTCACACCATAAGCCCTGCTGGACCGACGCCACCAACGCCCTCGCTAAATCGCAGTAACCATCTTCAAACCCAACGAAATAACCGCTTGATTTGCTTAACCCTCCTCATACTCCAAGCCCACCCTCCTCTCCTCCCTCTCCTCTCTTGCCAACTCACCATCATCCTCATCCGCCTCACTAACAGCCTCCCACACCCTCTCAAACTCCGCATCCTCCCTCAGACTTGTACTCTCCTGCGCAATCGCCCACAAACCTTCCCGCGCCCTTTTATGCCGCTCTCGATCCTCTTCAATCCTTTGCTCAATCTGCCTCTTATCAAGCCGTATCCCATTCCCCACAGCATACGGGTCCCTCGCCGTCGAGTGCGGAGTACTCCTCACCGTACCTGGCATAGTCGAGGCTGCATTCAGATCGCCAGCTCCGCCGACCGGCTGATGTCCGGGGGAGGAAACCAGGCCACCGGCGTCTCTCCCGGCTATGCATTCCTCCAACTCCCCCACCGTATCCCCTCGCAAGAACCCTTTTCCCTCCAACGTCCTCAACACCCTCCTCACCACTTTCACATTCGCGGCTCCACTTCCATCGTCCGGCGCGACCGCATCCACAATCCTCAATATGTCCCTCTCCATCATGCGGCCGTAGCTGACTTCGCCCTTCTCCCTCGCTACCTCACATAATGAGGGCAGGAAGTACATGATATTGGCGCGGTTGTTCATGTTGTTCCCGCGCTCCAGCTGTTCCAGAATGCAAGAGTGCAGGTCATCGCTGAATTCAGAGTATTTAAGAGCATACGTGGCGGTCTTGAGGGCGGAGGTGGTCGAGGCGTTGAGGTGATGGAGGAGAGACGTAAAGCGCATCCGCACTTCGAAAGGATCCGCCATGACTGGTGGTGGTG
Source organism: Acidiella bohemica (assembly GCA_019670975.1). Taxonomy (NCBI): domain Eukaryota; kingdom Fungi; phylum Ascomycota; class Dothideomycetes; order Mycosphaerellales; family Teratosphaeriaceae; genus Acidiella; species Acidiella bohemica. Next base: position 1,111,631 of record JAGUCJ010000013.1, read on the forward strand.
GAAGAGGCGGAGGAGGAGGAAGAGTGGAAGAGCGATGGAAGTATATAGCTGTGGAGGCCTCAGGCCAGCAGCCTGATGTTGCCCAAGCAGACTCTGGGGTCAAGCAGCGGATGTACCCGTGTTGGCGTCCGGTTGCTTGCAGCGAATCATGACGATGTCTGCTGGCTAGACGCAAGGCTGAGACGTCTTTTCGCAGCCTTGGCGCAATAGTCAACGTATTTCTTGGGAATCCGATTTACTAGCGCCAGCTCGATAGGAGCAAATCAGAGCGCTTATCGAGCCGCCAGTAGTACGAATATCCTGCCTCCAGCTCAAGCGACCACGACATGCATGAATTCCGGGTTGCAGGCATATACAGCTCTCTGCCTCGTAGCAAGTCTAGATTTTCCCAAACAGCGATGAGCACAAACCTACACCATCCCAACAGCCTCTCCGTCCCTTTTCCACACCCTCGCGTCCTTCATGACAAAATCCACCTTCCTCAATGCCTCTCCATCCCGCCTAGGGTCTGCAGCCAGTCCGACAAAGTCCGCCGCAGCTCCTTCCTCCACCCAGCCAAACTTTCGTCCCACCCATTCCCCTCCGCAACTTTCCCAACCCCTATATGTCGCAGCGAGCAGCGCTTCCTCGATCGGAATCCCTGCTTCGAGGAATAGTTCAAGCTCTCTCGCATTGTCTCCGTGTGCGAAGGCACCTGTGTCGCCTCCACAAGCAAGCTTCACTCCCTCGTCAAACGCCTTCTTCACCTGCGCCATGATCGGATTCATCTCCGCCTTACTGACGAATTTCTCGACAACGGCAAGCGTAGGTACGAAAATCGTCCCGTGTTCTTTCATGGTCTGCATCGCTTTCGTCCCGTCCATGGGCAGAAATCCGTGCTCCACGCTCGTCACTCCTGCCCGAGCGGCCATTTCGACAGCTTCAGCCGTACTCGCATGCGCGGCGACCGCTGCGTGGCCTCGGCGTGCTTCGCGGACAATCTCATCCATTTCATCCTGCGCAAAGAGCAACAAATTCGGATTCCGCTCCCCATCCAAGTTCCCTTCGGTCTGCGGCGGCGGAAAACAGATCTCGGGACATCCTTTCCACCCTGGGGCCGGAAACCTCAGCGCCCGTTTTCGGTAGTCAGCATAAAACTTAATCACATCGGCTCCAGCTCCCAGACGTCTCCGCACAGCAGCACGAACGCCTATAGCTCCGTCGCACGGATCACTGATTCTAGGCACTGTCACGCCACCGATTGCATTCTCAATCCTACTCTCATACCCACCGCTACTTGCCAACGGCTCCGTAGCGGCGTAGATTCTCGGTCCCGGAATAAGTCCACGATTGACCGCGTTCCGGATATGGACGTCTGCGTCGAAAGCTCCTTCGGTTCCCAGGTCGCGGTAAGTGGTGTATCCGGCGAGTAAAGCGGCGCGGCAGTGGTTGGTTGCGCGAATGATCCGTTCAACGAGCGATTCGTCTTTAAGTTGGGCGGTCGCGGGTACTTCGCCGTAGTCGTGGAGCAAGATGTGGGTGTGGGCGTCGACGAGGCCAGGGAGGACGCAGAGGTGGCGGAGGTCAACATCGCGTTCTGAGATGGTGGATGGGAGTGGGTCTTTGCGTTGGTAGACTTTGGTTATGAGGCCGGTGGACAGTGAGACCGTCATCGAGGTGTTGGAGACAAAGGACTTTTTGAGAGGGTCGAACAGGCAGTCGGTGTGGATGTCGAAGGTGGTGGGCTTCATGACCATGGTGGTGAGGAAATGTGCTTAGCGGTCCTGTGAGAGATCAAAAGCGTTGTTCCCGTGGAATGGTGAATCTCGATCAAGCCCGTAGAGTATCGTTGCAGATATGGTACATTGATCAGCTATCTCATGAAACTTCGTGTCAGTCATTGAGCTGAGATGTCGCGAGGTCCAAGACCTTGTGTGGAGAAAGCGGTAGAGCACCTTCCCGAATTAGGCAGGAGACCAGGTGTGACCCTGCGGCGACTGCTGACTGTTTCGCAGCTCGGAACTCGCGTGGCAGTGGTCATTTCGTACTTGTCTCACGACCATTCAGGAAGGATGCAGTGGAATACCTTAGTAGGGATGCTCGCGATCCCGAGCGAGGCATCGCTGAGCGGCGTGTCGTAGGCTTGACACCCTTGTCTTCTGTGCCGTGTCATCACCCCTCCAGCACCGTCCGATACCGACAGATTGCCCGGCTATTCGCCCTCGCATTCAGGACGACCGCCATCTTGACAGACCAAATTGGTGCTTGAACTCGTCCGCATATCCTCCCAGCATCCCGCAGCCACTTGCTTCAAGCTTCGCCTGCGCTTTCGGCAGCCATTCGGCAATCCTCTGTTGCCTGTTGTGGCTGCTCGGATGCGTGCTCAGGAATTGCGGTGGCGCATTCTTGTCTTCCTTCTCCATGCGTCCCCATAGCCTGATCGCCGCTTCGGGATTGTAGCAACTCTCGCTCATCATCATCAGGCCGATGTACTGCAAAGCATTAGCGCATTGAGCCCAGTTGAGATCTTGACACTTGCACTCACATCAGCTTCTGACTCCTGTGCTCTTGATCCTGGCAGTTCGAACGTAAGGTTGAGCAGAAAATTGCCAATGCCTGGATCAATCCCGAACATCCACGCAATAAGTACGAGGGGAAACATCCAAACATTCAACGATATCCTCTCCGCCGCATGGTGGGCAACATTGTGGGCAATTTCATGTCCCAACACTGCAGCCAGCCCGTCATCGCTCTTTGCCACATCCAATATGCCCCTGAACACAAACACTTTCCCGCCTGGTATTACGAACGCATTCTTCATCGGATCATTGATGACATGGACTTCCCACTCTTCTCCTTCGAGGCCACTGTGCGGTATCAAGCGCTTCATTACCCGGGCCACCATTTTGTATTCGTCGGTGTACTTGGGCATGAGTCTGTTGCCGAACTCTTGCATGGTCTGTTGGTACATGCCTTGTCCGGCCCAGGCTTCCCAGTCGTACGGGACTATGCGAAAGCGTTTGCGGCCGGACACGGGCACTTCTTCACGGTTGGCGAAGTAGACACCTACGGGGACGGCGGCGAGGGCGCTAGCTTCGTAGACGAACTAGAAATGTATGAGACTCCGCAAATCTATGTGGTGACACAGCCGGGCACCCACCGTAGGGCCTGTTGATGATGGTCAGCAACTGGCTGTCATACTCTGACGCAGCACGCATCACGCACGAGCACGCCAGACTCTGAAGAAGCCCCTCGCAGCTTGGTATCGCTGATAGCTGAAAGCTTGCCGTTGCTTTGCTGTCGACTGATGGAACTGTCTGGTTATGAACGGCGAGCGCGCATACACGCGACGGGTGGTGAAGGTTCCGGCCGTGTGCAGGCCAGGCCTGGAGAAACGGGCGAATTTCGACATTGTGTACGTTTTACAGCGTCGACGGCTGGACGAAGGTTATCGGAGAAGCATTGTATGTTGATGCGGTGGAAGGAGAAGGTAGTCGAAATGCTGACAGCTGGATGAAGCAATCCAAGGCTTGTGCCCAAAGAGGAAGCAAGGAGCCGGCATATGATCGCCAAGCCTCCAGCAGTGTGCAAAAACATCCACGCTCGCAGACCGTTCAGGCTTGAGTTCCCAATATTTCATGATACGCTTGTGTGGTAGCTTACACGACAATCAAACCGAATTGGAACAGCATGAGAACTGACGCGAGCTGCATAAGGAGCATTCTCAGGATTATCGAGGATGCGCTAAGTACCCTAGCACCATTCATCCTGACCCGATAACACTACGAGCATGATCCTGGGCACCTTGTCACCTCGATATATGCTTCGTCGGCTGGAGGACAGGCTTTGGCAGCTGCTGTGCTACGGTAATGGCGTCTCCCATGCATGTGAGCCTCCATCGGCCGAGTGATTGGCGTGCATGAATTGCAAGTGGGTAGTAATCGATGGTACCTATGTCTGTCAGCATCGTTCGACTATCAGCCAACTATAATCCTCACTTTCCTCGTTGCTCGGCGCCAGTACCCTCCGCAGAATCCTCACACAACCTGCTCGAGATGCTCCAAACAGCCTCTTTCATCTCACGGTCTAGCTCGCCGCGCCCAGGACTTGCAGGCCACGCACCCGACAATGCCGCTACACCCAGAAGATCAGTGACTTGCGGTACCCGAACGTCCTCTTCTTGGGGCTCTGTCCTTCAGTACTTCCGGATGCAGGCTCCAAAGTTGTGCTGACGAACATGACGAACATCCGGAGCTGTTCGATTGACTTCGCGCGATTGGTGGGAGACCGAAGCTCAGCGAGCTCTTTATCGCTGCACTCGAAGTTTGCGACCTTCTATCATGCGCAGAGGAACTCCGTGTACTCGTCGAGGTGCTGGTCTTGGCGGCGCTGGGTTTCGGGCCCATCGTGGCGAAGCCCGTTCGCATCATGCGGGGATACGGTATTGCAAAATTGTCCGGACACAGCATCGTGATGTGCGGATCCGCCATGAACCGTGGCTGCAAGACGGAACCCGTGGTGTTCTTGAGCGCGCGTTCTCTACTCGATAGGCAGACCTCGTGCCTTTCAACCGGTTGGTAGGGGTTTCGAAGCTCTGAGATATGTTTGCTCCAGAAGCTCGCATACATCTTCCATATTTCCTAGACTACGTGGACACTAGGTGGACCCATCCTTGCCTGCTGGGCACGGCTGCGGCGATACAGCATGAAACGAGTGTCCTGCACGATGCAATTCGCAGTCAGTACTCTCATTGCTTGTGTTTTTTGCCATATTTAGGCCCCGGCGGCACGGCAACCCGCCAAATATAAGCCAAGGGGCAAACGTGATTGCAAAGAGCAGGAAGTCTGAGCACCAAAAACGATCGACCTAGCACCCCGCTGTTGTAGATCTGATGCCAAGACCCCTGCTTGCACTTCAGAATTCGCGCCTGTCCCCTGACTAAGAGGGGGCTCCCCAGTTGAGCAAAAAATGAGATGTTATTTAACCCATATGCGTACATATGCATTACTCTCACCGCGGATCGAACGCGGGACCTTGTCCGTGTGAAGGACACGTCATACCACTAGACCTGCTCGGGAGTCAGCTCAGGGCTCGACATTTCAATCCTTCGAAGGCTACTGACCATAAGAGCTGAGATAGGAGCTTTGATAGGCCATGGGCCCTGGCATATAAACTATATTCTTCCAATATCATTCCGAAGAAGGGCCGAACGTGCCCATAGGTGTTACAGGTACGACAGCACATCACTCGATCATCCTACTGTAGAAGCGTCCCGGAGTAAGCGCCCAAGAACTGTCTATCCGCCGCAGCGATGTGGTCTTTCACTCTACAAGATAGCGATCCTCTCTGCCACGTTTACTTGCTCTCGGATCATGGTCAAGATCAGCTTCTCTCGCTCCCAGCGTTCTAGACTTGTAGCAGACACATGAAGCACTCACTATCGCTTCAATGCCAGGAAGATCATGACTTTGACAAGGCACCGTACAAGCGACGGTCCATCCGCGTTTAGTCCGTCGAACGGTCTGGGAGTGGCAAGAAGAAACGTCAAGGATTCATCAAGCTACACGAGGAAATCGCCAACGACCAAGGTGCCCACCTCCCCGGTGCCGTCTTCATGTGCGGAGGGTCTGTCGCGATGCTGTTGACATTCCTGCTGGACGAGCTACCAGGCAGGATAAGCAAATTCCTCTCACAGTGCCAGGCCGAATAGCAGCTGGCTCATGGACCCTCTCGGAGATACATGCCGGAACATCGGGTGGCGCTGGAACAATCATGGTCGGCCCGGCAATACAAAGTGAAGAGGCACTGGGCTCTAGGCGCATGCTGACGATATTCTCAACACGACCGCTCTGGCTCTGCACTGGCTCTGCAGAAAGAACAGAAGCTAAAGCAATTGCAGAGAGGGTCTACAGTACTCCCGGGGGTGCGATGAGTTCATTCCGATCTTTTCTTATCAGAAACGAATCCCAAGATCTGATTGGAGTGGGAAGCTCTTCGGTCTCTCGAGAGGAGAGAGAGCAGATCACGTTGAAGTTCGCCAAGCTCACCGATCTCTGGCGAGAAGATGCTCGAGATGCGAAGACACTGGCGGCATGTGCACGGTACAATGGACTCAAGGCTGAAGGTAAGCTTAGATGCGCCGGCGATCATTGCTGCCCAAAGATGGAGACAAGCATCCAGGGCTGCGAAAGTACTGGAGGTGATTGGACCACAATCCATGTTCCACGATTGCCGCCTACACGATCAGCAAACAGGTAACACGACGCAACATGCCGTCGGCACAATTGTCCCGAACAGCTGCAAATGTCGAGACGTGGCTTTGTGTAGATCACGAATCCTTCGAGAGCGAACCGACACTAGCTTCAATCCTTCCCTACGCAGGCAGCCTATCAATTTTGCCAGTCCCAGCCCCCACTCTCCTAATATGGGGCTGTCGTCTAACGTCGAACCAACCATCCGATATGCAGCCGTTCTGGCGGCATGACGGGGAGACTTCTTGTCTTCATGATCCTCAGCATGACCGTGTGTAGTTCTCAAAGGCTTCTGATTGCACAAAAGCAGCGCTAGGACGGACCTCACCACTGATGCCTGTCATGGCGCCGCCGCCGGAGCCCAAGCGGCTGGTAATCTGCGTGGACGACCACCCGACTAGGCTACAGCAGCAAACAAGCGTCCAACGCATCCATCTCGCCGTCAGGGCTGGCAAAACGCAAGATAGATCTTTTACACAGGTTGCAAAGTACATCTCCGGCGACGACAGTCTTTCAACCACCAATCTCCAGTCCTCAATACTTGGCCAGAGATACCTACAGGATGTTGAAGAGGTTTACCGACATTGCTGTGAACTCGACGATGACAAGGATGAAGTTTGGTTCTTCGGCTTTGGTCGCGGTGCATACGTTGTTCGTGCCGTAGCCGGGCTACTTCACAATTTTGGTGCTCTTCAATCTGGTGATCGTCTCGGCTTCGCAAAAGACTTCAAGAAGCTTCTGAAGGAATGCGACGCCGTGAGCGCTCGTCGTTCGAGCGTCTCATTGACTCCCACATCATCTCTGATGGCTAAGAATACGAGGCGTACACCGCGGATACGCTTTTTGGGAGCATTCGATACCACCAGAGCGGGACGAGGTGATTCGGTCTTCAACATCTCGTTCAATGCGTCTATAAGCAATATGAGGCACGCGATGGCCTTACATGAGCCTCGCCTCACTGCAGAGAGCTTGCACCCGGACGTGCTCATCAGCACCGATATTAGCGAGGGGAAACGCACGTTCATCGAGGCTTGGTTCACCGGCACTCACGATGATATCGGCGGATGCGCCAAGCAAGCCGGTCTTTCGCTATACCCATTGCAATGGATGCTGCTTGAAGCTCGGGAATGTGGACTGGATCTGGACATCTCCAATGGCTGGCTCGGAAGTCCCGCATCTGCAATCTTCCCACATACTTATAAGGAAGGTGGTCAACCCTGGTCGTGCACTGTCGCGAACGGCCTAGACGTCACATTGTATGATTTCAGGCATGTGCATCGCGAATACCCGGAATTCGCGGTAAAGCTCGCCAACTCGGTGAATCTGCCCACTTGGACTCAGCGCCCTGCATTCACGGAGAAAGGCCATCTCGATGGATACGTTGATTTTGCGTCACAAGGATGCATCATCCATCCATCAGTATATCTGCTCCTCGATGAGAATATCACCATCTCCTTACAAAACAGTGAGTTGAAACTTCTGCGACACCTGATTGAACTGGCGAGAGCGGATGCTTGGCTCGCAACAAGGCGTGATAAATACCGGGTTCTGGTCCGATAACTTCGATGAGTAGGTGTCTGCAACTCCAGACGTGCTTGACTCTGGATGAGCGCTGATCCCCATCCGCAGCTCTGTGCCAGATCCAGGTGCAGTGAGAGTGCTGGTCTGCGGTAACACAGGTGTGGGCAAATCGACCTTGATCAACAAGGTGTTCGGTGTCGACGTCACTCAGAGCTCAAACCGCTATAGAGGCATACATGGTGAGTTCAAAGTTTGGTGCTGAACAGGCGACGCCGAGCTGATCCACACAACTCGCAGACTGCCGGGATGAGATAACCTTTGAGGGCCGCCCTGACCTTATTGTCCATGACTCCAGCGGCTTTGAAGCCGGAGCTGAAGAAGAGTATACTGCAATCGAGTCATTCCTCAAGGAGAAAGCCACAGTCGTCGATGTCGCAGACCGACTCCACGTAATTTGGTTCTGTGTCGACATCAACAGCAGTCGAACACTTCAAACAGCCACAGAGAAGCTCTTCAAAGCGGTCTCAGAGTATGCCGCCGACGTCCCCATCGTGGTCGTTGCAACAAAGAAGGACGATTTCTTGGACATTGAATTCGGAGCATGTCGGAAACAAATGAAGAAAGATGGCAAGCGGTTTGACGAAGAAGCTTGCGAGCAGTATGCAGCTGGAAAGCTCCAAGAGCGCATCGCAATTATCAGACAAGAAATGGAAAGCGTACCAGGCGGACGGCTCGATGCGTGTGTCGCCGTCTCGCAAGGTTAGCCACTCCCAGCGCAACGCAAGACGTTGTATTGACATCCGCCGGCAGACGACCCCGACTCCATTGCCGACCTCAGTAAAACCACCTCCCGCTGCTTTGACACCGACGTAAGTACGCTTCTCCGGGAGCACTTGGGCGCCAACAGAACCCTGATGTCCTTTCAGAAAGTACGGCTCCTCTACGTCCGGGCTCAAGTGAGTCGCATCGACCTGAAGATCGAGATGGCGCTCGCCGAGATGATGCGGCGCTATCGAATCCTCATTCGCTCCGCCACCGGCTCTTCTTTCGCTCCCTTTGGCGCTTCAATTTCTCGAAAAGTATCGACAGTCAACGTGGTAAGTCAAGTCCCCCGGAAATTCCGATCGTGCGGCCTTCAGCCATGAGTCTGCTGGAATATCGGGACTGCGAGCCATGCGCTGTGATGGCAATTGCTATGTTAACACTTTTGTCAGGTTAAAGCCATCATCACCTGCTTTGGCCTACCCATGGTCAGCACCCAGAACGCACTTCAAGCTATGAAGGACAGCGTGTGGTCTTCGCATAGCAACGCTATCATGGGCCTCGCAGAATCCTTTCGTAAGTCAACACTTTCGGAACAGGTGGTCCGGGATTGCCCTCTCGCTGCGGGATTGCCAGTGCGTAAACCCGTACGTCCGCATGCAGGCCGCAAGATACCCCGACACACGTTTCAACCTGCCATTGCCTTGTGTAGTCCCGTGGAAGACCCGCTGACTCCAGAAAGATCTGATCGGGGTCACGGGTTCAGCGTTCCTCGCCGGCATACCGGTCTGGATCCTCACCGGCGCGATCAACAGCTCGTACCTAGTACCAGCCACCTGCCGCATATTCCTCGTAATGGCCTGCGACCTCGTCTTCGTACTTGCCAGATCCTTCAAAGAAGTCACCTTCCGAGCAGGAGGCATGCCGAACGAGCGAGATGTCAGCGCCGCCGCCCGCAACTACCAAGTACGAGGCTACGTGCAGCACATTCACCGCGAAGTCAAAGCTCTGGTGCCAAGGAAGAACGTTCTGGCAAGCTTCAAAGCAGACGCAGTCAAGCAAGGCGTCGATGACATTTTCGCCCGTTACAAAGATAAGCTGATGGAAGACGTCGACCTACCGCTGAAGATTGGAAAGATGCAAATTGAATCACCGCCTGCAACTGAAGACGATCGTAGTACTATCAATAGCCTCACTACAATGGACACATTGGATACCGACGAGTCTCTCTACACGGACGTGCAAGAGGCCCGGGCGGCTTTGGTGCAGCTTGAAACCAATGAAAGGAAAGTCGAGTTGGACGATCACCGAAATGTCACGGAACTCCCGGCGGAGTCGAAGCCGGTAGAGCTGGACGCCGTGGGTAATACCAAGATTGAGCTGCCAGCTTAGCTCGCTGTGCACGTCGCAGCGCGTTGGTGCTTCGAACGGTCATTCGGGAGCCCACAGCTACCGGCAAACGCGTAGGCCTCGCAGAGCAAACGTTACGCCAAGAGCGGGCTGGGACTACTGCCGCAGAGTACGGCTGCGGCGAACTGTGCGGCTACGATAGGGTGTTAGGGTTGCACGGCAAGCACACGCATATCATTCTCGAGCGGGGTTGTCCGTGTTCTGGTTCTCTGCGTCCATTGACAAGTGGGACTTTCCGGGCTTTGCTTCCTCATTCATCACCTCATTTCCCGGCTGTTGAACGGGTGCCATGCTGAAGTGAGCGCCGTTTTGATTGTCTGAGACGACGTGATGGCCCAGGAGACTCTCGGGGAAAGTGCCGCCCACGACAGCATCGTCTTTTCACATCACAGCTCGCTTCTCCAGCACCGATATCAGAGACCAACGAGAACCTCCCGCGAACTGGAAATTGAGACACAGGCTATGCGCCACATTAGTATGCCTCCGCACCGGCGGACTGATCACTCACGTGTTGAACCTTTCCAATCAGTCTCCCTCACCCACTCCTCGAAGATGTCGGCCACCTGTTGCGCAGAGATAAGTGGAAAGGAATGGAGGCCTCACCGGCGAAGCTTGCGGCTGTTTCGTTCCCTATTTCCACGGACGAACTTATAGGCTTGCATTGCCATGCAGTAGACTTGACGAGACAAATCCGGAGAGATAAAGAAGGGAGAACTCGAATGCGATGGGATTGCATCCGAGATTGACAGTCTCTTCGCTCGCTTTGAGTGAATGGATGTGCTTTGGGTGCGCGTGCCTTCCCGCACACTCGATCTGTGGATCGGCTGCATAGAACAATTTGCACTGATTGAATTAATTCGCAATATGCCAAGATCTCGAAAAGGTCATTGACTGCGTCCTTTGGAGCAATAAGCTGGCAATGACTCGGTTGAGCAATTGCCCCCTCGATGAAATTTTTGACTGCCAAGACTTATCAAATCTGCCAACGATCACTTGCTTCCCGGCTCCGCTCGTCGCGTGATTGCTCAATGCAGCCAGTATGGCATGCCACATCTAGACTTTGTTCTCCATCTCGATGTGAGTGGTGTCGATCTTGTCCGCGGCCTGCGCGGCAACACCAATGTCGACAGTGTCGAGATGAGCGCCGCCGAAGAGCTCGTCCATGCGTTCGAGAGAGACACCCTTGGTCTCTGGGATCAGGAACCAGGCGCCAATGGCCATTACCAGGCACCAGGCGCCGTAGAAGAAGTAGGTGCTGTGGACAAGGATGTCAGCCGCCGAGACACGTTGCTATATAGGTATTAGGCTTACCCGCTGCCGTGTTTGCCCATCTTGACGAGCATGACCGGAGTGGCGCGCGCGACGACCAGATTGAAGAGCCTAGTTAATTAGCTAGTGTGCCACAGAGGGCCGGCGATTGAGCCTACCATTGGGTCTGCGGAATGGTCAGCTCAGCTCCACAGCATGGCATGGTAGATAGGAGTTACTTACAGCAGCCGCGATCGACACGTTCAACCCTCTGAGTCTGTTCGTCGGCGTCTCACTGACGTAGATCCAGCAGACTGGACCCCATCCAAGCTGGAAGGCAGACTATCGCAGAGTCAGTACAGGCACACTCTGAGAGCACTCGGCAACAACGTACGGCAAAGAGGAACTATCACGAATTCGTCAGTACATACTTCCGAGAGACGAGTTCACGGACACTTACCACGCTGACGAGGGCGAAATAGCCTGCGCCACCGACCGGCTTACCCTGAAACTTGTCAGCGCCGCCAACAACCGTTCTTGCACTATTAATCACCTTGACCGGCGGATCAAAGCGGGAATCTGCAGCAAAGAATCAGCGCGGGTGTCACTAGATTTCGAACACGTAGTGGCTTACAAAATCCAATGTAGAACATGAAGAAGAACATCACCAAGCCCGAGGCTACAAAGGACTTCTTGCGACCGAAAGTATCGACGACGAAGAGGAGGAAGATGGTGATTGACACCAAGCGAACGACACCGTAAACGCCAGTCGCAAGAAGACTGTTAGCATTGCCAGTCACGCCGAGGTTGGTAAAGATGGTCGGTGCGTAGTCTGCTGATTGTCAGTCAAAACCCAATGCCCGGACTGCAGCAAGCTCACAGTTGATCGCGTTGGTGCCCGTCATCTACAAATTGTCAGCGAAGCTCGAAAGATGCAGGAGTGGAAAGTCAGACCTGCTGGCACAACATGAGGACGAAGGCGATGATTGCCCTACGGCGATTTGACTTCACCTGCCACAGCTCTTTGAGGATCTGCGACGCTGTTAGCAGCCTTGTGCCGATCGCGAAACCAGTGTCCTTACCGAAACGAAGCCCTTGCCCCCGTTCACGCTCGCAAGCTCCTCCGCCAGCTGAACCTTCATTTCCTGCAGCTCAGCCTGAACGTACGGATGCGATTCAGGTAGGTGTCGGATCTCGCTCAAAACCTTCGCGCTCTTCTCATACTGGTCCTTTCGCGCAAGCCAACGAGGGCTCTCATTGAAGAAAAGCATGGAGACGAAGAGGAGGACGGCAGGCAAGCATTGAATGGCGAGAGAGGTCTGCCATTGCTTGTTTGATGTCGATTCGTTGAGGACGAGGGAGTAGTTGATCCAGAAGGCGAGGAAGCTGCCGAGAACCTCGAGCCATTGGTACATGCCGATGAGCGCGCCTCGGATAGCCCTGGGAGCCTACACTGGGTCAATAACATGAGCAGGACATTTCAATCGGATGAACTGACATTCTCCGAGACGTAAGTGGGTGTGATCATGGTGGCCATGCCCAGTCCCAGCCCCTCAATAAATCGACCAGCGTAAAGCGCCCCGATGTTGCCGCTCGATGCTGTCTGCATCACGCCACCGATCCCAGCCAATGCAGCAGAGACCAGAAGACCTGGCTTGCGGCCCTTCCAGTTCGAAATGGGATGTGCGATGATAGCGCCCAGGAAGGCTCCACATTGCATGACCGAGACGATGTTGGCGGAAAGGTTGGCAGATTGGAGCTTGGCCTCTTCTGTGCTGAGGCTGCTGTATCCGAAGGACTTCTGGAAGCTCTTCATGGTGATAACGCCACCGATCTGGATACGTTAGCGTAGCTCACCCCAAGATGTCACGCCTGGTAGCCGACTTACGATACCGATGTCGATGCCAAAAAGAGTTCCCCCCCAACACGCGGCAACAGCAAGCATGAAGGTCCTGAAGTTGTAGACTTCCTCAGGATCGACCTTGTCTAGCGTTAGATAGCAGCCTTCAGACTCAGAAAGCTACAGCAGCTCACCTTCATCGCATCATTCCTCACTACCTTCCGCAACAGGCGATAGCCTAAACCCATGTTGACGGCAGTACACTCGCGCAGCGGAGCAAGCAATGTGTGAAGGTTGTTGGTGACTGTGTGGTAAGTTGACTCGACGGGGACAACGACAGACGAGACGGGCGGCGCGTGTCTAGATGTAGGGTTGCTGCTCGCAGTGCCAAGGCTGTGGGGGAGGACAAGGCTTCCAACCGAGTGGTGGAGAATCTCAGTCTCCAACCATCCGTGTGGGGTGGAACGTGCGGAGTCGTGGGGGTTACATTTGGGGGGCGCGAAAAGAAGAGCACTGGAGAGATGAGCCAATCCCACGCCTAGACCTTGGATCGCCCTCGCATCATGCAAGGATTAGCCCGCACGTGGGCAGCAAAGGGGTCCGTTGTTGCTACTAAATCAAACATTGTATGTGCTGATGCGGGACTGTGTCGGCTGTGGGATCTCTCCCGGCTGAGGCTGAATAAGCCGCGTCCGCAGCATTGTTGAGGCCCTTGGATGTCCTGAAGGCCTCGCTTCTGTGCTTGTTCAAGCGCCACACCGCTTGAACGGACAGTGGGCGGCGAATGATCCAAAGCCCGCTATGGATAACGTGCTCGTGACAACTCACGGCAGTTGCGATATGGCCTCCCGAGTCAAGATACCAAGACGCGGCAAAGCGTCTGCCCGAACGGATGTTTGTATGACTTACTCGTGGTGCATCAGATTGGCAGAGGCGGGAGCACCACTACGAGGTGTCACCAGTTCCCTTTATGGAAGAGCAGCAGAGGCGAGCCAGCCTTCCCAATCAAATTCCAGCAGATCGACTTCTTCAGAAATACCAGCATGGTCGTCCAATCCAATCTCCTCATCCAGGAACTGATTCAGGAACGCAAGATCGCTGCCGTCGGTATGTGCTCCGCCGTCTAAGGCCATCGGGGCGTCTACGTCCTCGTGCAAGGGAACAGCTCTCTGCGTATGTTTGCATGAAGCTCCGGACACCGTGCGCATCGTCTCACTGGGCTTCGAGCATCCACTCGTATCACACAGATTCGCATTCTGCGAGCCCAAACCTTCATTTACATCTTCTTTGTTGCCTGCTGAATTTTCGCCCGAGACCAAACGACGCCAGCGGTCGATGAAGTCTGCATCGTTGTAATAAGCCGGAAAAGTGGTCGAGGTAGATGGTAACGGGACAATTTCTACATGACTTCGTTCCAAAGCAGTGGCTGCAGCACGATCGTGTCGGAGTCTGCGCAGTTCCTCCTCTCTGTGCCTCTTCGCACATGAGATCAGCTGCTTCAGCGGAACCCAGATGGTCGGGTTCTCATAGACTTTGCCGTCGTTTGGCAGTAGCCAGCGGCTTGAAAGGGCACACCATGCTCTCTCCATCAGTGGCGACCATTCTCGACGGCATACTTCGATCAGTAGGAAGACAACAGCATGCCAGTGCTGCTGCGTTTGGTAGACCCATCTCCATGGCTTGCAGCGGGGATCCTCATTCAGTGCGTGGTTGTGTTCTGCCATCTCAATGGCGGCGACGGTCAATTTGTTGCACAGCACGCTTGAGAACTCCTGCGATGGTGAAGCAAAAAGTTCAGCATGGAAGGCGAGCAGTGTTAGCCGACTCACAAAGACCCGGAGGGTCCCAGCAGCGGCCAAGAAAGCTTTGTGGTCGGTCGCACCTGGCACACCAAAAAAGTCTTGACTATACTCTTGCGCCAGCCTGCTGAGCCGGCTGATCCGTTCAGACATTGACTCTTTGCTGCTGCTCGCCATCATTGCCTGAGTACAGAGCGTAGTCTTGCAACACAATCGCAAAAGGCTGGTAGCTGTCAAGCCCGGTCGCTCTACAGGCGGCTGAGTCATGTCTGGCCATATATCATGCTCATGGATTCTTGCAGGAAGGGCGGTGGTATAGCTCCCATGTGCGATGGTCAGCACTGTACCCTGATCTTCAGTGGCCCTTAGGTCCAATATACAGATGTTCCACCACAGTCTTCGCTGCATCTCAAGCATAAACGGCGTCGCTTGTTGCCTGCCGGCGCCTTCCCGGTCATAACCGAGGTAGCGAGCCATGCGGATTACAAGGCCCGTCATCATGTAGCTCCATATTGGAGGATCTCGCCATCTGGAAAGGGTCATGAAAATAGTCAGTGCCTCCACTAGCTCGTACGAAGGCTTGTTCAGAAAGTCGGCCGCCACCAGGGACAGCTCGAAACCTCGGCGATATCTTGCAGTGAGTTGGTCCTGAGACTTGCCAAAGCTTCGAAACACCTCGTCCTCATCCATGGACTCGACAGCTGCGAAACAGACCGCTGAGATCAGGGCATCCTCCGCAAACGTAGATAAGCCCTGCGATTCACCCATGCGTCTCTGGAAGACGTTCCTCAGGGACGGTAAATGGGGCAGAGCTGTGATGGCTTGCACTCTTTCCCTATAAATCTCAAGAAGGAATGGCATTTCCGATAGCAGTGGGAACGTCGATGGAGACGGGCTGCTTGCGCCGGCCGATGTCTGCGCCAATAGCGCAGTGTAGAGGCCACGCTCTGTAGCAAACTGTGGATGTGCAGAACGACTCTCGTCAGACACAAGGTCCACTTCGGAATGGTCGACGCGCTCCCTCAGACTCTGCAGCTCGCTCCCGATATTGGCCCAGAAGCTGCCACTAAGGCTCTTTGCTGTCCCGGTCCGAGTGCTGTTCGGATTGTAACGGCCATTCAGCTGGCCAATCTCAGGCTGCGGTCCCGCTGCCAGAGACGCAGCAGTGGCCGCGGTGCCACTATGTCGCGGATCTACACTTTGTGAATCATTTGGATCCCTTGTGGCCTCGCTGGATAGCTGCAAGACAACGTTCTCGAGCGCTCGTAGTCGGTCAGCGACGTTGCCGCTGTCCGACCTAGGAACTTTTCGTCCTGAGGAATGATACACATCCGCGCCGCTTGGTTTGGCAACCTTGTGCCCAGTCCATCGTGGGCGACTACTTGGGGCCGGAGATATACACGAGATGCCTGCGCGCTGGCATCTCGCGCATGGTTGCTGCTTGTCGCATCTCAACTTGCGTTGCGCGCAGGCCACGCAGCTTCGGATGTTGGGTGTGTTGACTGTCCATGAGCTTTGCGGACCTAGACTTGCGGCTGCAGAGCGATCGATATCGGTGGATTGAATCGACATGCTCAGTGCTGGTGTTGTTGCGCAATCAGCGTTCCAGCGGGCTCGGGCTCGGGCTCGGGCTGGGGGTCGGAGTGTTCTGAGGCTCGGACTGGACTCGCCGTTTTACTGTACACTTGATGGAATGTTCCTAGCTAGGCACCTCATCTCGACAATACTATCTCGGCCTGCCACTGCAGTAACCGATCGTCCGCAGTGAGAAGGCTGCGGGTATTGAACCATTACGAAGCCGTGTGCTTTGTCAGTCAACATATGTGCGTAAGTGACCCTGAGTATAAAGCAGACTCAAGATGCCTCTCGATACGGGAGCATCACTCATCATCGGCATCGAACGATCTCTGCACATAACGTATCGCCAGCGACCAACCGCAGTATATCGAAGTCATCGACACTGATTGTATCCTACGCCATGTCTACCTACAAGACCGTCGCCCTCTCCGGGGCCAGTGGCACTGTCGGCAAAGAAGTCCTGAAAGCACTCTTGAACGCCGGCTTCACGGTTACTGCATTGACCCGCTCCGACTCAGATGCCTCCTTTCCGTCTGGTGTGGAAGTCGCAAAGGTCGACTATAACGACGTCAAAAGCCTTACGATGGCTTTAAAAGGCCATGACGCTGTCATCTCGGCTGTGGGCTACGCAGGAATGCAAGGGCAGACGATCCTTGTGGATGCTGCCGTGGCCGCAGGCGTCAAGCGTATCATTCCCTCTGAGTTCGGCGCCGACCCCGAGGCTCCCCGTCCTCGCAATTTGCCTGTCTTTGGGCACAAGCTCCAGGTCGAGCGTCACATCCGAGCGAAGATAAAGGGCACCGAGACCACATACACCTTGGTCTGCAACAACGAGCTCCTTGATTGGGATCTCGACCATGGCTTCGTTGCAGATCTCGAGAAGCGGACCATGGAAGTCCTAGACGGTGGTGACTGGGTCTTCACTGCCACTCCAATCCCCATGGTCGCTTGTGGCGTGGTTGGTGTCCTGCAGCATCCCAACGAGACCGCGAATCGCGTTGTCCGGCTCCACGGCGCAAGCATGACCCAGAACAAGCTCTTCGGGCTTCTTCGGAGCTGCACTGGCGCCAACGAATGGGAAGTCACGCACGCTACCTCTGCAGCTAAGGAGCGAGAATCTTATCGGCTGCTCCAGAGTGATCCCAGTAACATGATTGCTTGGGCGATCCCAATGCTCCTCTGTGCCACCTTTGGCGCTGAGTGGCAGAACGACTTCTCGAGGAACAACGACAATGCATTGCTTGGGCTGAAGGAGCTGAGCGACGCGGAGCTAGAGGGAATCGTTCGGGCGAGGGCTTGAGAGCTCGCCACCATAGTCTCTGTCCAAGCAAGGTTCCGTCTTGGCAAGAGCATTCAATAGCTTGTTTCCGATGTCGCAGAATATCTTGAGATATATTCTGTACGCTCTCCGCGCCTCGCGATCATTGTGTAGACTTTCGTGCCTCCCTCCCGCTCCGCCCAAAGTCGATTAAACCTCCTCCACTCAAGACGATACCTCTGGCAGGCTTTCAAACGACAGATTGTATTCCATCTGCCATAACCTCCTGCAACCTCGGCGTGGCAGAGGCCCCATTCAAGCCGGAGAGAACTTCGTTACAGTGTCGCACGAAAATTGCACCAGGTCGGCAACCACAGCAGACAGGCAGTACCCAGGCTTCTGGGAATGGGCAATCGAATCATCAATGACAATCACACCGCATGTCGTGTTGTGACAAGATACAGTCCAACCGCTGCGGTCGATGAGCTCACATCAGCTACGGACACCGTTCGGCGGTCTGTGCGGAACAGCAGTCATAGCATACTGTGGACGCAGATGATATTGACTGAGCCATCACTCGAGCATACAAAGGCTGCATGCTGATGTTCCTCGATGCCGATCATCACACGGCCGTGAAGAAGGATGCGTCAGCGGCGCTACGTTCATCCAAGCAAGTCAGTGGCACTGCTTTGGCACCGAATGGCACCTTTGCGCGTTGCAATCAAGGTCGAATCCCCTGTCTGGCTCTAGAAGCGCCCCGTCGACTGTAAATAGTTCAGTTGCTGTCTGCAGTTGCTCCCGCTGTGCTATCGGCCTTTGGGGAATGCTGGGGTGTGTCGAGGGGTGTTATTGCTGTCTTGGCGCGAGCTATGGTTGGGTGTAGTCAGGAGACTAGTGAAGACGTAGTGCTGCAATAAGATCTTCTACAGCAAAGACTTTTCTACATCACACATCGATCTGCAATAATTTCGTGTTCGAATGCTATGTGTTTCCTCTGGAGTGGGCCGACAATGCCTCCATGGCTGAAGGCATTCTTCCGAGGGCGTCCAAACAGCGCCTTCGCAGTGGAAGATACAGGTTATCGAAGAACATATGAAGTCTCGGCTCAAGCAAAAGCAATTCGCCAGGTGTGCCAAAGTGAGGCCTCTCTTGACATGTTCCATCATGTGTGCCCACTGGAAGTCGAGGGGGGGGCCCGAAGAAAACCGAGATTGCATGAGCGTCGAACGATGATGTTCGAAGACCGTCTCTGGCCGACGCAAATCGCACGTCTCAGGCTTCATCATGCACAGATCCTGTGCACCCACATTTTTGGTGCACGATGCTCGTTGACTCACGAAGGTCGTGCCAACACTTGTGCTGGTCGGCTGAGGGCAACAAGCTAGCGGTATGGTAGAAGCCGTCGATGAGACCAGACACATTGACCAGCAAGCACGAGTTCTACCGCACGGTAGAAGTGCTTGCCCTGATAGCAGCATCTGCCGAGTCGCAGCCTGGACGGTCGCCAAGAAACCTTGGGAGTCTTGCGGCAAAGGACGATGCGACCCTTAGAGAGGCTGCAAGGGGTATTACAGGCCTCGGCGTTGTTCTTGCCGCGAGGTGACGTCGAAGGAAGAAGACTGCGTTCCGAAGGATCTGGCGTTGTCCAATTTAAGCGCTGTTATAATGGCTACTGATCCTAGCCAAGCCTCCTAGCCGAAGGAGCCGACAAGCCAAGATCGGTCTTCTAGGAAGGCTAGCGCAGACATCTCACTGCATCTCCTGTGGCCTTCCAATCCACATGCACCTGAATCCTTCAGCCAACAGCCGCGGAGGACTGTATGGGCCATGGACCATTGCTACACCTGCCATCAATCGCAAAGCGAGCAGATGCAGATATTACGTGAACCGCGAGGCTGTGCGAAGTCGGTCGGCTTCGCGGCCATTTCCGGTATATCGCCTAAAGGTCCCCTTTCCAGCCGAAATAAGCGGGATGCCCTTCCATTTGTTGTATGTACGCATGCGACCGGTATGAAGATCTAGGGGTCTGGTGCCTTTGCCTTCCTGTGATTTACCAATACGCAAGCCTGTAAGTCACGCGCTCCATGACGTCGCATACCACCGTGAGCACTTCAAAGAAGCCAGCCGAGCCGTCCAGACGAGCGGCGTATCATCTTTGGGCTCTCTAGGCCATCGTCTGTCCTTGTCGTCCCTTCTGGTCAAACGCCTTCGGCAGCAGCAGACATGTTCGGCACACAAACATTCGCCCTTCTGTCACTGGGTTTATTGCATTCCTGCGTCCTCAGCTTCAACATATTCGTCCCTAGCCGATATCAACCTCTGGCTCTCAACTCCTCATCTATCGAGATTGACTGGACAAGGCCGTCGAGCAACCCCTCCAACCAGTACACCCAGATCGACTTGAAGTTCGGTGGGCCCGAAGGGGCAGTTGGCAGCGGCTCGGGGTTCAAATATGACGTTGTCTCGAATTACAGCATCTCCCAGCTGCATTTCGTCTGGGACCCTCGGAACATCTCACAGGCTCTGCAATCCACCAAAACAAATCTGAGCACCTCGACGCAGTACTACTTCGTCGCTCATGCCCACTCGGCCAACTCGTCGTTCGGCCCTCTAGCCACTTCGATGCTGTACGCAATCGAGGGTTACCCCTACTTGAGCGGTGCGGCGGCGTACCATAGCCCGCCCGCCATTGCTCTGCTAGTCGTTCTTGTCGGTATGGCACTGCTTGTGTGATCGATCGAGGGTGGCCTGAAGGTGGGGCTTCCAAAGGCTGGTGGACCAACGCTTTGCTGACTAGGTGCATAGCTCTCCGTAGCGAGTATGGGATGTTGCGATATCGATCGACGCAGTGATTGTCATCGGCTTGGGCGCCATTGTTTCGCAGCGCGGTCCGAGGCCCGGAGTCAATGAGGTGGAGCCAATATGCTTGACGCGGAGGATATCAGCGGTTGTATGCTCGCGTGAGAATGTGTATTGATTGCTCCAGTCTCAACTCCAGACGCCATTACGATGCACAACAAGAAGGCAGTCATATAAACGTTCGGCTCTGCTCCTCCTCATTTGGCCATCACTCCCAATTGATCATCCTCACGCGTCCACCGAGCTTTTGTCATACCCCGTCAGCTCCTCGTCACGTGTTAGCATCCTGCTGTGCAGCGCAGCCACCCATGTTCCGACCTTGGAAACACACCATATCGATCCCTCGTACGCCGTGTCAGCCCGTGGGACCCGAATGCGCCACATGACAATCGATTTATAGCCGTAGATACCAAAAGCCCACTTCGGCGCGAGGGAGATAACGTTGTACAGGATGGTAAGTGGCGTGACGCCGTCGAATAGAAAGCGGCCCGCGCCTGCAGCCGTCAGAGCAGTAAGAGTGCCAGCAGGCGGGACTGCATCGAAGAGCTACGGGATGACTATGAAATCCTGGTCACCACATGCCCCCTTGTCGTGTTAGCACAACATATACCTGGGATAATGATTGAAGCGTTGCCGAAGACAGAGAAAGCAATGCCAATGATGGGGACGTGGCGGAAATTCCGGGCTGACTGTGAAGAGTATCAAAAAACAGCGATGCTGCTAGGAGGGACTGTCCGATCATGGCGGGTACGAGCCGGTGTTCGATAGAGGCCTAGACAGACATACCGAATGCCTTCATCAACATGCCGCTCTGAAGCCTATTCGATCAAGCTGCTCATAATGGCAGCCGCAGCGCAGCCAACGATCCCAGTCAGGCTGATAGCAATTCCGATGCGGTCGATTGTGAAGCCTGGACTCATTGGCGAAGGAGCATCAAGAGCAGCCGGTACGGAGATGAACCATTGAGAAAGCACGCCGAAGTTGAAGATCAGAAACAGCGTGCTGAGGATGACGAGTGGCTCGGTGAATCCTTGTCGGATGGGCTTCAGGACTATTATTCTGAAGATCATGCCAAAGGTCACGCTGTACATCCCTCGGTCCTGCGTAGGGATGATCTCGCCTCGAGACTTGCCGTGATATCGAGCACGACGTCGAGCGATCTCGCACTGGTATCTCTCCGATTAGCAGACACCAATAACCAATACGATGCCCATCAGAATCGCACTGGCTTACTGTGTCAAACGCCAGTCTCGCGTGCTTGCCATGGTACAGCCGCGGACCAGGAGCCCGAGGAGCCGCCCATGTATGCCGCAGTCCCGAGGAAAGCGTGGTAGGTGTTGGGCGTCTGGGCGCTGCAAATGTCGGCGAAAGTACCTTCAATGAGCACGAGACACGGTCCGCCCGCCAGGCCAGCAACAAAACGACAGACCAGCACGCCACCGAAAGCTGGGCTGAAGCCAGCACCGAGCACAAAGAGCGCACAAATCGGCAGGGCAGTCAGGTATGTTATCGAGCGGCCGGGCCCTTCAGCGACATGCGATGCCCAAATCGGTGACGACGCGATGCCCCAGAGAGATCAGCTCATCCCGAAGCTGAAGCGGATCGACACGCCATGACCGAGCGCAAACTCCTTGATAAAGCCGGTTTTGCCGGCGGCAAAGGCAGTAATCCCGAGTGCTCCAGTAGCACATCGGTCTCAGTCCTCAGCAATGAGCATGTCAAGCCAACGCTGCTGTAGCGAAGAGCGACCATCAGCCACCACCAGCGTTCGTCCTCTTCGCCTTCGCCTTCTGTCGAAGCACTTCCTTCCCAGCCTTGCGCATCTGACTGAGACTTTGCGCTGCCGCTGCACTTCCGTTCTTTGCTAGTGCGACACTCTCCTCATTCACCTCATCAAGCATGAAGCGGCCCAGATGGCCATTACGCCACCGCTGAACGAACCACATTGCCGTACCATCCATGTCCGGCTCGCCACCCTTCATCAGACGGCCAGTCTTCGTAGCAGCTGCGCGCAGGAGGTCGGCTATGCTGTTGGTTGGCGGAGAATACGCTTCATAGGACTTGGATGAGCGCAAGTTGAGATGGTAGAGGAGATAATCCGCGAGTGTGAAAGGCGGGATGATGTTGTCCTTCACGCTGCCGCAGAGCGCGAGCTTGAGCATGGCTTCGCTGTCGGGTACGTATGGGATGAAGACGCCAGGTGTGTCGAGAAGGTAGACGCCGCCGGTAGTGTCTGATGGCTCGATGATTTTGACGCCGGTGCCAATCTTGCGGGTGACGCCGGGTTGCGCGCCGGTGTGGGCAACTTTGCCTTTGTGTAGGCTGATGTGACGGAGCGCATTAAGCAAGGAGGATTTGCCTACGTTCGGCATTCCGACAACCATGAGATGAGATCCAGTAAGGCTGCCGGCCTGGGCAGACGCATCTTTGATGTGCTGCAGGATACTCCGTAGGTCTTTCGAAGCCTTGTGGTCTGAGAAGAGAACAGGAGAAGGGGCGTGAAAGGAGCGAAGGAGAGAGCGTACCTACACCTCACCTCAGCGAATAGCCCACGCATACACCCTTGTGAGAGACAATCATACCTCCCTGCCCGCGCCGTCCACGAGATCATGCTTGGTATACACAACTACCCTCTCCTTTCCCTTGAGCGCCTCTTCAAAAAGCGGGTTGCGACTTGTCAGCGGAATGCGGTAGTCTCGACATTCGACAACAAGGTCAATCTGGGACAGCATGCTGCGCATCTTCGACAGTCCCGCCGCATGATGCCCGAGATAATATGACCGGGGAAGGGAGTCCAGTGGTGGAAAGGCTGGTCGGGGAATGAAGTTGGCCATGCTGTGCGGAAACGAAGCAGTTCTCCTAATCAGCCATCTGCATCGCCAGCTTCACAACCAGCCGTATGGTCGAGGATGGGGCGACGCTATGCGCCAAGTGTGTCAATTGCGCTGATGGTGGGAGATGTCGAGGAAGCGGACTTGAGGAGCATTCAAACCTCAAGTCTTGCAAGGCTGGCGGCCATTGTGAGATCTTGAACTACGAAAGTTCCGCAGCCCGCAAATACCAAATCACCCCGATGACGTCTCATAAGGTGAGCTCAATTGCTTTGACAAAGACATCCGGATACACTGCCTACCATACTTCCTTCAAGAAGCAGTCGAGTATATCGCATGTCGCAGACCGTCCCATAGCCTCTTCGACTCCGCCGCGATATGAGTCTCAGCATGCTGGGCATGGATGCAGGAGGGCGACGGTGGCGACGCTACGAGGATACATGACGGTTCCTTTGACCTCTCGGAAGTTCTATCAATCATCGCGTTTAACTGTCTTGGAAAAATGGCTTCTTCTCCGCGGTCATCGCAAACCCTGCGCGCCAACTCCCAGGCCACCGAATCAACTGTAGCGCCGCCTCTGGACCTGAGCGCTTTGCCACCCATCTTTGTCTCGGCCACCCACTTCGAGACGGATAACTTGCATGAGCTTGAAGATGAGCTTGCGGCTGTTGGAGCGGTGCTCACGTACGATGTCCAGGAAGCGCGCATTGTCTTGACCAAGGCGCTGCACAAGCGGCGCATCACTTTTGATCTCCGGGCCAAAGGGCTATGGACGGAAGAAGTTCCAGTGACTACGGCTGCAGCGGACGCGGCTTCTGGCGAGCCACCTGCAAAGAAGCTGAGGCTGGAGCACAAGGAAAGTATCGCGCACGATATTGGCAAGAGCCAGGCGGATGCGATCGTGATTGATGATGAGGAGACGGAGCCCGAAGCTGATGTCGAAGCGAGGCACAAATCCGAGCCAGCTAGGCAGACGCCTGCTGTGCCTTTAAGTAGTCTAGCGGTGCGTAAGCCGTTGCCGGCCGCAGACTCTAGAGGAGATGTGGTCAAAGTCGTCAAGCACACCTGGTTTCAGGACTCTCGCGAAGCTGGCCAGCCATTGCCACTGGACGACTATCTCCTGTATCACGGCCACCGAGTAGAAAAGCCAGCAGTAAACGGCTTCTCCCAGACCACGACTATCAAGCGGACCGACAAGCCAGTGACCGCCAACTCCCTACCCATCATAGCCAGTTCTTCCCTGCACGATCCGGCCTCCATACTCGCCCGTGCTAAAGAAGACGCCCAGTCGTCACCTAAGCGGGATAGTCACGGTCGGCGCCAATTTGCCACCCACAGCGGCGCAGTCAACACTGACAAACCCTGGGCCGCCGGCCACGGCGCTAACAAAGAATATGCCCATCTCCTTCACACTACGACCACCGAAGAAGAGAGTCGCTACAGCAGCGATCTCCCGGAAATGCCAGACTGGGTGAAGCAAGGTATCAAGTATGCCTGCCAACGCAGTACGACCTCCCATGCCGCGAACGAAACGTTCATATCGCAGCTCAAGAAGATCAAGCAAGCGAGGGAATTGATTAATGATGAGATTGGCGTGCGGGCGTATAGTACTAGCATTGCTGCGCTGGCCGCTTACCCGTATAAATTGAATAGTGCGAGGGAGGTACTGAAGATTCCAGGCTGTGAGGTGAAGATTGCCAATCTATTCGTCGAGTGGAGTAACACGGGGAAGATCCAGGCTGTGGAGGACTTGGAGGCCGACGAGGAGATGAAGGTGCTGAGGTTGTTCTATGAGATCTGGGGTGTTGGCGCTACCACTGCGAGAGAGTTCTACTATGAGAGGGGTTGGAGGGACTTGGATGACATCGTCGAGTATGGCTGGTCGACCTTATCGAGGGTGCAGCAGATTGGGGTGAAGTATTATGATGAATTCTTGGATCCTATTCCGAGGGCCGAGGTGGAGGAGATTGGAAAAATCATCCACCGGCATGCTGTCCATGTCAGGGACGACGGCATTCAGAGCCTAATTGTGGGTGGGTATCGGCGCGGAAAAGCAGCCTGTGGCGACGTCGATGTCATTGTTTCTCACCCAGACGAGAGCCAGACGCTCAACATCATCAACGACATCATTGCCTCCCTCGAGAACGAAGGCTGGGTCACACATACGCTGCTCCTCAGCCTGAACAACAGCAAACGCAACCAAGAGACACTGCCCTACAAATCCCACGGGCCCGGCCCGCATGGTGCGCACGGCGGCTTCGATACGCTCGATAAAGCGCTGGTCGTCTGGCAGGACCCCTCCTGGCCAACCAAAGAAGCGGACGAGAAACGCGCCAACGAGACGGGCGACAGACTCCGTAACCCAAATATCCATCGCCGCGTCGATATCATCATCGCTCCTTGGCGGACCGTGGGGTGTGCGGTCGTAGGGTGGAGTGGCGGGACCATCTTCCAGCGAGACATGAGACGATACGCAAAGAACGTCAAGGGCTGGAAGTTTGACTCGAGCGGGATTAGGGATCGCGTGAATGGAGAGGTGGTGGACGTGGAAGGGTACTATGAGTATGACGGGAATGTTGGGACGGGGCGGGCGAGCGACATGGTGCAGGCTGAGCGGAGAGTATTCGAGGGGTTAGGATTGGTCTATAGGGAGCCTTGGGAGAGATGTACCGGGTAGAAATGGTGCGTGGAATTGAGTGCCGCTACAGTGTCATGTTGTCGGCACCGTCACGTGCCGTCTTCAGCCAGCAACCCGAGTCATGTCCACTCCGAGGAATGGCACCTTTCCCATTGGCGCGCATTCACTTGCCTCGACCCGCCTCACCCACGATCCTCCAAGCACCATTCGCCATGTCGGAAACGTAATGACTCGTCCTCCCGAAGCTGCTCCCAGCATACTGACTCTCCACAGTGAAGGGGCCGCGCCGCAACGTCCACCAAGCGCCGATGGGCTGAAACGGCGCGCCAGTGAGGTCGCAGAGGGAGAGCAGGAGAGCAAGAAGCCGCGCATAGCACAATCTCCTGGTAAGGCCTCTCCACCTGTAGCACACGATGCCAAGGCGACCCGGGTGACGACGGCCGCCACCGATACCATCAAAGAACAGCGTGACACGCCGATTGACCGCAGCTCCGCCCAGCCAGCACAGGAGGATACCCAATCGCCTGACGACCGTGGACTGCGCCGCAAAATCACAGCAACGGACGAGAAGCAGCGCAGCCGCCGTCTTTTCGGCGCGCTACTGGGCAGCCTCAGCAGACCGACGGATAAAACGAGCAAGAAGCGGCGGGAGATTGAAGAGAGACGCAAGGCTGAGCTGCAGCGACAGGATGACGAGCGCGTCGAAGACAAGGCACGAAGAGTGGAGGAGCTGGCAGCGAAGAGGAAGAAAGTGCAGGCTGATGTTGATCGGGTGAATGTGAGTGGCCAAGGGAGGAGTGGAGGAGGTGGTGGCGGTGGCGTGTTGGTGCTGATGAGCAGTGATAGATGCGAATCAGGCATGCGCAGATGCTGAATGCGGCGAACTTTCTGCAGACGAGCTGTGAGCCGAAGCTGGTGGGTGGATCTCGAAGTCGACGTGTGGCGATGGTGCTAATGCGGGGCGGGGCAGTACTATCGTCCGTGGGAACTGCGGGCGGACGAGGAAGACCGTATCGACGATCAGCTTGACGAAGTCGAGGCAAAGATTGCCGAAGAAGTCGCCGAGTTCGAGAAGAATCACTCTGCGGG
Organism: Acidiella bohemica; assembly: GCA_019670975.1. Classification (NCBI taxonomy): domain Eukaryota; kingdom Fungi; phylum Ascomycota; class Dothideomycetes; order Mycosphaerellales; family Teratosphaeriaceae; genus Acidiella; species Acidiella bohemica. The sequence goes on from JAGUCJ010000013.1 coordinate 1,138,694, forward strand.
TCGAGAGCAGGGCGAGGAGGTGAAGGCAGAGGCCCGTGACGGGGAGATGGAAGACGGCGACCATGCCATGCCTGCTAACGCTGCTGAACACGCGAATGAGGATGAGGCCGACGCTCCGGCGGAGCAGAGTGGTCTGCATGGTGAAGTGGAGGCCGTCGATGCGAACGAGGCTCATGGCACAGCACCGAGCACTGCCGCGGAGATGACTGCACCAGACGATGCGAACGGCACCGCTGTCCTACGCGGCGTCCAGCCCGATCACGAAGAGAACTACGACCATGTAATGGAAGGAGAGGAGGATACTGTAATCTATTAGCATGTTGATGCGTACTTGGCCTGACTCGAGCGGCGGTGCCGTCATGGCCGATCAGGCCGTTGATTTTCGCCCTCAGCACTGCATAATGGTATAGCCCGACAGAGACCTGGTCTCATGTGCATGCACACGTACGACCATCGCAAGAGTCTGGACTCTCAATGTCCGTATAGGATACGTCATCAGGTTGTCGCTTTACTCGTAGGTTTCGCCGTTCCTTCCTAAAGCGGGGATCGGTAGCGGTAGCCTCTGACTTCCGGCCCGGAGATGGGCCAAGCTCAAGCTCTCCGGCCGAGGTTCAACTTGAATCGACCACATAAATGTCGTGGGATGATTTCGGTCGCTCCGATGCGCATCGATCAACTGTAGCAACCCAACCGACTGTCGGTGGTGTGTATACGACTATATAATTATGCCAGGGAGCGTGGGTCCATCTCCGGCGCCACCCGTCAAGCTGTGATCTGACAGCCCGTCCAGATTGCCGGCCATATCTCAAAAACGGACACAAACGGCAGGATGTTCGGCGAAGGCGTCGACAAATTGACGCCCAATGACAACCGTTTCACCCACGGCTACACCCAAGTCAACGGCCGTCGCTGGCGTAATACCACCCCTTCCCGCCCCTGCGCAGAATCTCCACCGCGCCGCCCCCAAGACTAATATTTCACCCGAACCAGACTACTTGGACGCGCCGTCCACCGTGCCCGAGCGCGGCATCGTCTTCCTCGTCCACGGCTGGCCCGACATCTCCTTCGCCTGGCGCTACCAGATTCCGCTCCTCGCCTCGCTGGGCCTGCGCTGCATCGCCCTCGACTGCATCGGCTACGGGCTCACGGGCTCGTCCGACGACCTCGCGCACTTCACGTACAAGACCCACGCGGACGGCATCGCGGGCATCGCGAAAGCCCTCGGCTACAGCAGGATCGTCCTCGGCGGCCACGACTGGGGCGGCATGGTGGTCTGGCGCACCGCGCAGTGGTATCCCGAGCTGGTGACGCATGTGTTCAGCGTGGCCACCCCGTTCATGCCGTGCTCGGAGCGGTACGTGAGCACCGAAGACCTGGTGAAGGGCCCTTTGCCGCAGTTCGGGTACCAGCTGCAGCTCGGGGATCGCAAGCAGGAAGTGGGCGAGCGGGTCGTGGGTGACCGGAGGATGCGAAGGTTCTTGAACGGGCTGTACGGGGGGCGATCGGCGCAGGGAAAGCCGGTGATGACGCCGGAGGAGGGGGTGGACTTGGATCTGATCTGCAGCGAGGAGGAGATGGTGACGAAGTCGCCGCTGTTGAACGATGAAGTGAGTCCCCTCCCCCCCCCCCCCCCCCCCGGCCCCCCTCCTCCCGGGCCTTGGTTGGGCAATCACGCGTGTCCTCGGCGCTCAAGGTGCTGTCCTAGGAACTCAACTACTACACCGCGCAGTTCCTCATCTGCGGCCTCAAAGGGCCCTGCAACTGGTACGCCACGCGTCGTCACAACTACGAAGACGAGCGCGCCCTCCCCACCCGCGACCGATCCCAGATCCGTCAGCCGGCCTTGTTCGTCCAGGCGTTGAACGACAATGTCTTGCGGCCGGAGATGGCGCGGGGAATGGAGAGGTATATTCCGAACCTGACGAGGGGAGAGGTGAAGGCGGGTCACTGGGCGCTTTGGCACACGCCGAAGGAGACGAACGAGATTATCAGGAGGTGGATTGAGGGGGTGGTGTTTGGGGGCAAGTCGAAGCTCTGAATGGGTCGTGCTGAGGGTTATGGAGACGATGAATCCGCTGTACAGCGGAGATTGTGCTCGTTATACTGATGCGATCTTCGACATCTCCGCCCAGCTGCCGTCACCTCTCACGCTGGCTTGTCGGAGGGCGTATAGCTCGTCGATGAAGGCGGGGATGAATGAGCTGGGTCCCCTGACATGGCCACTACAAGCTGCGCGCTCGGCCGCAATCTCGTAGAGCAATATGCCGGACACGGCTGCCAGGAGCTTGTCTTCGCGCTCCACCGCCATGGCCGAGGCAATCGTCGTGCCCAGTGTGCATCCGCTCCCGGTGATCTCGCCCAGGTATTCATGGCCGTTCGCAATCGTGTACGTCCGCTCACCGTCGCTGATCACATCCACCGTGCCGGTCATGAGCACCACGTTCTTCTCCCGCGCCGCAACGCCTTTGACGAGCTTCACCCGCTCCTCCAAACTCAACTGCGACGCGCCCGAGTCCACTCCATGCTGCTTCACCCCCTCCACCCCCGCCACCGTCCGGATCTCCCCTTCGTTCCCTTTGATGACGTCGAAGTACCCGCCGGCCATCAACGCCTGCACGCCCTCCCGTCGCTGCGCCGTCGCGCCCGCGCCCACGGGATCGAGCAAGGTGGGTCCGCCCGCGGCATTGTACGCCGCGAGCGCTCTCAAGTGGTTCGCGCGGATTTCGGGGGTGGTGGTGCCCATGTTGATCACCAGACTGCCGCCTAATGCCGCCAGATCCGCGGCTTCGAGGCCGTTGTTCGACATGATGGGACTCGAGCCGATGGCCAGGGCGACGTTGGCGGCGAAGTTCTGGACGACGAGGTTGGTCATGTTGTGGCAGAGAGGTTTGCGCTGGGCCATGCGTTTGATGAGCTGCGGCACTCGCACGACGATCTCGTCGCGGGAGAGGTCTGGTCGCACGCGGGTGGCGGCGAAAGGTGGGGGGGTGCTGATCAGGCCGCGGAGGGAGTGGGCGGCGCCTTTCGGATCCTCGGCCGCGATGATCGCGCTCACGAGGGCGATGCCGTCGAGCTTCTTGGCGGGGGCCGCGGATTGGTAGAGGACGCGTTGGATGTTGGCGGCGTTGATGCCGCCGATGGCCACGGTCTTGATGTGGCCCAGGCCTTCGGCGGCGAGGCTGCCGAGGATGCGCTGGACGCCGGAGGTGCCGATGATGCTCTTGGTGTTTTCTTTCGTCGGCGTGGCGTAGACGGTCCCGATCCCGAGGTAGTCGGCGCCGTGCCGGGCGGCGTCGAGCGCTTCGGCGAGCGAGTTGGCGGTCACGCCGATGATGGCTCCGGGCCCGAGGAGCTTGCGGGCGGATGTGAGGTCCAGGTCATCTTGGCCGATGTGGACGCCCTCGACGCCGGCGGCGAGGGCGACGTCTACGCGGTCGTTGACGAGCAGCGGGATGCCGGCGGCCTTTGTCACGCGGTGGAGCGCTTTGGCGGTCGTGACCAGGTGGCCGGTGTCGGACGTCTTGTCGCGGTACTGGACGATGGTCACGCCGCCTTCGATGGCGGCGCGGACGACGGAGACGAGGTCTTTAGTGCCGAGGAGGGCGGGGGTGGAGTCGGTGACCAGGTAGAGGGAGTAGTCGCGATGCTCGCCCGCCATGCCGCGGGCTGTTGTTCTCGGCGGGATACGGCCCGGGTCCAGGAAGAGGCAGGGGCTCTCACGGGGGGAGGCGTTTGCAAGGGAAATTCGCAGCTTCCTCCCGACGAGACGTCCCTCCCTCCCGGGCTCCCCGTGCTGGGCTGGGCTCGCTTGCTCGGGCTGGAGCGGCCGAGCCCTCGCGTGCCGTCGACACATCTGGTCCACGGCAGCAACCGCTAGACTGCATTCTGCTTGGATCTACGGCACGGCCCGGCAGCGGACCAGCAGGTGGGCGAGCGCGCCCTCTGACCTGGTCTCACGACTCATCGCCGACGGCGACGAGGCGACGAGGCGCTGGCGGCGGGGGCGTCGGTTCGAGTCATGCGCGGCCCCTCCAAAAGCGCTGGTTGGCCGTGCATGGGCAGGTGTCCGAGCGCGCGCGCGGCAGGCGGCAGGCGGCGGGCGGCAGGCGGCAGACGGCAGACGCGGGAGACGGCGCTCGGCGTTCGACCCAAGCCACTGCTGGCGTGCGGCATGTGGCGGCTGCTTGGCTTGGTCGCAGAGCTTTCTTCTCGCCAGTTTGTGCCTCACATCCCGCTCATCCAACTCACATTCCAAATTCCCACCAGACATCACCAGTCACCGCCACCACCAACATCGCCGTCCACCTGTCGACAGCGTCCATCACCTGCGCACGCCAGCAAGCCACCACAAACACCCCCGCCACGGCAAACCCGGCGACAAGACACTGCGTACACCAAGCGCCCGTCGCCACTCGCCCATCACCACCCCCCCCACCCCCCGAGGATCCTCACCCTACACCATCCCCCAGCAGCACCAGGCATCGCGGGTCGAGTTTATGTATTCGCCCCACGCGCACGCTTTCGACGTCGAAGGACCCCCGTTGCAGCCGCAACCATTTCGCTCCAAGCGAAGACCGCGCAGTAACCCCGCCCACCACAACACGGGCTGACCGTATGCCCTCGCGATAATCCATTCCACGGCCTTCAAGAGAGAAGAAGAAAGAGAAAAAGATCGAAGAGCCTGTATACCACCCGGGTGTGTTCCCTACAGCACACTGCCGCCACAGGAAGCCTTTGCTGCGCCGTCATTCAGGTCTAGCTGCATGTCTGTCCCAGCCCTCGCCAGCAAGCACCTCGTAGCTTCCGCCGCTACAACTCCCGCCACCGCCACCGCCCCCGCTCCCGTCTCCGCCGCCGCCGCCGACAACACACCGCTGTAGACCTCGCCTCGCCTCGCCAAGCCAGGCCCAGCCCAGCCGAGCCAAGCCGCGCACCGTCACGTGCCTCCACCGCCGCCATGGCCAACATCAACATCCGTCGGGACGTCACCGATCCCTTCTACCGCTACAAGATGGAGCGGCTCCAGTCCAAAGTCGAGGGCAAAGGCAACGGCATCAAGACCGTCGTCGTCAACCTCCCCAACGTCGCCCAGCAGCTCGCCCGTCCGCCGAGCTACGTCATCAAGTACTTCGGCTTCGAGCTCGGCGCCCAGACCAACATCGACCCGAAGGACGACCGCTGGATCATCAACGGCGCCCACGACGCCCCCAAGCTGCAGGACTACCTCGACGGCTTCATCAACAAGTTCGTCCTGTGCAGGAACTGCAAGAACCCGGAGACGGTCGTCAACATCAAGGACGGCGACATCCTGCTCGACTGCAAGGCCTGCGGCCAGATCACCAAGGCTGACCCGCGCCAGAAGCTCTCCTCCTTCATCCTCAAGAGCGCCCCCAAGAAGGGCAAGAAGGACAAGAGCACCAAGAAAGCCGACCGCAAGGCGCGCAGGGAGGCGGAGAAGAACGGCACGGCCGACGACGACGAGGCCGGCAGCACCGGCCACCCGAGCCCCGGCGACAGCGGCTCCGACCACGCGGACGAGAACGGCGACGGCGCGCTGGAGGCCGGGAGCGACGACGAGTTCACGCGCAAGATCAACGCCGAGGCCAAGGAGCTCAACGACGTCAACGGCGAGGACAAGGAGGTCGAGTGGAAGGTCGACATGTCCGAGGCGGCCATCAAAGCCCGCGCCGCCGCCGCCGAACACGCCCTCTCCGGCGACCTGCAGAAGACGCTCAACATCGACGACGACGAGGACTCGGGCCCCAGCGTCTACGACGAGCTCGGCAAATGGATCGAGGAGAAGGCCCGAGAGGAAGGCGGCGTGGCGCAGGTCAAGGACGTGGACATCTACATCAAAGCCAAGGACCTCGGCGTCGAGACCAAACACCGCACCCTCACCGTCCTCGCGCAATGCCTCTTCGACGACGCCATCGCGAAGCAGATCCCGGACCGCGCCGGCTTGCTGCGCAAGATGACGAGCCAGGGCGAGAAGCACGAGAAGGCCTTCTTGGGCGGGATCGAGCGCTTCGTGGGCAACGATCGGCCGAATCTGATTCCCACCGTCTCGGCCATCTTGCTCAAGATCTACGAGAACGAGATCGTGAGCGAGGAGGTTCTCAAGGGCTGGGGCGGGAAGGCGAGCAAGAAGTATGTGGATTTGGCGACGAGCAAGAAGGTCAGGAAGAGCGCGGGGCAGTTCTTGGAGTGGTTGGAGAATGCGGAGAGCGATGATGAGGACGAGGATGAGGATGACGAGTAGGAGGGACGTGGGGTCGGAGGAAGGGGTTCGTGGGGATGGATGCGTTCCGACTCCTGTGCACGTTTTGATGCATTTCCCCGCTCTGCTTTTGCACGATTTCCTTTCGCGTTGCTTTGTCGTCTTACATTGTTGGCAAAAGTACGGCTTTTTGGTAGATCAGGAATGTAATCCTCTCCTCTACTTTGACGGTCCCTTTTGGTTGCACCTCAAAATCTGGGAGCCCGCAACCCGCAGCCTTAGCATCGCGCACGGACTTGCATGGAGACTTCACCCCTTCCCGAACCGTCTCTCAATCCAAGCACCCTCCGCAAAGACCGATACGTCCGCCCTCAAAATGTTGTGCAACTTCGCCGATGCACATGTAGGAGTTCAATGAACCGCCCAATGGAACCCTCCATGACGCCTACTGCGTACCTGCAGCGAATGTCGGGGTAAACTGCGCGGCTAATTGCTCGACGTACGATCTCCGCTCCTTGTCGCGGAGACCCCAGCGGAGGCGACGCAAGTCCATGGTAGACGCAGACAAGCCTTGCAATGGTCTGGTATCCCTCCGCAAACCCAGACGGGGAGGCATCCTGGAGAACGACGGGTTGTTTAGTCGGTCACCGTGTGCGGGTGAACCGAGGGGTGTGAGGGACAAGTACATCGCCCCGTGTCTCTGGTACTTGTACTTGTATGATGATCCTTGCTTGCTGCTTTGACAGGATCGTTGAACCTGTCGATTCTTCCGGACAGTGCTGCTGAGCACGCTTGCTGTGGCAGTTGCTGATGCAGCGGCGGTGCCCAGAGCAGTCCCGTCCTCTTCGACGAACGTCGAGAGCTCCTTTGATCATTCTTTAGCACAATGACCTGAACGGCAGCGATGATGTCAATCACCTTTCCGCTATTCTTCTGGATTCAGTCCCGGCTGAGCAAGCCGACTCGGCATGCGACGTGGTGAACGAAGCAGCTAGTATCCAGGCAAGCAATCGAGGAGCACCACGACGACCTCTACTACCAACTCTCCCACTTCTCCTACTCCCGTCCGTGGTCCCCGAAACCAAGCCTACCGCCTCTCCCAACGGCTACGTCGTCTTCAACCCTCGCGGACAACGTCAGTATTCCTTCCCCCACGGACCCCAGAATCCCACGCACCCTCCCCCCCTCTGCACCCACTCGGCCGATGCGTCCCAGTTCACGACCTCGCACACCACAGCGCAGAACCACATCGTCATTCCGGCTGCAAATGGGAACTCTTTCCGCGGGTACAGGGATAAGAAGTCCTGGCGGTTCGCCGGCATGCCTTATGCCGCTCCGTCGAAGCGGCAGGAATACAGTACCGTTTACTCGGGTGCGGACCAATGGATTGGCGCGACGGCATTCAGCTCGCAGCGTGCACAGGTTGGAAGAGGGAGCGAGGATTGCTCGTTCGTGGACGTGCAGACTCCCTACATACCCAAGGCGGGCGACGAGACCGGTCTGAAAGCCGTCTACTTCTGGATCCGTGGCGGGGCTTCAATAACAGTGTGGGCAGCTCTCCCGGGACCGACGGCGGAAATCTGGCGAGGAGGGAGGATATCGCGGTGGTGAGGATCAATCACCGCCTCAACACCGCTGGCTTCTTTGCGGTACCCCGGGACGAACGTTACGGGGAATTATGGAATCGCGGATCAGCAGACGGCGCTCGAGTGGACGATCCAGAACACTGCCGCTTTCGGTGGTGATCCCGAACAGATCACCATCATGGTAGGCTCGGCGGGAGCGGGGAGTGTGAGGGTGCAGTTGGGGAGCCTGCCCGGTCATGGCAAAGTTTCTGGGGGCTCTTGCTCAGTCGCATTTGGGGGTTGGTGTCGATATGGGGCTGTGGAATAAGTATGCCGCGTCTTACAGCGTCTACCTCACGATTCCGGCGGAGTATGCCATTGCTGGGCAGAAGATCTTCCAGGAGGCGAATGGCATCAAGGGCAGTCCCTCGGCGCAGATCGCTTGCCTCAAGGACATGGATGCGGTAACGCTCTCTGGACACCAGACCGTCGCGAAAAAAGTCATGATCGATGGCTACTACGTCGATACATAACAGCTCATTCTCTCCGTCAGGAACGGCAGCACGGCACATATACCCACCATGTTTGGTACGGCAGAAAGTGACGGCGCGTCCTTCGACAATTACCCGCACGCCAACAACGTCACGAGCGAAGTGGAAGGTGTGCAAGTCGAGCTTCGGATCAGCGAGAACTGCGCTCAAGCCATCGTCGACTCTGGACTCGTCCCTCACCACGATACCGGTAACAAACCCTTCGACTCCTTCAACATCAGCCAGCGTGTAGCCACCGACAACCGGTTCCGCTGCCTCGACGAGAGAACGGCGTACGCGGGAGCGGTCACCGGTGCATTTGGAGAGGGCCTACTATTACCAGTCCCAGCGCACGATCTTGGGCTACCATCCGAACGGCCACGGCGGCGCGCCCGTGCAGCCCGGCTACCCGCTGGGCGATCTGTATGCGCCGTACTTCCCGCACCCACGGCTCGGATCAAGGGTGGTCGTTCGGGAACCTCCCGTTCGTCCGCGACCCGCCGGATCTCTGGAGTCTGCAGTTTGGAGACGGATTCTTACGCTTCTGTTGCCAAGTGGGGAGATCCGAGTACGCCGCTGGCATATTTGACGGCGAAGGGGTATGAGCGAGTGATGAAAGGGCAGCAATCAAGTGGGCCGTGGTTGCCAGTGCATGGGGTACCAGGGGCGACCGATCAAGTTGCTGGATTGGCCGAGTGAGAGCCGTGGCTTTGTGGATGTGAGTACGCTGGTGTCTTCCATGATGACGGTGAGGACTGTTGCTGAGCAAGGTGTGTTCTTTACAGGTACCGCAGTGTACGTGGCTGCACTACACGCCGTCGTACTGTCTGACGGCGGACCGGGGTTGACGAGGTGGATGGCCGAGTTGCGCGGGACGAGGGTCGGGAAGAGAGTGCTGCGATTGGTTCGGTGTCGGCCAGACTGTCCCATCCGCGTGGCAAATACAGTATGCAGTACTGTACACCGGCTTGGCGCCGCACTTTATCGCAACGCCCACCGTCGCGAGCATCGTGTAGCCCATTGCCTCGACAAAGTCTCATGCCGAGTCCAATGACGGCACGTGCAAAGCCGTCAGGGTACCGTAGCCTGGCGTGACTTTCGGAGCTCGGGCCTTGCCGTAGGCGGCGACCCTTTGGGACACCGACCGCATACCGTAGTCGACTTCACCTCCAGCTGCTCGTGTCTTCCTTCTTTCTCACCCTCCGGGCCTTTGGGTTCGTTCCCTGGGCATTCTGTTGTCCGCGCTGGACTGTGAGGATAGGCGTCACGTGCAGACATGCGGCAGAACCCTCCGACCGCGCACTACTAACCGAGGAGTAGCGAGTGCGAGGCCACAGACCCCGCGGCACGCAACAGCTCGCCGCTCCGAGGCTTTCTAACGCGAGCGGACTTGCCGTTGCTGGCAAAGGATGGACGGCTTATCCACTACTCTCATGCCCTCGGCGACAACGACCGCTTTGCGAGCGGTTGCGAGGGGCACATATGCACGATAGCGGCGTGGCGACGCGTAAGAATTTGCACCTTCCGCTTTGGGCTCAAGAGATCCGCGTCTCAGCTCGGCGATCCTGCCGCAAACAATCAACATGCCGCCGATGCCGTCAAGCTCAATCAAACGCCATGAGCGGAGTCGAGCGAATCATCAACGCTGATGGGGAAGTAGGCCAGTGGTTCCGGTGGACACCCGCCCAAGAACACCGCCCGCCGCGGCTCTCTGGAACGTAGAGCCACAAGCTTTTAGTAGCGGATTGCTTGGCCAAGCTTTTCCGTACGCCTTATCTCGCTCCGCATGTGGGTGGGGTGGCGCCGGCTGTTAGCAGCACTACGCTTCGGCAGCATGACCCAGAAGCGGCTGCTGGTCATGCGCCAGCTGCAGTCTGCGTCCATTCAGCGACAAGCACCTGGTCGAGACGCACGAGTACGAGGCATACCATCATCCGAGCGTGCCGATGGCTCCGTGTCACAGACTCGTAGGAAGTAGCGCGCAGGGGCGAAAGTGCGAGAGGGCGAGAATAGGTAAGGGTATATCTTCCTTCGCTTTCCTCCTTCGTTTGGCGTCTGTGTGCCTCTGCAAGGCGAAGCTTTGTGACTTTCATTTGCTCTCGAGTCTGTGGAGATGGCTTCACACGCGAGGAACGGCGAACTCGGCCCTGTGGAGGCTGTCGCGTCCGCCACCGAGAAGACCTCACCCGTGCACTCACGGCTCAGCAACGACGATGAGAAGGAGAAGGATTTCGGAACCGTCTCCGTCCTCGACCCGGAATCTCAGACATCCGACAGCGACTCCGACGTGATTTCGCACCCGGCGAGCAAAGACGACGTCTTGCGCCACACATTGCACTTGGAAGACGACCCGTCCCTGCCCGCCATCACCTTTCGCTCGGTCTTCCTTGGATTGGGCCTGTCGGCTTTCGGTGGCACGATCTCGGCCATCTACTACTTCAAGCCGCAAAGCGTCATCGTTTCCACCGTCTTCCTGGCGGTCATTGCATGGCTCCTTGGCGAAGCTCTCGCCCTTGCCATACCGCGCAAGGGAGCGATTGGCCGGTTCTTGAATCCGGGCCCCTTCAACAAGAAGGAGCATGTCGCCATCGTCATCATGGCTAACTCGGCGAGTGTCGGCGCATACGGCATGGAGTTGCTCGCAACAGAGAAGCTCTGGTACAACAACACCGTCAACCCCGGTCTGGCGATCTTCTTGCTGTGGTCGAGTCAATTCTTGGGCTTCGGTCTCGCAGGCATGATGAGGAAGGCGCTGGTGTTCCCGAAGAACATGATGTGGCCCAGCAACATCCCCGTCTGCAACATGCTCGAGACTTTGCATCGCCCCAAGTCCGAAACCCGCAAGCAGCTCAAGGTCTTCGGCATCTTCTTCACGGGCATTTTCCTGTGGGAGATTGTCCCCGAGTGGATCATGCCGATCCTGACGGGTGTCTCCATCTTCTGTCTCGCTCGGCAGAACAACGCCAACTTCACCAACATCTTCGGCGGTGCTTCTGGCAACGAAGCCTTGGGTCTCTTCTCCTTGTGCTTCGACTGGCAGTACATCTCCGGCGGAGCGTCGCCGCTGTACTACCCGCTCGAATCGCTCATCAGCCAGGGCATCGGCGTCATCTTGTGCTGTCTGGTCTTCGTCGGCATCTACTACGGTAATGTGTGGGGTTCAGGAAACCTGCCCTTCCTGTCGCAAGTGCTTTTCCAGGCTCCGGCGAACGGAAGCAGCACTGCTCAATGGAATCAGACTGCTGTCATTGGTCCGGACAACTTCATCGACAAGGAAGCCTTGGCGCAGCAGGGCTTGCCGCTCTTGACCGGGACCTATGTTATCAATATTCTTACCTCCAACATGATGATGACAGCTGGCATCACGCATCTTTGTCTGTACCACGTAGGTGTCAACGATGGAAAGTGCATGTAGTCAGATGATACTGACCTGCGTAGTGGAACGACGTCAAGTGCGTCCTCAGCATCTGGGCCCCTCGCAACCTCATGCACGCACTCAACCCGAAGAATTGGCGCAACATTTTCAAGAAGGGCGACCGCAAGATGGAGGACAACTACGACCCGCACTACGAGCTCATGCTCAAATACGACGACGTCCCGAGCTGGTGGTTCGCCTTGGCTCTGGTGTTCTCGACCACTGTCGCCCTGATCTGCATGTATCTCGGAAGCTCCAGCTTTCCATGGTGGGGTCTGCTAGTCGCCATGATGGTGGCGTACATCTTCCTCCTCTTCTTCGGAGGGCTGTCCGCAATCACTGGGATTGGCTTTGTAAGTCCCCTACCGCTCCACTAGGAGGCGCTACTGATATCGTGTCCAGATCATCCAGCCAATGTGCCAGCTGCTCGGCGGCTATATCTTGCCCGGCAATCCAGTATCGAACATGTGGTTCAGTCTTTACGTATCTATACCCATACCTACCTGCAGAGTGTGCTGAAGACTGACTTCGACGGCAGTCGTACAACTCGGTCACTCAAGGCTCGTTATTGGCCAGTGACATGAAGCTCGCACAGTACGCTCATTTGGCGCCCAAGATCACGTTCCTGGCGCAGTTCAGTGGAGCGGCCATCGGGGCACTCCTCAACTTCGTGTTGATGAACTCCATCGTCGACAATCAGCGAGACATTCTCCTGTCGGTCGAAGGCACAAATGTGTGGTCGGGCCAGTACGTTCAGCAATTCAACACGTTGGTAAGTGCTTTCGCGGTCTGTGGGTCCAAGTTGTTGCTGATAATTCCCAGTCCGTCGCATTCGGCGGCCTCGCCCATGAACTCTTCTCCGTTGGAGGCAAATATCAGTGGGTCACTCTCGTGATCCCGCTCGGCTTCATCGCGCCGCTGCCCTTCTACGCCCTCCATCGCGCGTTTCCGAAGGTGGGATTCAACGTGATCAATACGGCCATCCTGCTGTACTTTACGTCTTACCTCTTCGTGGGCATCAACTCGAGCGTTATGATGGTAAGTACCGTTGCCATGCGGAGCGATGGGATGGGTTGGATGACATTGGCTCAGTTTTACCTCATCGGCTTCTTCAGCCAGTACTGGCTGCGCCGCAACCGACCTACGATCTTCGTCAAGTACAACTACCTCGTCTCCGCGGCGCTAGACGGTGGGACTTCGGTCATTGTCTTCATCATGTCATTCGCGATCTTCGGTGCCGCTGGCAAGACTGAGAATTTCCCAATCTACTGGGGCAACAACGCGAACGGGAACTACGATCGTTGCTTGTACACTGGCGGTTGATAGACAGTCGGAAGGTGTGGCGATGGAGGTGATCTGATGCAGAGCAGTCCACGTATTAGACGTTGCGGTTGTCCTGATCTCGTGCCCAGTGTCGTGAGCTGTGTCCCTCTCTCTCCCAGCTGGCGTATTAGTTGTCCACCACGTGACTCTGCGGGTCCATCGCGATGCAGGACACAGATACTTGAAGACGGGAGGTCGGTGGCGGTCGAAGCTGAAGTCTGGAAAGAGCGGCCCTGGCGGCTCTCAATCTCCGCGGGCCCCACCTTGCCCTCCCCCACGCTTGGCATGCACGTGCGGCAGCAACGCGAGCTGCAAGGTTGACGCCGCATTCTATAAACGCCCAGTCGCGAACATCGCGCCAGCCTCAGGCTCCACGCGCCTTGGGAGTGAGTGCCGCTCCCGTGTCGCTATTTGGGGGCAAACGAAAGAACTAGGATCGATCTTGGGATTGCGAGGAACAATATACGACAACACCCCCATGTCATCGCAGTAATCCCTGACATGAGTAGTCACGATGTAGCTGACCCTCTCGGTCAGCCGCACGACCAGCAGGATGGCGGCGCAAGAGGAAGCGGGGTGGACGAGGACATACAGGACGGGGCCACGACGCCGGAGAGACACGACAGTAAGACCAGCGCGTTCGAAGGGTTACAGCAAATGAAGCACGAGCTACACCAGAGTGGCACCGCTGAAGCGCTGCGTCACAACCAGCAAGCCGTGGCCCACAATGTCAGTCTCCCCACCATCAACACCGGCCTCAACCCGCCGCCAGGACATCGCAGTAGTCCTCGGCACTCTCCGGCGAGTGCTGGCTTGCACATCCAGACGGCAATCGAGGCTGCGCCCCGGCATGGCTTCGCCCGGCTGAACGAGACGCCCACGATCTACGAGACGCCGGTGACCACGGAGCAGCCTGTGCTGTCGAGTCTGACCTCGCCGGTCAATATCGTTGCCAACGGATCCAGTCTACGCAGCAACTTGTCTACATCGAGCTTCGCATCTTCATCCGTCTCACCTGGTTCTGCCCTTGCATCTCCGTACCTTGCTGCCATGTCCGATCTCACGCCTCTGCCGTCACCGCTCGTAGGATCTACACCGGACTCGCCAGGAGCATTCTGGCGCAGAGGTCCTTCGGGCACCACGCCTGGCCGCTCTTGTCAGAGTTCTCTGAACGAGGAGCTCACTCCTCGGCAGAGCCGGGCGGCTAGCCTGCCAACATCGCCATCCTCGCCGCCCAAGCGGAAGAAGGGTTACGGGAGCCTAGCACAGGATGTCACTATCGCGAATGCTTCGGCTGTGCAAGAGAATGCCGGCAAAACTGGCCACGGGAGGCACAGGAGCATCTCGGAATTCGTTCCGGAGCCGCTTCAGAATGTCCGCCAGCGAAATCTCACCATGGGCTCTGGCGACACTGCGAGTCTCGACTCGCAGTATCACATGCAGCGCGAGGCATATCTTGCCGCGCAAAGAGGACTGGTAGTGCCTCAGTCGAGCGAGCAGAAGCTTCCTACGCCACCACCGAGTAGCAGCAGCGTGGCTGAGAGCGACGAGGCGGACGACGAGCAGCCGTATCTGGAAGACGGCACGGCGACAGACTATCTCGAAGTTCACTGCGGCATTCAGAACAAGCGTCGGAAGTTCCGGCAATTACGGCAGCTGGGTCAGGGTACCTTCTCAACGGTCATGCTCGCCACTCGGGAGCGGATACCAGCACATCCGACGTCCGATATTGAACAACATCTCGACCCTCATAGACTGGTCGCGATCAAGATCGTGCAACACGGCCCAGCCGGCGGCGCGGACGAAGAGCGGATCGAAACGAGCTTGAAGCGTGAGGTGGAGATGCTCAAATCCGTGTCGCATCCCTCCCTCATCCACCTCAAAGCCTGCGAGCACGCCTCTTCTCGCACCCTGCTGGTACTGACTTACTGCCCCGGAGGTGACTTGTTCGGGTTGGCGTCACAGAAGCGAGAGGTCTTGACTCCATCACTGGTGCAGCGCATGTGCGCGGAGCTCGTGTCAGCGGTCCGATACTTGCACGCGCACTGGATCGTCCATCGCGATATCAAGCTAGAGAATGTTCTTGCCAACTTACCCACGGAACAGCTGGCCGCCATCACCGACCCACGCTCGCATCCTACCCCTCTGGTGACGCTCACCGATCTCGGACTCTCCCGCCGCATCCCATCACCACCGGAATCACCTCTGCTAACCACTCGCTGCGGAAGCGAAGACTACGCTGCCCCCGAGATCCTTCTCGGCCAACCTTACGATGGGCGAGCAACCGACTCCTGGGCCCTCGGCGTGCTGCTCTATGCTCTCATGGAGGGCAGACTGCCCTTCGACGCACCACCAGGCAAGCCCGAGCGAAGTCGGAACACCCACCGTATCGTGCGCTGCGATTGGATCTGGTGCCGCTTCGGTGACGAGTACGGTGAGTGGGATCCTGTGCGCGGGAAAGACTGGGAAGGGGCGAAGGAGGTGGTCGGAGGCTTGTTGCGGAAAGTCAGTAGAGGACGCAAGGGACTGGAGGAAATTGCGGAGATGGAGTGGGTGAAGGCGGGCGTGCAGGTGGAGGGTGGGTTGAGGATGAGGGAGGAGGATGAGGATGATGAGGCATTGCTATAGATATCAGTAGAAATGGTGGGTGGATTGGGCTAGCGAAAGTGGTTGGGTAGACGGATCATGGACCCAACGTCTGATGGGCATAGGGTTGTTCTAACCCTTGTTGTGGTATGTGGGCATATGCCTTTTTGGCTGTACGAGATACCATGGGATAGGGGGAGGCGTTGAGATGTGCATTGCTGGGATTGCATTCTACGTCAATTTGATCGATTGGACAACGGAGACGCATCTATCGAAGGCTTCCTCGCCACTTCAGCTGTGATCTAGGGTGCTGGGATGATCTAATGGCTGACGATAGGCCCTGACTTGCAGAATTGGAAGGAACGACTGTCCGCTAGTGCAGTGCTGCAACGTTGTCCGATGCACCAGAGTGCCCTGAGTAAAAAACCATGTCCGCAGCCTGGAACTCTCCTCCGATCTCCGCAAACAGTCACCGTCATCCTGTCACCAGCACCCTTCACTTCTCCGATGATGAGGCCCTTGCCGTCGACGACGCGCCGGAGCTGGGACGCCACGCGGACCGGCGACGTCTGACTTGCACCGACACTCTTTCACCGATGGGCATGAAAGCTGACTCTAACATCCACGTCAAGTGGCACGTCGCTGGTGCTTGGCTTGAGGTCGAGCTCGCGCAGCACACTGGCGAGACAAGGTGGGCCTGCGTTGCGGAGTAAGGGTGCAGCTGAAGCTCGCTGCTCTGAACGGGCATGATGGCTTTCAGGATGACGGGCGTGAATTGCGACCGCCTTTCCTACTAGTCGGACTGATCCTGAAGCTCTGGCATACTGCGCAGAGTAAATGCTGAAACACGGCACATGGTTGTCCTTGGCCTCCCGTTCCTAAGTGCTCGTTCCCGCACCATGGTCATGCCATGCCATGCGTCTGTCGGAAGTACCCGCGCTTGACGCAGTCCAAAGGTCCGAGCATGCGATGCTGGGACTCAAAGCCGCATACCGATCAAGATCTACCTCTACGCTTCTGTGCGGCTGCGGCTACGGTGACGACAGCGAATCCGGTCGGGCTGTGTGACGTCCCGGCACGCGATGCCGCCCGGGAAGCCGGCAGATGGCTCATCCTGCATGTCGTATTGTGACTGCATGGTTCGGGCCTCTACAGGTGTTTGTTCGAGTCCTTCGCTACACCTCCACGTCCATTCGTGTCGTGATCGTTGTTGAAGTCGAGCATTCCATGTCCTGCCCCCGCTTCTGCAGAAAGACGTGAAGTGGGGCAATTACGACTGCTTGGCCGCTTCCACATCCCGCCTTATCAATCTCCCCTCGATCAGATAACTCTGCGCTCTCGCACGCCGCCTCCTCCATGGCAGCATGGGCCCCGACCAGCATCTCTACGCCACCTTCACCCCCAACGATGCCGACGACCCTGCGAACAATCTCATGGCATCACCAGGTGCAGCTTCTCCGACTTCGCCTTACAACAGAGCCGTCCCGCTCCGCCGCAGCAGCATCACCGCCCCGCACGAGAAAGCTGGACCGCCGCGTGCAATGCTGAGCGACATGGACGACGCCACCGCAGCCGAAAGGGATACCCGGGGTCCTTCACCGTCACCGCCCTCGCCGTGCCCTTCGACTACAGGGTCTGCTCAAGCGGGCGTAAAGCGCCTGGAAGCGATTGCTGCGACATGGACTAAATCGGCACTCTACATCGCCTATCTCGGTATCGCGCTGACAGCATGGGCGACTTCGCTGGAGAGCCAGACGACTACGAATTTGACTGTCTACGCCACCTCGTCGTTCTCCGCGCACTCCCTGGTCTCGACTGTGCTGGTGGTGCAGGGAGTGGTGCTGTCGGTTGTCAAGCCGCCTATGTCCAAGATAGCGGATGTGTTCGGGCGCTTCGAGGCTTTCACGTTATCAGTATTGATATATGTGATTGGGTATATTCAGCAGGCCGCCGCGAATAATGTCAAGACCTATGCTGCTGCGCAGATCTTCTATGCGGCGGGCCAGACGGGCCTGCAGATTTTGATTCAGATCTTCATTGCTGATACCTCGGATCTGCTCAATCGGGCACTGGTGGTCACGTTGCCGGATGTGCCGTTCCTGGTCAATGTCTGGATTGGGCCTGCGCTGGCGGACGTGGTACTGGAGAGGATTGGATGGCGGTGGGGCTATGCGATCTGGGCGGTGGTGCTGCCTGTGGCTTTCCTACCCTTGGCGCTGGCGCTATGTCTGAATCAGAGGAAAGCTGCGAAGAAAGGCTTGCTGCCGCCAAGTCAGTTCAAAGGGAAGAGTAGGTCGGAGGCAGCGAAGACGGTGTGGATTGAGATGGACATGTTTGGACTGATCCTGATCTGCGCGGGGTTCTCACTGATACTCATCCCGCTTACGATTGGATCGAGAGCGAGCTGGAAGAATCCGAGCATCTTGGCTATGCTGGTTGTGGGCGCGGTATGCGTGCTGGTATTTCCGTTCTGGGAACGGAGCAAGACCCTGGCGCCGCGAGCATTCTTTCCGCGGACACTGTTCAAGAACCGTACGGTGCTAGCTGGACTAGCTTTTGCATTCTTTTACTTCTGTAAGACTTGCCTGGTGTTGTTCCAAATGGTCGTCGGCTGACATGTCTCCAGCCGCCTTCTACCAATCCGTCTTCCCGTACTTCCAGTCCTACCTCCTCGTTGTGCATGACCTGCCAGTCAGCACCGCCGGCCACATCATCCAGGTCTTCACCTTCTCCGCCACCATCACCTCGATCCTGGCTTCGTTGGCAATCAAACACCGAAAACGATACCGCTTCCTCGTCTTCACTGGCGCTTGTGTCTACGTCCTCGGTCTATTCTTGATGCTAATATGGCGACGACAAGAAAGCAGCATTGCCCTGATCGTGGTAGCGCAGATGCTCATCGGCATCGGCGGAGGCATGTGTCATGGCCCGGCCCAAGTGGGCGTGCAAGCCAGTGCACGGCATTCCGAGGTCGCTGCTACCACCGCCGCCTTCCTGACCCTCCTCGAAATCGGCGGCGCAGTCGGATCCGCCATCTCAGGTGCTATCTGGAGCAGTTCCGTCCCGGAGAAATTAGCCAGGTATCTACCGCCGGAGACCAAGGACCGCGCGCAAGAGATATACGGAAGCATTCGGCTGGCGTCGCATGGCTGGCCGATGGGCGACCCCACGCGGGTAGCGATCAACAAGGCGTACCAGGAGACCATGACGAACATCTTGACGGTGGCAGTGTGGATGGCCTTACCGTGCGTCTTCCTCAGCCTTGTCATGGAGAATCACAAGCTCGACGAGATTGATCAGGGCGTCACGGGCGTGGTCATTGGACATTCGGAGCAGGACTTGATTGCCGAGGCTGGACCTTCGAGCGCGAGGTTGCTTGGTGATGATGAAGAGGACGAGGACGAGGACGCGACCATCGGTGAGGCGAGCGGGCAGAAGCAGGCATTGTTACCAAGCAGGCAACGGAAGGACTCGCGATGATACGGAAGCCATTGGTTATGGTGGCAGCGACCAGAGGCAGGCTTTGCTTCCGAGTAGGCAGGGAATAGACCCACGACGAAGGTGATGCCGATGTTTTTGGATGAACGTGATATTTTCTAGCGGAGCGTGGCGTTTGGGCGTATCGGGCACAAGGTGCGGATTTGGTCACCTGCAAAAAGCGCCTACGAGCGCTGGGACGATGACATGATCAAACGCCTTGCATAGCGATGCATAGCGATGCATAGCAGTGTCTATACTGCATAGAGGTACAGAAATACAATCTAAGCCGATTGACTCGCAGGTTCAATGCTTCTTTTCCCCGAGTCACGATCGCATTTAGCGAAAAGACGTCTTCTCCGTGCTAGAAGGCGGGGCAGAGATGTCTGCGGAGCAGTCCAAAGCTCCCAATGCGCAACATGCCCTGTGCCAACAAACATCCCCCGCAGGATGGAGCTAATGTACGAGCCTGCATCGCCTCGCCTCCCTGTCCGCCCTGGCCCAGTCTCGGCGGAGCACAGCTCACACACACACTCGCTCAACTTTCCCACGCCCGGCACTACGGCAGGGTACAGCCACATCTCATTCGGACAGCAAGTCTCGCAAAGGGGACCCAGGACGATTGTACTCGGCGGCACACGGCGGCCGCTGCGCGCTCGTGCGACTTCACTGCACAGTTGGGGAGGGCCGAGTAGACACCGCACGAGAAAGAATCGTCCGGGCACGAGGCTCTATTCGGGTGCTTGTGTCGCCCGCCCGTGTGGTGGTGAGGAGGGCATAGAAAGAGTCGGTAGTACCCCGGGCACTTCCACGTGCAACGCCTCCCGCGAAAGCGTGCATGCTGAGAGGTCGAGTACAGGCGCCGGATCGCTCTCGAACAACGGCAACCTTCGCCGCTCCTGCCTACTTGCACCCCCCGGCGGATACGGCAAGTGCGAGAGACGGCGACCGAATATCCCACGCGGAGGAGCTCGCGGGCATTGCCAGAAGTGAGGGACAATGGTGGTCGCAACGATAAAGTAAGATTTTCCCTCCATGTCCACGCCTCGCGCTGCCCAGTATGCGGACTTGGCTCCAGCACCCCATATCCGTCCTTCCCACATCATTATCATCATCATCATCATCATCATCATCATCATCATCATCATCACCATCATTCGCCTCCGGTGCCACCCTGGCAACCTGTAGAGGCACCTGTCCCACCATGCCGCCAGTCCCAGCCTCAGCATTTGTGGCTTCGTGCTACTGGCACCATGACAAGAATTACAAATTCGGCGAGATGGCACAGACGGGAATGCTTTTATTCGAGTTTGAGTGCTGACATTGGTGCTTGCGAACAGATGCGTGGTCGTCGGTGACGGTGCGGTTGGCAAGACATGCCTGCTCATCAGCTACACCACCAACAAATTCCCGTCCGAATATGTCCCCACGGTCTTTGACAACTACGCTGTCACGGTCATGTACGCGCCACTCACCTCCACTACGCCACACCCGTCCCCACTGACCTTGCTGCCAGGATCGGCGACGAACCCTACACCCTCGGCCTCTTCGATACCGCCGGACAAGAAGACTACGACCGCTTGCGCCCCCTCTCATACCCTCAAACCGACGTCTTCCTCGTCTGCTTCTCCGTCACCTCCCCTGCCTCCTTCGAAAACGTCCGAGAAAAGTGGTTCCCTGAAGTGCACCACCACTGCCCCGGCGTGCCCTGCTTAATCGTCGGCACGCAGACGGATCTCCGGGACGATCCGCAGGTGAGGGATAAGTTGGCGAAGCAGAAGATGCAGCCGGTGCGCAAGGAGGATGGCGAGAGGATGGCCAAGGAGCTGGGTGCGGTCAAGTATGTGGAGTGTTCGGCGCTCACGCAGTACAAGTTGAAGGATGTTTTCGACGAGGCCATTGTGGCGGCGCTGGAGCCGCCGGTGGCGAAGACGGGGAAGAAGAGTATGTCACGAAAATCAACCCCCCCTCCCTCCTCCGGGTAGTCGGTGGGCTTGAGAGCGAATTTGCTGACATTGCGTGTTTTGTAGGAAAAGGCAAGGGCTGCGTCTTGCTATAGCCCGCATACCCATTCGCGGTCGTCGCAGCCTGAGCGTTGGGGCGTGCTGGCGTTACGGTGTGCGGGTGAAAGAATGGATTAGGAGCATTCGAGGCGTCTGTGCCGATTTTCTTCGCCGACAAGCTGGTCATTGTAGCCCATCTCCCTATACGCGTTCATCCAACATTTCTTTCCCGATCAAGGTGCCGAGGTCCCCGAGGAGGGTACAGCTCAGTCGTTCTTTCCTCTTTTGTTTCCCGCTTACGTCGTGAGATTTGTTTGTTGACGGCACCAGGGTCTTCTTCGCGAACACACGAATGTGACGCCAATTTCTTCATTCATCCCTATCGCCGCTATTGTTGAATCTGCTATTGTCTTGCATCGCTTCACACTCGCACGATCACATTCTCATTGACAGGCGCTTGCAGGCGTAGCAGGATATGCATCACCGACCACGCTCCGCCGCCGGCGACCGCGAGCCTCGTCCACCATCGCCGCCGAAGGATGAGCCATCCAGCATGACCGAAGCGCGTCCTGGACCTAACGCCTTCGCTCAGCAAGCCGCGAGGATGGAGCGCCACCGCCTGGAAAGTAATGCTTTCTACCAGGCTGAAGTGCAGAGGCGGAAAGCCACGCCACCCACGAACCTTCATCCAGCATTGCGTGATCGGGGCAATGAAGTCGACAGGGGCAGCTCCATGACCACGATGTCTCCCTTCATCAATGCGGGCAAGACCCCTCCACTTAATTTGGTGCCTATTGATCAGAAATTTGCGGAGCCGACAACGCGCGGCTATATCGAGGAAAGGCGGGAGCAGCTGCACCATCAAACTAGTGGCAGCAGCGAGGAGAGGGTGCCGGTGTACCAGACCTTCGCTCCCACGCCCAAAGTTGGCGGCGGCGAGGAGTTCGAGAAGGGCAAGGAAATGCAGAAGGGTATCATGAAGACGCCTGGAAAGGGCAAAGGCCGGGTTTCGCTCGGCAGCAAGGATGGAGAGAAGAGTCCCACGAGGAAGGGCGGTTTCTTCGAGAAGCTTAAATTGAGTAAGCTGGCGGGTGGTGGCGGTACGAGCGCATCTCCTTCCGGCAGTACGACGGTTGGCGCAGAGGATCTTTTGATGGAGGAGGCAGGTGTGATGCCGGTCAAGGCGCAGGCGGTGCTGGGGGCTCCACCATCCAAACCAAACGGAGTCACTCGCTCGCCGTCCAAGCAGGGCAAGCGCAGCCTCTTCACTGCGAAGAAAGCTGCGCTCAACGTCGACACAGCCACGTCGCAAACTGCACCATCGCCGGCGTCGGGCCAGAGGACTGGCGGCAGTGTTAGCAAGACGCCACAGACCGCCTTCTCCGACCCCACGCACTACAGTTACGTCCCCGTTAGCTCTACGCATATGGCTTCGCAGACTCTGCCGGATCGTGGTGGCGCTGCGCACTCCGGCCCGCCAACGCACCACCAACATGCGATTCAGCGCTCGCAAAGCTTGAAGTACTTCGACTCCGGCGTCCCTCCCACACCACCCGCGAAGAATACGCCGCCTGAGCTCAAAGACAAAGACCGCACAGCAAACAAGGCGGCCGGTGCAGCTGCGGCAAGCAAGCGGGAGATGGCATACACCCCTTCCAAATCTCCTCTGGGCCTCATCTCGCTCACTGGCTGTCTCTCGCCAACGAGGACGGGGCGCTACGGGCACAGGGAGACCGCGCGCCTGGTCACGAGACCTAATATTTACAGCTTGCACGCGAGCGTGGTGCCGGAGGCGATGCAAGCTAGTACCTTTGAGGAAATGAGGGCGAGAGTTGAGGGATTGGATTTGGAGGGATTCTCCATGCCTTCTGAAATACGCAGCAGTCCGGCGGTGGGCGCGGTGTATTCGCCTAGTATTTACGGGGAAGAGTGGGAGGGTGAGAAGGTGGGGCACATGGTGAAGGGAAAGGGAAGGGCGAAGAGGATGAGTGCCGATGCGATGGCTTTGAGATTGGGCTTGCCGACGGTCAAAGAGGAGGAGAGGGTGGTGTCAGGGAAGCATAAGCGGACGAAAGGGAGTGATGAGAGCGCTGGGACGATTCAGATGTGTTATCCGGAGTTGGCTAAGGATCCTTCATTTTCGCCAGATATGAAGGCGCATTTGCTGGAGGGCAGCAAGGCTGCAAAGAGCAGCGGCGGCTCGGATATGGTGGACATGCAGCAGCACGACGATCAGACGCTTATGCATGGCTGCACATACTCGAAGGGCCACAATATTGATGGCGCGCGCCTGTCAACAGACACCCATCTTTTCGCTGCGCCAGTTGATAGCGCATTAGAGCACTCTCCGGCATCGTTTACGCACAAGAGCGCTATGCCTTCGCCACTTCAGTATCTGCCGGCGACGACTTGTTCGCCGCCGCCGAAGGCCAGCACACAACGGGTCGACCAAGGCAGCCCCATCGCTCGCTCCAAGATACAAGAGGTCCAGCGCGCCAACAGCGGGCTGGGCATTCACGGTGTCAGCAGTCAATCCCGCAACACCACCGGAATCGCCACTAAGAGCATCTACGACAAAATCCCCGACCTCTCAGTCCAACGCTGCGCCACGCCCACGCGCCCGCCGTCCAACAACAAGGACCGCGCACTATCCACCTCTCCCGACCCTGCTAAGAGCAGCCCGTCATCTACAGTTGCCTCCAGCGGTCACGACAAGATGGACCAGGTGCTCGCTCTCCTTTCGGCTCTCCGCTCCCGCAACGGAGACGTGCAAGCCATGCGCGAAGAGATGCGTGCGGCAAATGCTCGACTTGATGCTCGGCTTGCTCATATTGAGAGGGGAGGGACGGGCAGTCTTTCGCCAAACTCCAGCGTAATGGATGGGTTGGATGGATCGAGCAGTAGTGACCATGTGACAGACGGAGTTGAAATAGTCGCAGAGGCCGATGTAGGGAAGAGGGCTAGTACTTGTGATGCTCATGACTTCTATCGACTAGGCCGGACGGCTGAGGGTGTAGAGGATGACCGCGGCGAGCAGGAGGGGTGGAGGGAAGATGAGGGAGAAGTTGCGGGAGATAGGGATGTGGAACAGGGTCGCGGAGTTAGTGAGGGAGAACCGCCAGTTGACGGAGATGGTGCAGGGGCTGGCGGCACAGTTGGAGGAGATGAGGAGGAGCATGAGGGGAAGATGACGAGCGTGCAATGGCGCTGGACGTAATGAAGGTCCCGGTGGCATATGCTGCCAAACTTGAGCGTTGCTTTGAAAAGAGGAGGGCGGTGCTGCGTTCCCGCTACTCGATTCCTAGGCTGCCCTGGTAGCATGCAGCCACACAAAAGATCGACAGGTACGGCGGACTGGTTGGGCTAGATTGTTGCTTGTC
Organism: Acidiella bohemica; assembly: GCA_019670975.1. Taxonomy (NCBI): domain Eukaryota; kingdom Fungi; phylum Ascomycota; class Dothideomycetes; order Mycosphaerellales; family Teratosphaeriaceae; genus Acidiella; species Acidiella bohemica. Next base: position 1,163,190 of record JAGUCJ010000013.1, read on the forward strand.
TGAGTAAACCACCTTGACCTACAGCGTTTGCAGCAAATATCACGAGTGTATGCCGCTCCAGATGACTGCTTCATGAGTTGTTGTGCGTCCCATTCTGGTCGCTACTCTCAATCATCAAGCTGCCGGCACAGAGCGACGAGATCAGCCGGCAGTTGGAAGACAAGAGAGTTTCGTCTGTGCTCGCCCCGACTTGCCACAAGGAGATCCACACAATTCTCTTCGCACTTCACCTCTTCCGTCTCGTGTGACGCATACATGTCAATGGCAATCGCTCGTGTATCTTCCGTCCAGCATTTCTGAGAAAAACTACGCCGTTGTCCAGGCCGGTCTTCACTTAGCAGAATAGTGCCGCAGCAGAAATTCACATTCGCGACCCAAGCACGCCAAGCCATTGAAATGTCGAAGGACCACATCCTCACCTTGTCTTGCCCGGACAGGCCTGGCATCGTCCATGCGTCGTCACCGGAATCGCGGACGAAAACATGACCTGACTGTGTTGGACCGCAGCAATTCTCCGATCCGGATCAGACGAAATTCTTCATGCGTGTCCCTTCGGCCACGCTGACAAACCGATCACTTGAAGCAGCCTTTTTGACGAACTGGCAAAGACTGAAGAGCTGAGTGACTATGATATCGTGCACAAATCTCACAGCCTCGTGTCATGATCATGGTCAGCAGATCGGCCACGCCTCACGACTTGCTTTCCGGCAGAAGACCAACCAGCTCAACATCGAAGTGACGGTCATTGTGTCGAACCACCGGAGTTCGAATTCTTGCAAGAGCTACGACATGCATTTCATCACCTTCCGGTC